>OZ038386.1:23122641-23480141 GCA_964036045.1 Eutreptiella sp. 'Long Island Sound 2002' | reverse complement strand
AGGTGATCAAGGTCTTGGCTTGGGAACCATGAGGAACGTCAAAGAGAGGGATCAAGTCACTGGAAGTGGCCCAAAAGGCTATTCAACAGGGGAAAACTCCGGCCTCTGTGCCCAATGGGGTTGAACACTTTGAAGGGGTTGATGAGGGCTGATTTGAACAGGACCTTGCGAGAATATGCACAGTGCGCACACCTGGTTTTGACACAGGGCTGTTGGCACATGGTTTCCAGACATATCCTTAATTTACTTGGGGTTTCAGAGTGCGAAACTAAAAAAGGGAATTTACATACTCAACGTTGTTCAATATCACGAGTTGTTCATCAACAGTGATTCTTGTCTGCAGATCCTTCGATTAGACCCAGCCAAGCATCTTTGACTTCAGGTGGAGGGGACCATACAAAGACTTGCTCTCTCTGTCTCTCTCTCTCTCTCTCTCTCTCTCTCTCTCAGGTGGAGGGGACCATACAAAGACTTGCTCTCTCTGTCTCTCTCTCTCTCTCTCTCTCTCTCTGTGTGTGTGTGTGTGTGTGTGTATGCGCGTGCATGCCAATTGCCAAATGCAGTCCATGCCTTTGGCAGTTCTTGGCGTGGTTTGTTCATTCAGGTTCGTTCTTGGGTTGCGGGGTTTGCCCTCAGATTCTCTCCTCTGCCTAGCTCTGGGTCCGCTAGTTCAATGGGCCCTTGCTGCTTTCTGTTCGCCTTCTGTCTCCGCCCTCCTGTCTATTTCGGTGTGCTTTGACTGGCACGCGAGTGTCCAGCTCCAACGCCGCAATAGACGCCTGCCTTTTTATCCTCCTCCTACACTACACCTTGCGCTATTCTGACACGCTATCCGGTGACTGCTGCCTTCTACACACTACCCTCACCCTTGATCGCTGCATTCCCGCCTTTGCAAGTCTACAGGCCATTTCATTGTGCTATACGCCCATGTGCCCATATAAGCACAATGCGCAACGTCCCTTTTCAATGCATGTTAAGGCACTCATGGGCTTGATTTTCGAAGTGCCACTACGGGACCTCGCCATGCCCCTTTTGCCTCGCCTATTGCATGCACGATGGGGCACACAGGGTCTTGAATTCATATGAGCCACCACAGGACCTTGCTATCAACCATTTGTCCATTTTGGGATCCCAAGAAGGCAGGGGTTATGCAGCCACTTTAACATTCACCCCACACAGGGCCCGCTAGACGGCAGGGGTTATGGTTATGGTTATTGCAGGGGGGGGAAAAGTTTAGTATGGGAAAATTTTTGCCCGGAAAAATTCCGCCGGGGAAAAATTCCGGCACAATCGTTAAAAGTGATGGGAAAAATTGCGCCACCCTTTTCCATGGTGAAGGGCAAGGCCTAAGGTCGGCTCTCCTTATTGAGGGGGACACCACTTGAGGAAAACCTGTGATGAGGGTCTAGTTTGCTCAGGTCCACGCACTTCCCCGCACTGCAAGTGGCATCCAAATTACTGATTGCGCCCAGCCGCTGACCCTGGTCGTAACTCCCCAATTAGGAGTCCTCGGGCCTTGCTCTTTATCTTTTTGCAATTCCTTTTGGGTATTTTTTGCTGTGGCCCCCCACTATTTTTCTCGAAACATTGTCGGGCAGTTCACAGGAAACAGATTGCCAGAAAAAAAGTTGACAACATATATCAAATACATTATTGCCCCAGCTCTGTACCTACAGACACAGACAATCATGGGCGCCACTCAAAAAAAAACACACTCAAATCCGCCGTTTCTTGGACAGTGGAAGGGTGGTACTAGGAGGACGCTTTGTGGCAGCCACTGAACGTTTGGCCTCATCCACAAGCAAGTGCGCCACCCCAGCTGGCACACCACAGGCACCTACAGAGAACACAGTGTCAGTTGACACTGCGCTCACTATTAACTGGCAACTACATGTGGTAGGCAGCCTGAAGTGCCCTGAAGGATAGAACCCTGACCATCCATCCACGTGACGTATCTAATTCTGCACCCCCCTCCCCCGATCATACCCCCCCCCCCCCAGCACAGGGTACAAATTTTGAACTTGATGTCCAAAAAAAAGTATGGGAAAAATTCCGCCACAATCGTTAAAAGTGATGGGAAAAATTGCGCCAGAATTGGCCGTACGAAATTTTTCCAGACAGGTTTCTTCCCATACTAAGTTTTCCCCCCCGTGGTTGACAACAAGGTCCCATAGTGGCACAAATGAATTCAAGGCTGTGAGCCCTATCGTGCATGCAAAGGTAAGGCAAAAGATGCATAGCGAGGTTCCATAGTGGGACGAACAAAATCAAGGCCATGAGTGCCTCAACATGCATGCAAAAGGCGAGAGGGGGAGAAATGGCTCAATAACCATTGCCCTGTTGGGGGGCCTGGGGTGGGGAGAAAATCACAGACGCTTCATAATCCTGGCCTTCTTGGGGTTGCCAAATTGGGGAGGAATGGCTACATAATCACTGCACTCTCCGGGGGGCCAAGGTGGGCAGAAAAACAAGGTGGCTACATAAACTCTGCCTTCTTGGGCTCCCCAATGTGGGGAGAAATGGCCACATAACCCTCGCTGTTTCGGGGGGCCAGATGTGTAGAGAAAGTCAAAGTGGCTACATAACCCCCGCCTTCTCGGGGTCCCCAATGTGGGGGGAAATGGCTACATAACCCCCGCCGACAATAAAAAGGTGAAACAAACTTCCTTCAGGGGATGGTGGCTTTTTTGGGGGGGGGAAACCCCTGGAGGGGGCGGAGGGGGCGTGGTACAAAATTCAGCCACAGCTTTTTTCTACCCGGGCTAGAAATTATTTTTGGCAGCCACCATCGGATGCCACCAGTTCTAAACTGTGGCAACCTTCCGCCTGTGCTTTCCCGCGCTGAGTCCTCCTTGTGGCGGCGGAGGGGGGGGGGAGGGGCAACAATGATACCTTAGAACAGACGTTTATGATATCTTTCAGCGTGGGCTGGCAACAATTAGATATGGTCCGAAGGCTCGCGGAGGCGTTATCAGTAGCGTCTTGGATGTGCTGGATGATTGGGACCCCATTACTCCCATACAAAGCTGCAAAAGGCGTAGGGGTTGTTGCAGAGCTGCCGCGCTGCCCCACCCACCCCAAATCCTTCCCACAGACATCACCAAGAGCTTCATGTGTCGAAATTGTGCTGCTTCACGCAGGGCTGGGAAGGAGGTGTGCCGGAGGCGTAAAGCAGTGCGAGATGCCAGTGCCCCGCGGCCCCTTCCTCCAAGCTACGCCCAAACGATAGGTACCTATGGCCAAACAATAGGTACCTATGGCCAAACAATAGGTACCTATGGCCAAACGATAGGTACCTATGGCCAAACGATAGGTACCTATGGCCAAACGATAGGTACCTGTGCCCAAACGATAGGTAACTCCACACCCCAAACCGTCCCCATGGGCCCTGCAGCTGAGACACACAGTGCAGCTCATAGGGGGCCCAAGAAAATATCAACATCCCTAGAATAGGACATTTTGCTGTTCAGAATTCTTGATGTTTACGTTCTGTTGGAATGGGTGGAAACAAGGCACACAACCACAAACGAACTCAAATTTGACTGTCGGCATCCAGCCACTTGGGGAAACCCACAAAAAAGGGTGGCCACCAATGGAGATACGGCATGTTGTACCGAAGCAGGCGCAGCTTGGACAAGGCAAAGCTGAGACAAGGGGCCATCAAATCATTCGGATGCTGTTCAATTTACGTAATTCAAACGGAAGTGCAGCAAACCGCTCGGCCATAAGATGGTCATCACCTGCGGCAGACGTCTCAGTGAGGTCGCGAGCAATTCGCCACAGGGGCCCACGCCAACGGCCACACCCAGGGATGTATTAGAAAAGAGGAAGGCCTCAAATGGTCAGGTTGCAGTGTCCGCATTAGGCTCTGGCCGCGCCTGCCCCACGGCTGTCATCGCCTTCTGTCCATCTGCCGACGCTCGGCGCTTTTACAGTGCGAGTTGTGTCCAGAGGTCAGCCCTCGCTCCTGCTCCCGCTATCCGTGCTGGCTGTTTGGGCTCTACCGGGTTATGCGTGCATCCTGGTCAGTGGTCACTCCCTTCCTGTGCTGCATGGATTGCTGGCCCCATTCGGCCACACATGGTTGGGCTTTAACGGGACCTTAGGTTGAAAAACCCTGTGGGTACAGGGCCGGTTAAGGTCAAGGTACATTCAACATTCAGGGGGATGGGGGTTCGCTCTCTGCTTGCTGGGATTCCCCCAAGCGGCTGCTGGGTAGCTGATCGGGTTCCTCCATTGCCACCAGCTGCAGATCACGGCGTATAGCACTGTGAGCCCTCTGTGCTGCATGTTATGGTGGAGGCCGTCGATGTGTGGGACTCCACCGACCTTGGTGTCAGGGAGGAAAAGAGGAAGGGGGGGGGAGGGGGTCGGAACCCCAAAATTTGTGTACCATGCCCCGATGCCCCAAATCCATTCTTTCTGTTGCAAATGTCATTTGCTCCACTATTAAGCCGTTCTAATACATCCCTGACCGCACCATGTCAGCAAAGTGCCGCTGGATGCCCTCACAACTTGGTTCACTAGACACAACAACAGAACCCTGGCCACTGGACTGTAGCAGACCACTGCATCTCCGTGGCACCCGTTGTGATCCCGTGTGTGTGCGTAGGTGCAGTGAACACAACAGCAAGCGGCGGTGGGATGGGGATACCAGGTTCCGTCCCACTGAGGCAGCCTTCCAAGATTTTGACGTCCTGTTCCAAAACCTTTCCAAATGCACTAAATTGTTTGAAGAACGCCGTCACTGGGGTCTCCTCTGCAATAGTGACCATTTTGTAGCGCCTGTGACAACAAGACGCATCGACTGGCCTGCCCACAGACACGAGAGCCCAAGTGCTTCAGCGAAGGGTCACAGAGGTTGCATGTCTAATCTACAGTGAGCCCCCGCTGCTGTTGCCCCCCCCCCCCCCCTCCGCCCTTGTCGGCCCAAATTTCAGCCACCACAAAGCGAGGGTGCAGGCCGTGGGCTGGTCCCCCTTGGGGACCAGGAAACAGGGGAGCAGGCCTTTTGCTGCCCCCCCCCCCCCCCCCAACAGAAATGGGGCCGAAAGCAGGCCCAGCACAGCCCCCCCCCCCCCAGCATGCCCTCGCACCCCCGCACCCTCACTGCAGGCCGTCACATGGTGATCAAGGTCCCTCCCCTCACGGACAGGGAGCAGACGCCGAACGATGGGTATGTTGGGATCTGGGACCCGCATGGTAACCCAGCAGGTGGTCCTCCTCTCCCAAACAAGTGAGCAGGTAGACCCAACCACCACTACCCCCCCCCCCCCCCCAGCCTGCCCCCCGACGGGAGAGGTGCACGGAGTCGGCGCCCTCAGGGCCTAAAAAGTGGAGACTGTGAAGGGCTCGCAGATTGATTGCTGTGGGTATCCCTTGAGCGGCCTGCCTAGGGAACCTCCAGGTGTGCGCGTGCCCCTCCAACTTCATCACAGACGCCTAGGCCAGCACAGCCCCGTGCACTCCAGTTCAGTTGTGGGCGACCCCTGGAGGCCAGACAGCCACCTGCCGACCCCTGCCCCCCCCTCCCCCTTCCAAACGGAGCGGTCACTCGGGTGGTGTGCCCTCTGGGCCCCCCCGTTTACGCGGGCAGTAGCACCGCCACCCAGGCCCCGAGCCCGGGCAGGCTCCAGGGCAGGGCAGCGCTCAGCGCGCCCTGGAGCCCCTCCTCCTGCCGTCCCTCAGCGCCGTGGGCGGATGGTCCAGTCCACGACAACACCACCAGTGCCTGGAGCAGTCAGGAGGTGTGGACCCCCCCAGTCGAGCGCCCAGGGAGCGCGCCCCCGTGCCTCATGCAGTCGTGGGGCCGCTGGCAGCATGTCAATGACCGGGAGGCGGCGTGTCCAGTCCGAACACTCCCCCGGCGGGCTCAGCGTCAGGCTCCCATGGCCTCCCTGCCGGGGCCTGGAGCACCAGGCATCACACAACCCCCCACACGCCCCCCCCCCCCCCCCCCGACGCGCCTCCACCACAAGCAGCCAGGGCCCGGTGGTGGCGGACCCTGGTTCACACCCGACGACCACACGAACAGCCGGGACGCCACTACAAGCGGCGACACGGACGGACCAAGCCGCAGCGGGGGAAACCAGAAACACTGGAGCGGCACCGGCGCCAGCGGGCAGGGCCAGGCGCGGCGCAGCCGTGTGACCCGTCATGCCCTGCGAGCGCCACCAGCATGCACGCCCCGCCCTCCTGCCCCGCGCGCGCCACACACACAGGCACGGCGGCATCTCCCTCCCGTGTGTGCCACCACGGGGTACGGGGGCGGTCAACAGTCCGGCAGGCCTTGGGACCGGACAACCGCGATTCGCCTAGCCCAGTCGTGTCGGCACAAAGGCGAGTGCTGACCATGGGCCAGGGCGTCCGGCACAGGCCTTGACCCAAACCAAACCAAACCCCCCCTCCGCCGTATTGACCCAGCCTTTATGGCAACCCCGTCGCCGTCCCCGCGCAAACCGCAGCAAATTTACCAACAGATGCGGAAACCACACCCAAGGCTATGATATAAGCTTTTCCCTGCAAGAGGATAGACCGCATTCGAAAGATGCTTCACCCTTGATTGGCACAAATAAGCATGGATGACAGTGGGGCAACAAGCATCGTTGAAGGTCAAGCCTACAAGCAGAGTTCCCGCCACGCTGGGAAACTGGGTAGAGCATAAAAATTCCACTGCGAGCCCCATTCTTCTGAAGGTGTTTGAATAGCACAAGTGATGCGATATTCTGATAACTCTGAACGTGGCGTGAAACTGTGAGAGGGTGTGAAATCCTGGTACCAATCCGTCAGACTGATGGTGGAAGATGCAAGGAATAGGGGGAATCCTTGCACTGCGCGCACACTGCGCACTACTTTTTTTTTTTTGAACTGACTCGAGGAGTTCAAAGAGTACTCAAGACTGTGCTTGGAAAACTGCGTGCTACTTTTAGACTATGTTCCCCCGGAAGAGCCCCCAGGCACACCCCTTGAAAATGCCCTTAGAATTAGGTGACCCAAACTGCCCCAGCTCAACAAAGTTGGAAACTACCTTCCCTTGACATAACACACATCATGCACAAATGGAAAAGCCATGAACAACGCATTGGTCGCCACCCTCAACAACACACAACCGTCTTTTTGTGCCATTGTCAACTAAGTACAAACTAGGAATATGCAACTTGTGTGCACAACATGACACAGTTGTAGAATTAAAGAAATGTCACATTGTGACATGTGTGTGTGTGTGTGTGTGTGTGTGTGTGTGTGTGTGTGTGTCAATGCAATCTGTACAATATTGCAGTTCACACTTGTTACACATGGACATCTTTTTAGGGTCAGACTTGGTACAAGAAGGGCACATACATCCCCATCATCACCCACAACATCCTCATCATCATTGTCCTCCTGTGTAGGTGCCGTCCATACATGTGCAGGTACGTGTTCCCATGGACCATATGGAGGGTACCGTACTTGTCTTCGAATCAAAAATTGCTGCAAATGCAAGAGTGCACGCACGTACTCATGCAACTCGGTACCAGATCCCCTCCATATGTTCCTTACAATGCCCCAATGCCACATGCGTGCGAACAAGTGCTCAATAAGTGCCCTATAGAAACCATGAACATCATTGCACTCCTTTTGTCGCTCGGTCAAAGCCTTTCGACCGATAAATGGCCATGCCACATGGAGGCGCCCCTTGTATGCAAGGAGTTGGCTGACGAATGACCCGAAGTAGTGCATCCAAACAAGTCAAATAAGGTTTCTGAGGGCAGCATTGTTCCTGCATGAATATTGGGGGCGTACTTAGTGCAGTGCAAGCGCAGTGCAACTATTTGGGCGTGTGGCCGTACTAGAGACCCATACTTTGTGACACTAGGGGGGCATCATTGTCGTTTGGGAGTAGGTTTTGATACTTCTTCCACATTGGGGGTATGGCATTTTTGGATTTTCATCCATTTCCACCTTTTTTCACACTTTTTTGCTCATTTCCACCACGTCCACTCTTTCCTAGGTTGATTTCTCCCCACCATGGGACCTCGAGAAGGCAGAGTTGATGTATCCATGTTGTTTTCCCTCTATCATGGGGACCCCGAGCAAGCACTGCTGATGTCAGACTTCACGGTCATGATCAAGGCCGAGGGACAATCCATCATCCTCCCCAAGTGCTGTATCACATCGAAGTACTATAATCAAAGGTGACCTCACGGGCTTGATCAACGCCAAGGATCCTTCATGCTAGCCAAGACATACCATGCCATCATCCCGAGACGGTTGGTAGCGGGGCTATGCTAGACGGCCATACCCAGCACCCCCGGGTCCATTGTCCCACCCCCCTTCGTGGAAGCTGGAGCACCTCCCGCCCCCACTGAAGGAGGTCTATAGTGGGGCATGCTCTTGAGGCAGGGCTGATTAAGGACGTTTGGAAGGGGTGTGCTTGGGGACTCTTCAGGGGGAACCTGGTCTAAAAAGTTGGGGACTCTTCAGGGGGAACCTGGTCTAAAAAGTAGTGCGTAATGCGCGCACAGGGCAAGGTCTCTCCCATTCACTATTGCATGGACCTCGTGTGTTTTTAGATGAGCTCCATCTAGTTGTTTACCCTGTGTTGTGCATTCTCGTAGTGTGTCTGGTGTAGAACTGTGTGTGGAGAATCCGAAGCCTTGCGCCGCCTCTAGGGAGGGAGGGAAGGCCCATATGACTATGGGGGCGCCTTGAGCGCAGTGCGCGCACAGTGCAACTATTTGGGCGTCTGGCCGTAGTAGAAACCCATATTTTGTGGTCTTTGGGCATCATTGTTGTTTGGTAGTAGGTTCTTATGTATTGGGGATATAGCATTGTTGGATTTTCACCCTGTTTCACCCATTTCTACCTTTTTGCACACATTTTTTGCTCATTTCCACCACATCCACTCTATTTCTACGTCGATTTCTCCCACCATGGGGGGGGGGCGTTAGACCCCCAAGGATGCAGGGTTTACATAGCGTTTCCGCCCTCTTTTGGGCCCCCGAGAAGTGAGGCAGCCACTTCTGATTTTGTCCCCTTTGTTGGGACCCCCGATAATGCAGGGGTTACATAGCACTTTTGCCCCCGAGAAGGCAGGGGTGAGGCAGCCACTTCTGATTTTGTCCCCTTTGTCGGGGACCCCCGAGAATGCAAGGGTTCCGTGGCATTTTCACCCTCTTTTGGGCCCCCGAGAAGGTAGGGGTGAGCTTGGTGGGCAAGTGTGCGTTGTGTTCGTTCTTACTTGAATGGTGTTGTCGCTGAAATTCGATGGGCGGAAAGATTGTCTGAGTGGAACCACGTCCCACACTTTCCGTATTTTGTCACACATTGCGTGGACGGCATTCCCATCGCTTCCATAGGAGGCATCCTTTGTGATGTCCTCTTCAATCAAAAATATGCTAATTGTGTGTATAAAGTAACGGTTGCCATTCATAGTCTTGGGAACATCATTTGGATTTGTCCGTTGGCCCCCGGGACATCGGCGTATGTTCTCATTGGGGATCGCGAAGGGCCCAAAAGGAGCGAGGGGTGTTGTATGGATTATGAGATTGGCTCCGTGGATGCCCTTGCGCAAACAACGCCTTGTCCAAGGCCTTGTGCAAACAACACTTGGCGTTGTTTCTGTTCGTGTCCATGGATGTTGTGGTCCCACTTGCCGCAGTTGAATGTGGCTTGCTGGCTAGGAATGGAATCTGCATGGTTTGGTGACCATTTGGGATGTCTGTGCTGCGGCGATCCCCAAATGGTCCATTGTTGGCAACTTGTTCTGATCATCTCACCATAGATGTGAGTGTTCTCATGTACGAACACAGAGGAATCTGCGAGCATGCCCCCCCCCCCCCATTCCACATCCGATCCTGATGGGGATTGGACCTTGGAGGTGTTTTCAAACCGCCTTCCCAAATGAACTGACTATGTTTGCCTGAAATCCAAAAACGACGCCTGAAATCCAAAAACGACGTTCTGAACAGTCCCTCGCACTATCTCATCTAGCCTTGAAACGCCTTTTCTTGGACTTTCTGTGTCCACAACAGGGGAGATACGAAGGGCCACCTATTTGGCCAACAATAGCTTGGTGGCCCAAACTGGTCTCCGGAAAAACTCGGAGTTTGTGTCGGAATCACCCGTCACTCTCGGAAACACCCATATGCAGAGAGGTTTGCATGTGCCAAACCGTCAGACAAAAGCACCAAGTGTTTTAAATGCTATCATGGCATCCCTGTCGTCTGAGTTGCCCGGAAAGATCTTTCTGTCATTGGCAGTTTTCTGTTGAGATCTCTTGTATCATCTGTTTTCCATCATGGCAATGCCTCCTGGAAGGAATTATCGATGGCTGCCCCATTCTCTGTGGCACGATCATGTGGTAGACACATTGCGGAAGGCCAAAATTGGTCTATGCTTGGAGAGCACAGGCCGCAATGGGCCCACAAGACAGACAAACTGTGAAAAGAAAATACTGTGCCTACATGAATTCAACAAATCGTTAGACACCCTGCTTGAGGCTGATCTCAAAGGCCAATTTAAATCGTTTTGGGGCTCTTTCTAATGTCGCCCAGTATTGCAGTATCAAGGTGATCTTTTCTCTGTAACCCCTGTGCTTGAAAAAAAAAAGTGGTGCACGCTGAGCACCTAAGCACCAGGGGATTACGATTAAACCCGCAACTGTCAATGTCTTTCATCCCATACTGAATCCTTTTCCACCACCAGCGTTTCAAATCCCTGCCCTTTGATCGCAATGTTGATTTCAATCCATGTGATGTACCCTCTGCAAGCTAGCTTCCTCCTGATCCTTACTGATGCTTTGCCAACCAAGGCACAGAACCACAGGACATCACTGTAGGGTTACCCCCAGATGCAGGGTGCAGTTTGAAAAAAATTTGCAAAGAAGAGCTACAACGTTCCTTTTTCATTTTTCTCTGTGCATCCGCCAGTCCTGAGCTTGGCCCCTTGCGGGGAGCGGAATCATGGCGATGCCGCAGTCTGTAATGGCTTGACTTGCTGGTCTGTCTGGGGTGTTTCACAAAACATTCCCCAAATTCCCAGTCGAGGCATGTACAACTGTCAGGGCACGCCTTCCGGCCATGTGTCTGCAGGCAGACGACTCATTCATGAGGAAGAGCTACGGCGTTCCTTTGCACGGCTGGAACAACAATGTTCCGCGGACTCTGGGTGTAGCACACGGGTGATGGGGCCACCTCAAACACCCTTGAGCTCTCCCATTGATGAAATACAACCACTGAAGTGGCTGATTGGCTAATTGGCACAGCATTGCACTCAGGCAAATAATCGTCACAAACTAGTGGTCACGCAGATTTCGGAATAGTGGTGGTGGTGGTGGTGACCGTGACAGTTGCAGAAAACTGATTGTGGCGGTCATCGCAGTATCAGGAGAATGGCGGTGTCCCAGGGAGTAGTAATGGCGCACATAGTATTATGGGAGTGGTGATGGCGGAAGTAGTAGCTCATATACTTCGGCTTCCAAACGCTAGACCTGCATCTTGCACGGACCAAGTAGCCTGACCAGCGGTGATGACAAGGTCCCACATGTGTGGCACAAGGTACAGCCTTCGTGCCCAGGACCTGCTGCCCAGAGCCTGGATAGCAGCCCCCTCTCCCCTTGCGCAACGACCAGCCATGCTTCACCGTCTGACCGCAGAGTGGTCGCTAGACAGCGTTTAAAGAGGATGACCCATGACCAGGGGCTGGTCATTCGTGCAAAGGGGGCGAGGGGGTTACGGGATGCGCGGAGCGGTGGGTGCCTTCCACGAGCATCCGGTGCCCCATGTCGCGGCAGCGGTTGTGAGGGACGGCCAGCCCTCAGGAGCACCAGGCGGCAGGGGGTTAGGGGGAGCGGGGGTAGTGTTCCAGCGCGGCACCCCCTGCCCAATGCGGAACGGGGGCGCGTGTGCACGCTCCCAAAGGAGGTCCGGCCAGCGTCCGACAACGGGAGGGGCTCGGGGAAATAGTGCACAGCAAGCGCCAGAGTTTGGGCGGGTGCCCCATGCGTCGGGGTGAGTCAGCAGAACGTGTGAAACGTGGGTGCACGGCGCGAACCTCTGCTTTCCGGGCTGCTATTCGCCTTTTGTACGCAAGAGAATCACTGGTAACGATGGTCCCCCCCCCCCCGTGTCCAGGAACCGGCAATGTTTGACCGCGGAACCAGGGGTTGGTTCTTGCGCACGGCCGTGGGCAACCCCGTACCGCGGAAAAAAAATTTTCCGGCGCGTTGCACCGGGACATGCGTGCCCTCTCCTTTCCCACAGTTAACCACGTTGACAAATGAACACCAAAGGTGTGAATCTCCGCTGACTGGGCTGTAGTGTGCCGTCCAACGTGCATGGGATGATCTATTGTTCAACTGGCTGAGACGTGAAACCCTTCTTCCTGTGATACACCATCCTGAATTCCTGTCTGTGCTGCCCCTTGGGGCCAGGCTTCGGTGCTGCAGTCGCCTTTGGAGCTGGGGGGAGGGGTTTAAGGGGTATGTGCGCCTGTGAGTGATTGATAGGGTCCCCCCTGATGGGGGGACCCGTAGTAACACACATGAAATGATGTCCTGCACACCTGAATAGCTGTCCTACACCCACCAGAAATATGAAAAACCCGCAGCCCTGGTAAAAAAAGTGATGCGAGAATTCGACCGCGGAACCAGGGGTTGGTTCTTGCGCAAGGTGGTTCCTGGACACGGGGGGGGGGGGGTACATGGTCAGACAAAAATATGGTACAGATTGGTGGGGGCAGGTTCATTTGCACGGTGTGCACATGGGGTCCGCCTTATCCGAACAGAACCGGCCTGGGCCCAGTGTGATGCTACACAATACAATGCAATACAATGCAATACAATGCAATACAATACAATACAATACACACCACTGTCGGCTCTGTGGTGAAGATAGCGACCCCCTGGTTGGTGTGGATTTGGATTGCCTTGGATTGAAAACAAATGCAAGTGGCACGTGCCGCACGGGATTGTATGAGCGCACCAGTTAAAAAAAAACCGACAGGCTTTGTTTTCGGACTAACCTTCTGAAAGGGTGCATGGACCAACCCTTTTCAAAAGCGCACAGGCGAACTCTGGGATCATATGCATGTGTGTGTGTGTGTGTGTGTGTGTGTGTAGAGGGGGGGATACCATATTAAAGAGGAAGGCCTGCATGGGTCCAGGGGTGGGCGCCCAGCGGAGGGGGCCTGTGCCAAAAAGGATGTCTGATGAGAATCATCATGACTGCACTGGCCCCCCTTGAGTGTCGTCACCCTCGCCTAGGCTGTGTGTGTGTGTGTGTGTGTGTGTGATCTGTACTTTTAGAGGTGGATCCTTGTGCAGCGTTGGGCTGGACGCCCCATTTGGCTCAGGTCTGCTGAGGCCTCTTTGTGACGTTGTTTCCCTCCCTTCTGCGGAATCAGAACCTCTGTATTTTACTGGCTAAGTATCCAGAGTGTTTGCTCTCCCGTGCCTCGTCACGAAAAGCGGGCGGGCGACATCCTCGGCCACGGTCTCCTCCAGCCCCCGTGGAACTGGGGCAGGTGGGGACGTAGGGGGGGGTGTTTTCGGCCTCCTGCGCTTGGGGGCTGGAGGGGTGGGGGGTTGGTGTGGGGACCTCAGCAGACCCGTTGAGATACGTGCAGGCCCTTGCAGGCGTGGTCGTTTGTTGGGCAGTTGTGCATGTGCAGCAAGTGGGCGTTTCCGGCGCGCAGGCACTGGGGTGCACACTTTATGGTGTCCCCGCTGACAGCAGTGGCGCACTCCCCTTTGCTTGAGTGTGCACCTCGGGCACGGTGGCAGGCCATGCAGTGGGCACAGTTGCAGTTGCGGTCTGCGTGCTATGTGGTCATCAGCGTGATGTCCCAGCGCACAGCACGCTTCAGCTGTGCGCCGAAATCTCTTGCAGGTCGTGCATGCGTCAGCCGAGTGCTGGGCACACTTTGACGGATCAGCCGGCGGCGCCGGTGGTGGCCCCCTGTGTGTGTTTGCGCGCCTGCGTGTCCCGGTGTAGGGGCGCTGTGGGAGCTTCCCATCCCCTATCACAGGGAAGAAATCAGCTGCAAAGGAGGAGCAGCCCCCCCCCCCTTTGGCAAAAGTGGTCTGCTCCGAGGGCGGAGCCAGCCCCAACTGCAGATTCCCCTGGAGTGCACGCTGTAGCCGATGCTCCTCCACTTCCTGCGCTGTTCTGCGTGGCCTGTGTGTGTGCGGGCGCAGTTTGTGTATCCTGTTGAGACCAACCTTGGTGGCCCATGTGCGCTCACAGTATGCCGCTAACTGCTGAACGTGCATGTTCATGGCACTGCGGCAGGTGAAATAAGGGCGGCAGTTCAGGCCGCAGAGTGCCGGCCCCCCCAAAGGAACTAAGGAGCTGCAGCGTGTGACCACACGCGCCGGATGCAAATGGCCTTTGGTGACCAGGCGCTGCGCATTTGCCATTGCCAGTCGTAAGACCCGGCCTCTCTCTTGCAGCGAAAGGGTGGTGCCCTTAAATTTTGCCTGTGGAGCGTGTGGGAGGGTGCGTTGCGCAAATTCCTCAAAGTCCAGTGCAAGTTCCAAGAACGTCACCGTGCCTGGTTCAGGGGCCCAGTGCAGTTCCCTCAGCCAGCGCAGCAGGTCCGCCAAAAAGGGCATTTCCCACTGCCATTCCACCTTCTTAGGGGTACGCAAAAGAAGTAACCCTTTGTCTTCCGGTCTGGGGAGGGGTCCCACCAGTTGGTGGTACGGGTATTGCCGAAGCTGCTGTGAGAGGCTCGACCCCATGAAAAGCATGGGGGATTGTGTGTCTCGTAACTTGCGGGCCTGCAAGACGGCTACTAACATATTGTGCAGAGCTGTCATGAATGCGAGCGCTGTCCCTGACTTGACGCTGTCTGTGTCTAACTCTGGGGCTAACCCACAAAGTCGTAAACATGAGGGCCACTGGCCCATGAGGGGAAGGCCTGTGATCTGTGCTGCCGCCGTCCTGATGCCCGGCAGGTGGGTGTCCCGCACCGTGCTCCAGGCTGAACACTGCCAAAAAATGTGCTCCTCGTTTTCCGGAGCATTGCCGCAGTACGGGCACGTGGATGTGGCTCGCATGCCACGTTGATAGGCCCGGAGGGCTGTCCAGGTTGCTCCTGATAGGATGCCCCGCAGGAGAGAGCGCTGTAGCTCTGTGGCAAATGACGCTATGCTGGGCTGGACCAGGCGCCGGCATGTGGTGTAATGAGCCCCCGCGAACAGGCGGGGACGCCTCTGAACCAGGCTGTCCAGCATTTGCGAGCGCAGCTGCTCACGTACCTCGTGCTTGACAGTGTTTTTATCCCCGTATAGGAGGAGGGGTTCCTGGCGCCCAGGCACTTTCCATCCCCACCATCCCTGCGTAGCGACCCAGCCACACTCCTGTGCTGTGGACATGGCTCGGCCGTATGGGCCGGAGCCTTTGTGAAATGATGTCATCTCCCAAATGGCCTGGGCTGTGATCTGTCCAGCACCCCTGGTGCGACACAGCTGGGATAGCCACAGGATGCGATGATACTTAAGTACCAGGGTGGGTGCAATCCGGTGCCCTTTGCACAGCAAGGTGAAAAAAATTTCTTTGGCCCTACCGGGCCGTGACCGTCCCCAAATGGTCTGCATGACCTTAGTCTCGAAGGGCAGGAGGTCTCTGGGCTGAAGTGGCACTATTTCTGCTGCGTGCAGGCCAGTGGCCGTGATCATTGTGGAGATGATGTCGCATCTCCTTTCAAAATTGCCCTGAGCGCCATGCACCCTATCCAGGAGGCTGCAGGCTCTGGAAATCCTTTTCTTGATGAGCGGTCCCGAACAAGTCGCGTCCGTGGTGCGGACCCCCGCGCCCAGGGACTTAAACTCAGAAGAGATAGGGAAGGGCACCCCCTGTAATGCTGCCTTCACTGGGTGACGGGCGTCTGACGAAAAACCGACAGATTTCTTCGCGTTCACCCCTTGACCCGTGTCCTCAAGCCAGTCAGTGGTGCAGTCTAGCAGGGGGGTGAGGGTATTGCTTCCGGCTGCAAACCCATAAGTGTCATCCGCATACCCAAGGGCAGTTAGGATGAAGTGCAGGGCCTGCGCTGGCTGATCGCTGGGGGGGAGGGCCTGTACTGCGACTTTGATGCCCTGTTGCTGTGCATCCAGCACCCGCTTCCAGACCGAGGTCAGGAGATTGATGAGTATCACACTCAATGGGCAGCCCTGGAGGATGCCATTGGTGGCATCGAAAAAAGTGGCCAAACATCCCATTATTTTAAAGCACCTTGTGAGAGTGCGATACATGCCAGAGAGGGCCCTGTGTGTGCCCAAATCCATCCCCTGCGTCAGTGCAATATGCAGTACAATGTGTGTGTGTGTGTGTGTAGAACTGCATATCCTTTGCCATGGAGGGTGACCCCATTCACAGGCTGTTGCTGTTTGTTGCGTCACAGTAACTGCAGAATCGTGGTGAAAGCATGATCTCAGTAAATGCACAATCAAAAATAACTGAGATGTCATGCCATTTTGGCCGATCAAATCATCAGTGCACTAGCAAGCAGCCTTTTACGTTATCGATGAAAGAGGCATAACCCTCTCCCCCCCGCCGTGCAAGCAACGGACCAGGCATTGAAGGAACCAACGCCTAGTGTTGCTTGGACAAGGGTGTTGCTTACGCATTACACTGTGCATGGTCCATGCGGAAAGACATGGTGTACTATTCTGAAAACGAAAAAAACGAAATAGCTACAAGGGCCATCGTGCCCAAATCAGCTTTCTTGAAATAAAATATGAACATCATGCATCTCAAACCCAACGTATCAGACAGCACATATAGCAAACAGTAGGACCAATTGAAAAATGCACCACCAAGATCCATAGTGCGAAAATTGACGGAACCAACGCCTGGTGTTGCTTTGACACAGATGTTGCTTGGCCATGAAGCGACAAGGGTCGTCACCCTCCGGAATCTCTCCGGGAACTCTCACAGTGCATTGTCATGAATACGGCGCCGGAGGCGCCGTCACAGATTGTTCGATGCATTGTCCGCTGTGTTCAGCAGAGGCCTTCAGGCTCTGTGGGATTACTGTTGATTATTCCTTCCCTCCCTGCTCAGCACATGACTCGTGCCCCTGAACTTTCTACGGCGTGTGTCACTCACATCCGTGCTGGGCTCTGATCTGATAGGTGGTGCTTGGACAAGGAGGGGGCACGAATATACAAGGAGGAACTGCTGTGAAATGATAGAATCAGGACAGACTGCAGTTTCATCCTTTGGTCAGGGCGCAATGGTCGGTAAAGATACTTTCAGCCTTTAGTGCGCCTTTGGTAACAGGCTCAAAGCATGCACTTTTGAACTTTGATTCCGGAGCTGCAGAATGACTTCTTGAGTCTAAGGCAATGCATGCTGAGCATTGCTAAGACCTTAATCAGCAGACTTGTTGCCAGTTCATGCAACACTTTTCAGTGGGGTTGGGAACAGTGCTACAGCACCATAATGGACCATGTCATGCCAAAACTGAATCTGCTCGGGGTTAAGATGTTTGGTGTGCATCATACGCCCTCCTCACAAAGAATGCATGAATAAAGAACGAGCTCATTGGCGAATTGCAACAAGCAGTCTGAGCAGGGTTTCGTTTTTTCCTTTAGTTTTGACTGTCTGGTGGGGTGGAAAATCGTGTCATACCGCAGCACCAGAGCATTTGACAACTAGTCCCAGGCCAAAAAAACACACTTGTAGGCCAACCCTCCACCCTCGCACAGAGGTCCACAAAGGCCCCAGGATCCCTTCTGTCTCCTTGTCTTTTCGGTGTACATTCCCCCACAGCCCATTTGTCCACAGCAGATGCCAGGGACAGAGTAGCTCTGGCACAGAGATGATGGGGCATCAACTCATATCATATTGTCAGCAAATGGCCGGAACCCTGTTTGACAAGGTGCCGTCATCGCTGTGTGCCTGCTGAATGTGCAATGACACACATGGCCTGCCAAAACATTGCATCTGTGGACACGAGCCTGAATGGACAGGGTGACAGAAAGGCAAGTGGCAAAACGAGGTCAACAGCTCCACTATCGTGCGACATATCGTGTGGTACCCCTTGCACGCTTTGCTAAACATCTCCACTAGGAAGCAGCATGGGGCTGATTGGCAAAGCAGTGCCTGGCGTGTGCAGGGGCCTTCTGGGAAAATGCTGAAGACAAAGAGCGGTGACCAGGTTGCCCAAAGCCACTGAGAACGACTGACTGGGTGAGGCAGATGCAGATTCGGGATAAAGCCAAACAAACGGACCAACAGAGACAGACAGAGACAGACTGGCTGATTGACAGGGCGGCAGGCAGGCAGGCAGGCAGGCAGGCAACGGGATCCGCAGAATACTAAAGAAACTCAAACAGTTCGTGACAATTGGATTCGGTTGACGTCACAATTAGCACCGCAGGCGAAACAATCGGCAGACGGCCATAGGGGAAAAAGACGGGGCACAAGAACAAAAGAGGAGAAGGGCAGGCAGTGCTAAATGGTTAGTAACACACCCCAGAGTAGCCGAAACCTGGCGTTGAATGGGAAGAGGGGCTGGAAATCGTACAAAGCGAGGGGAAGATAGTAATCCACAGCGTTGCGAATACAGGCAAGCAAAAGGCTGATATGTTCCTGCGAGGACATGAGGACGAGTGCGTCGAGCTGTGCAGGGGCGGGCCTCCTTCGACACTCGAGGGAAAAAATCTTGCCGAATCGTAGACACGAGTGCGGACGGCTTTCGCCAGCACGTGAGTCGGTGCTGATACAAGTCCTTCTGGAGGCTTATACCCTGAAAGTAAACAGGGGATCCGCATCTGCCACATTGGGTCACACATAAATTCGACACCTGGCACACTGCCGGTAGGCGGTTGTCAACCACCCCCTGGTCGACCGCCAACCCAGTAGCCGGGTAAGGTCTGTGGAGTTGCGAGCTGTTTGGGAACAGTGCAAAATGATTTAGCAGTGACCCAAGGGTACTCAACCCCGCGGTCTCCCACTCTACTCCCGGAAGCTCCAAACCAGGCTTCACTTCAGAAAAGACATCCCGGGACTATGCAGGAACTACAACGCAGCAGCGCACACTTTTTTACGCCATTACTACAACAAGCACACACACGGTCAAATGACATCATGTATCTGACTGGGAACCCAACTGAGCTTGCACTTTCTTCAGGGGTGTGTGAACACGTCTAAGAAAAAAATCGTTCCTGCCATTCAATACCCAGGCAACACTCCAAGCCCCCACATTCTGGTCGGGGTGTAACCATGGGCCATCAATGTGAAAGGCCTGAATACGTTTGGCAAATCAACTTTGAAATACTTTGCATATCGCACCAAACAAGGAAGCGTTGTTCACAGGAGCGGATGAACAGGCAGGCATTAGAGCAAGAGATGCTACAGCCGGTGTTTCAAAATCTCACAAGCAGTGCAATAATGGAAAATTCAGGGCAAATAGATGTACAGTAGTCTGTGCCACAAATCGTTTCTGTCAGCTCTGTGCTTGCTGACAGGAAGTAGCAATCATCATGGCCACTGGATGCATCCGCTTTTGCTGTGTACAGGGATGGGGCGGGAGCCTAAATCTCAAAAAAGACTGGTCAATGCAATCTGGATTGCCCCTTGATTCCGAAGCCAGTCAATGTTCACCTTCATCATGCCTTGGCGTACTTTGCACTTGCTGAAAAACCACGTCTTCCAGAAATGTCTCTTTTCATGACAGCGCAACAAAGCAATTCTGGGCTTTCAGGAAGACAAAAAGAAAATACGCGGGACTCTGCGATACCTCACCTTACCTTACCTCACCTCACCTCACCCACTTACCTCACCTCACCCACTTACCTCACCTCAGCTAAACGCTAACTCCTAGAAAGCCTGCTTTGCTGAGTCGGTACATATCCCTCTATGGATGATTGTTGCTTTCCTGTGAAAGAGGTAGAAGACTGACCAAAAGTGTGTTTATGATATGAGACTCAGATGCCACAAGACACTTAAGTCAGCCGATAGGAGCTAACCCCCAGCAGTCGCTGGTGAATAAATAGCACAGCGTTTGCATGAAATCCTCGGTCAGGTGCAAGCTTTCAATTAAGGGCTTCTTCAAAGATTTATGGGTACTCTTGATTGCCGCCTGCCCTCCAATTTGAAGGCGTGACTGGGGCCCAGGAGGGATCTTCGGCGTCTTTTGGTGCTCAGCGGAATGCTATCCATCGTCAGAAACCGCAAATTGCGGGCGGTCTTTAACAGGCAGTCTTTTGGGGTAAAAAAAAACGAAAGAAATGAAAATCAACACCTCCTGTGCCCAGCCGCAATGAGTGGGGGGTGGGGAGGGAGGCTTGTCGACCAGGCACTCGGCCCACCACCACCTGCCACATGGCGTGGGCTGGTAGATCACAGACCCCGGTGGGGGCCGTCCGTTGGTACTGGATTCGACACCGCGCACACTCGCGGTGCCGGGGCCGCTGGAGCCCCGTCGCTCCTGAAGACGTGGCACGATACGAGGAAGGGGTCTATGCACAAATGAAGTACAATCCAGATACCGCCGTGGGAAATGATTGCGGGCATACTGTTGGTCGGTAATGCAACTTTTGGCCAATGGCGAACGTCGCTTCCAGGGCCCGGAACCACCAAAGCGTGGGGTGGCGGAGGAAAGTGTGGACAGCATCCCGGTGTTGTGCGCCCCTCTGGGCGAGGTCTCTACCCCGGAAGTCCAGAAGCGGGTCTGTGCGGGGGGTCGACAGGCGTGGCGCGAGGCACGCCCGGGGGCGGGACTTCTGCGGCCTTGAATGGCTGACACGGCCCAGTGCCCTGCGGCTGGGCGACCGGCGCCGAACAGCTGAGTCTTGCCGCCCTTCCTCTGCACGGGCTTGGCCTCTGCGACAGCGCTGTGCATGGCACCGGCAGTCCGCACGTTGCGTACCCGATCAGAACCGAAGTGCTTGGCCTCCGGGCGCACGTGCGATTTACGCCGGGAGCCCAAAACCTCGAAATCCATTGCGGGCGCGGGAAAATTGTTTGGCGGCTGACACCCCCCGCCCCCTTCCCATAGGCCAGGCCCGAAGCGCTCACCCTCAAGTTCGGTGATCGGTAGATCAGCCCCGGGGCTTGATGGGTCATGCGTTGGAGGCAAAAGGTCGTGCCTGGGGATCGATGGCTCAGCCCTGCCGATGGGGCAGATCCGGGGACTCCCCCATCCTGACTCATCCCTCCCCAGCCCTGACCGGCCAGGCCCTGGGCATGCCCCGTGAATGCGGAGGCCTAACTGAGAGCATGTCTGGGCGGGCACTGATGGCTTAGGTCCGGGGCTTGAGGGGCCATCCCAGAGGGCTGTTGAGTCAGGCCCTGGGAAGCAGCCATTTGGAACAAGTTGTGAGCAAAGAACCGTCATTATAGAAGAGGAAGAGGAAGTGCCAGTGGGGTACATGGCCATGGGGACGAGGGAAAGCATTGGTGTAGATGCATTTGTTCTCAAGGTTTGCGATTCAAGAGTCAATCGCGTGTGCCTTGAAGAGGTCAAAACAGCAGTTCAGCTACGATTGAAATATTCAAAACAACCGTAGAAATGCCGTGGCAGGTCGCATGCGCACCGTGTATATAGCGGTGCTTCGGGTTCACTTTGTACATAGGGGAATGCAACCTTGAAAATGTACCACCGGGGGAATGCTTTGGGGGAAGTACTGTGGGGTTTTGGCAGGGCCAAATTTGGGGAAGGGGGGGGGGGGTTTGGGACTACTCCTTAGAAATGAAGGAAATTGTTGGTAAAAGGTCCCTTGCTGTTGTCTTCTCGTGGGAGCAGGGCTGTTGTGCAGTCACACCGCATGTGGCACGCAGAAGGAACCCCCCTGCGGCCCGTGTCCGGTGCACACATTTTGGCACGTCGCATCCTCAAAATCGAAGGAAATATTTGGGAGGAGGGAGAGGCTTCCAAATTTGTCCAATCCATTTTGTTATCACCCACAATTTTCCTCCTGGGGTACGGTGCCGGGCAAATACATTCTTCAGTGGGTCAGTGTGTTGTGCACACGGTTTGCAAACGGTGCTTGAGCGTGGGCGCCGAAGGGCCAGGGGTGGCGGGCGTGCATGGGTCACAGCAGCTCGCTCAGCGCGTGCTGGAACGCGCTGAGCTGTGTGGCGAACCGCGTGCAGTTCTCCCGGTCCAGCGTCCCCGCGACCCCCGCCGTGAGCGCCGCGAGCGCGCGCTCCACCGCCGGGCGGTGCTCGGCGCATACCGCCGCGGCCGTCCGGCGCTGGTACTCCCGGAACGCTTCGGGGCTCAGGTGGATAAGGGGCAGCAGCGCCCCCGCTATCGAGCTGTGGTCCGCGCCGTGCGCCTGCAGCAGCTGCCCGAAGAGGGCGTGCAGCCACCGCCCGGGCAGACCGGGGTCCGGCTGCAGGTGTTGCCGCAGCGCCGCCAGGGGCGCGGAGGGGGCCGCGGGTGCGGGGCACTGGGCGGCGGAGAAGAGGCGGCGCGCGATGCGCTGGACGGAGTGGACGACGGAGATCGTCGTGGCCCGGGGGAGTTCGACGCACCCGAGGGCCTCCTCGAGGGCCCGGAGGACGTGCAGGGCCGCGGGCGACGGCAGCCTGACGAAGGTCTTGAAATGCTGCACGGTCAAGACCTCCACGAGGGCGAAGAATGCCGCGCAGACCTGACGATGGCGGGGGGCGCGCGATGCGACACGGCGCCTGTGCCTGGGCTTCTGCCCGGCACCGACGCACGGCGCCTGTCCCTGTCACTGGCCTTGCCGTGTGCATGAATCTCATGTGCAAAATGGCGCATGTATTGCGGGTGCTGGGGAGGATGGGGCTGGGGCTGGGGCTGGGGCTGGGGCTGGGGCTGAAACCCAGTAACAGCGCGCAACACCAACCGACAATGGCAACACCAACCGACAATGGCAACACCAACCGACAATAACAACACCAACCGACAATAACAACACCAACCGACAATAACAACACCAACCGACAATAACAACACCAACCGACAATAACAACACAAATGCAGGGACGGCAGGAGGGAAAGACGAAGTGCAAATTTCCTTCCAGTCAAATTGGGTGGCCCAAATCGAAAATCAGATGTCCCTTTTCGATCCTCTTTATCCTTCTCCGATTCGAACGAAAACTCACCTGCATTTCACCCCTTGACCTTCTCCACGGCGAGAGCTGGGACCCCTTCATCCACCACATGTGAACGTCCCTCGACTTTTGGGCCGCCGTCGTCTTCCGCAGTCCTGGAGCCAGGGGCTGCCCCCGAGGCTGGGGGATGTCTGCTCATTCACTGCCATGTCAGGTTTCGACGCGTGTTCGGACATGCTGACTCAGGACTAGGGCCTTGACAAGAAGGACGTTTCTGATGGACCAACGAACAACTTGTGCGGAACCTGATTTGCTTGCTCCACGAGCAGAACACAGGCTTTCAAAAGTGTTGCAGTGACTGCCCTCCACACGGTCTCCCACAAAGTATTTCTGGCCCAGTGAGCCTTCGTGAGGGCTCCTGTCCAGAGGTCGTGATGGGGAGCCTGTCAGTAAACCGAATGAGTGCCCCCGGTGAACCGGTCCTAGACTTTCGTGGTGAACGAGCTGCAGCCCAGGGGGAGCCTTCCACATGGCTTGTTGGCCTGCCGCACACACCAAAATGTTGGACACTGTTAGGATGTTGTCCATGGACCCTGGCTGAGGCTCGCCGCTTGTGCCTGTTTTGTGGCCCACGTGGATGGTGTTGACTTATCTGTTTGAGAGTACCCCAACCTTGTGACCAGGGGGTCCACAACGCAAAGAAGCAAAGAAAATCTGGTTGATGTACGCCTCGCTGCATGCAGCAAATTTTCGAATCACCCATACATCTGCAGTTTGCCATTCGTAAAGAGAAGACATATGACCCTTCACCTGCAGTCGGTACTTAATGAGCAAACACTGGGCCATTATCCGTCGGCGGTTGGCGCTCAACCACCGACCGTACCGGCGGCGGTGGACCGCTGGCGGTTGGCGGTTAATCGCCGGCCCGTGCTCACGCGGGTTGATCTGCGCACTCGCCGCCCGTACAACTTTCATAACAATGAGTGCCAACAACATGCAGACAGTGCCTACAAGTGGCAGACAGCGTGCACTTGTGGCTGACAGTATCTACTGGGGACTGACAGTGTCACAGACCGCATGGGTGTTTCCTACTCAACCCTCGTGAGCACGCGACGAGCTGTCCTCAAGGGACGGCCCTTAACGGAAATACCACAATCCTCTCGTTGTTCGGGGATCCCCCGGCTCGTGACCCCCTCCCCCTCCCTCAAGGGGGGAGGCAGGGCACTGGAGCCCCGAGCGCTGGGCAATACCACACCTTTGGAAAGGCGAGCAACTCGCGGATGTGGATCTGCATCGCCATCTGCGCCACCGTGTTCACCGTCCAGTTGAGGGTGTCGTCGCTGTACAGCGCCATGATCTCGAAGGCGCAGTAGTCCCCATGCAGCACGTGCGTCACGATGCGCAGGCAGTGCTTAAAGGCTTTGAGATGCGCCGCGGTCACTCTGCTCTCCAGGCGTAACGCGCTGGCAAACACCTGCCAGCACAGGCATGGCACGCTGCGGAAAGGCAAGCCCAGCTCCCAAGGAGGCTGAGCCAGGAAGCGCACGGTCTGTGACCACCTGCTAACACAAGGCAGCGCTGCCAAAAACACTTACCCGCATGGACTCAGAGTAGCATTTCCATGGACTAGCGAAGACTGGGTGACTAATTGTAGGGCTGCCTGGGTGGAGTGTATTGGATAAATTCATTAATGAACTGATTGAATTAAATAATTGATTAATTAATGTACTGAACATATTGGCATTCTTTCGCACAGCGAAGCGCTTCCACAGCGGAAAGGCGCGTTCCCCAAAACGCCACTAGAAATACTTCGCAGGTGGCAAATGATGCCTACCAGGCGGTCCACTTCTTAAAAGTGAGCGAACAAATCATGCATGGTCCCCAATAATGGCTCATGAGAAACAGTGGGCGCTTGCTGTCATTAACTGCGCAAATCCTTAAAAGCACCGAACAAATTGCGTACAAAATTTTCGTACAGAATGTGAACTGCAGAAATTCTAGCTTTTATAGCCCCCCCCCCCCCCCCGAGTAAGTAGGCGGGCTACCGGATATTTTGGGCTGCCTGCTCAACTTGCAAACATCTATTTCGGGTGATCCCTGCAATAGAAATCTCAGGCCCGATGTGCAGTGGTGCGGCCGCTGTGGTGCCCCCTATGGAATTGCGCTGCCCCCTACTGCACACCCGGAACCCGAAACCCCGCTCAAAATGCTGCCCCCTCCTGGGCTGTGGTCCCTACTTACGGCACCGAGTTTGCAGTACGGTGCTGGACACACTCCCATCCCCATCCCACTCCCCCCCCCCGAAAATGTGGTGGTGTGGGCGGAGGCGCAGCAGAGGGGCAACCTGCACGACTGCCGCCGCTTGCCTGAACAAAATGATGCCGTTGGCAGAGTCCGAATCGAAGCGCACGCGGTGGCCCCGGCTGTGCGTGGCCTCGGCGGCGAGTTTGAGCATCGCCGTGCACGCCTCCGCGCCCCCACTGTCCGCGCTGCACGCGCGGCAGTGCTGCAGCAGGGCCTCGAACTTGTCGGGGAACAGCCACGCGAACAGGCGGGCGTACTGCGCCTGGTCCACGCAGGCCTGACTGATCGCGCACAGGGCTCGCGCGAATCGGGTCACGAACTGCGCAAGCGCGGGCTCCTCGGCGCAGCCGGACGCCGCCTTCGAAGTCCAGTAGCGAAGTGACTGGTCGAACGGGGACATGAATGCCTCGATGGCCGTGTCCTGTGGAGAAGGCAGACGGGCACGGCGCGGGGGGGGGGGGGGGGTAGGGGGGTCTGGGACCCAACATTTTGTGTACCAAAAATAGCCCGACACGATTTTCCCGAAGGAAAATTCCGTTTGTTCCCACGACGGTCACTTTGGTCTGGGGAAGGGGGGGAGGGGGGTTTGGGGGAGGGGGTCCCCCGCGATGGGAAACAGATGCGCGAGCACGCCTTTGGGCCCACAGGCAAAGAGAGCAGCACACGACAAATGCAAAGAAAGAAGAGATCTTCAGCGACATGCCTTTTACTGTAGCGAACAAGGCAGCAGATGCCCCCCCCCCGTTACTTATTCAAAACACGCCCCTGGGTACGAGCGAACGACCTGCACCCCGGGACCCTGGACCCCCTGGGCCCTGGGATCTGCACAGAAAATGTCGACGCAGATCCCAAAACGGAGCGTGGGGCGTCGGCGTCGGCCCGTTGGTTGCTCGCCCCTCGCCGCCGATTGGCTGCAAATTTGCCACTGAGAAACACCCTTGGCCTCAAAGCAGTCGCAGTGCAGTTTTGGGGTTGGTGTGTTTCTGCTGCGGGCCGTGCGGGGGTTGCGTCTCGGTTTACAAAGGCGGCTGCTGATACTGAGCACCCGACAGTTAAAAAAAACCGTTTGTCGGTGGGCAGCTTGCAGTCGTGGTGGTGGTGGTGGTGGTGGTGGTGGTGGTGGTGGGGGCAGGAAAGGTCATTTTGGAGAATCCATTAGCGCAGCTGGCGTCTTTGCTCTGAGAAACGCGCGCACCAAGACTCAAGGGGGATATCACTTTAGATTGGGATTGAGAAAGATGGGCCAACGGATGTGAGGACATTTGGTGCCACAGCGATGCATTCTGAAAAGACTGCCGCTTCGCGACAAAAATAGGCCGGCAGCCAGACGTTGTCACCGCCTGCGGACATCGCATCCGTTGCCGTCGTGGAGGATCGCATGCCCAGCACTCGGGAACATAGTTTCGGTGTCAGCATTTGGCTGCGAGACACCTAGGAATTATGATGACCCTTTTACGATTGCGTGCCATGTGTCATCGCCACTCGCCCCCTAAGAATGCCAATCCTGCGGTGCCTGCGCCGCGCAGGACGCGTTCCCTGTAGTCTGCACTGTGCGGGGACCGCCAAATAGGGTACCCATGGGGGTCCTGCTCCAATTCCCAGACCGCAATGGACCAGGGCATGATTCAGCCACAATCAACTCCGGCACAGGACAGGGGGGGGGGGGGGTTGCCGTCAGGGAGCGTCAAACCCAATGGCGAAAAATTGCAGGAAAATCGCGGAAAATTGTGGGAAAATTGCGGTGCTGTCACCAAACCCTCCGAAGCCTCCAGGAGCAACACCTCTGCACAGCGGACACACGGGCACCAATACGCACACGAGGGGGACAAGCAAAAGCAATTGGGAAAATTGTGGGAAAATTGCGCAATTGCGAAAAACTGCGAAAAACTGCGAAAATTGCGGCCCTCTCCCCTGCGTGGGACGCGCTACACCCATCGATGCACGAGTCACTGCTTCCCCCGGCTTTGCGGCGGTCCCTTCAACTGCCGGTGAAAGGCCCTGCGCCAAACCATCCCCCTCCCGCACTCGGTATCTGCGGTCACGAGGGGCTATTACAAAACGAGCGCTTGCGATGGATACCCTAACCCTAATCAAGACTGAATATTGGGGCCGAGCTGGTGGGGGAGGAATTATCAGCTATGACTGGTGAGGGACATCAAGAATGATTCACGCATTGATGGCTCTTGACAAAGTGAAATCAGCTTGCAATTGAACCCCATCACCACGAGGCCCACTTTCAAGGCTTTTTGGACTTGTGAGGGGCCAAAATGCCCCAAAATGGGCTCAAAATGGGCTCATTTCACCCGTTTGTGCACCCCAAATGGTCTAGGATGAGGTTTGGAAAGATGCGTTTTTGACCCATTTTTGACCCATTTTTGGAACCAAAACAGCCCATTTTCAAGGCATTTTGGAATTTTCGGAGGACCAAAATGGGCCACCACAAGCTCAAAACGGTCCAAAAACACTTGTTTTAGTGTCGCACATGGTCTAGGATCATTTTTGAGAAAAGTCATCTTTTTGCCCCTACTGGACCCTGTTGACCCATTTGGGCACCCACCTGTTTGGGCTTGAGCTTGCAGCTTGCCGCAGCCTAGTGGGCCTAGGTATTGGGGTGTAGGCGTCCGTTTGGGCAATTCTGAGGGGTGAAAACCACAAAAAGTGGGGGGTTGCGGGTGGAGTAGGTGCCCTCGGAATCGCATTTTGAGCCATGTAGCCAAAGATATGGCCTATTGTTGGTTTGTGGCTGTCGGCATTTGGAGCTTCTGGGGGCCTTTTTGGGCCGTTTCCACGACATATCATGGAGTTAGAGGGCCGCAAAGAGCTCGTTGACATGGGGAAGTCAAGCCGCACGTGGAGTGTACCCACCATTTCCCTTCGTTTGGCCGTTTTGAATGTGTTCCAGGGCTTTTTTGGCCCAAAAATGGCTGTTTTTGGCCCTAAACTGCAGTTTTTGAAACTGAGGTCCGCCACTTGCGAATCCCGTTCCCGGCCGCCACCGTTGAGTTTCTTGCTCAACTTTTGTGTGATTGTACTTCACACCCATAGGTATCATGCACCAAAATTTCAACCAAATCCAAAGCACCATGACGGAGTTCCGATTTTTAGCCATTTCGCGCGTGCTGCTGCTTGCTTGCTTGCTGATGCTAAACCTGGTAGGTCCACCCTAGACACTAAAGAGGGTTATAAAACCAAGACTGGTTCCACCAGCTCGGTGACCCTAATCAAGACTGAATATTGGGACCGAGCTGGTGGGGGAGGGAACATCAGCTATGACTGATGAGGGACATCAAGAATGATTCACACATTGATGGCTCTTGACAAAGTGGAATCGGCTTGCAATTGAACCCCATCACCACGAGGCCCACTTTCAAGGCTTTTTGGACTTGTGAGGGGCCAAAATGCCCCAAAATGGGCTCAAAATGGGCTCATTTCACCCGTTTGTGCACCCCAAATGGTCTAGGATGAGGTTTGGAAAAATGCGTTTTTGACCCATTTTTTACCCATTTTTGGTCACAAAACAGCCCATTTCCAAGGCATTTTGGGATTTTCGGAGGACCAAAATGGGCCACCACAAGCTCAAAACGGTCCAAAAACACTTGTTTTAGCGTCGCACATGGTCGAGGATCATTTTTGAGAAAAGTCATCTTTTTGCCCCTACTGGACCCTGTTGACCCATTTGGGCACCCGCATGTTTGGGCTTGAGCTTGCAGCTTGCCGCAACCTAGTGGGCCTAGGTATGGGGGTCTAGACGTCCATTTGGGCAACTTTGAGGGGTGGAAACCACAAAAAGTGGGGGGTTGCGGGTGGAGTAGGTGCCCTCGGAATCGCATTTTGAGCCATGTAGCCAAAGATATGGCCTATTCTTGGTTTGTGGCTGTCGGCATTTGGAGCTTTTGGGGGCCTTTTTGGGCCGTTTCCACGACATATCATGGAGTTAGAGGGCCGCAAAGAGTTCGTTGACATGGGGAAGTCAAGCCGCACGTGGAGTGTACCCACCGTTTCCCTTCGTTTGGCCGTTTTGAATGTGTTCCAGGGCTTTTTAAGCCCAAAAATGGCTGTTTTTGGCCCTAAACTGCAGTTTTTGAAACTGAGGTCCGCCACTTGCGAATCCCGTTCCCGGCCGCCACCGTTGCTGCTTGCTTGCTGCTTGCTGCTTGCTTGCTGCTTGCTTGCTAAACCTGGTAGGTCCACCCTAGACACTAAAAAGGGTTATAAAACCAAGACTGGTTCCACCAGCTCGGTGACCCTAACCCTAACCCGGAGTCACAATCGCAACCGCACAGTCGGCGACAACTTTCGCACTGCGAAGAGCACAGGGCGTGTGATGGCGTTTGGAATCCCGCTGTTGATCTGAACCCGCCCCCTCTCCTCCAACAAACACGAGCACACGTGCGCCGTGCCTCTTGTGGTGCGTCTTGTGGGGCCTCCCCCGCGGAGATCCCGGCCCCGTGGGGTCGGGCAACAACGGCATCCGGTTTGAGCTTTGCAGAGAAACGACAGCCCACTGGTCCCGTTGGCTTCGGTGAAGGCGCCTGCAAGTGCAGCTCACTTCCCAAAACACCACCTCCACTTCCCGAAAGGGGGGCGACTCTGCGGGTCCTCGGACGCCAACTACCCCCCCCCCCCCCCCGGGGGCCTCCGGCCAACGGCCAGTGGGGGGGGGGGTAGTTGGCGTGCAGTCACGAGGAGTCCCCCCCCCCCCCCCGGGCTCCACTTTTGCGGAATTTTGGGTCTGGGTGACGTCCAGGGCCGCCCCTCCCCCCGGGCCCCGGCATTGAACGTTCCCCCAATCTTCAGTTGACGCAGGCGGACCACCTGCTCCTTCTGGGGCTTATTGCAGGTCATGCTCGCCAGCGCGGCGTAGAACCGCGCCTGCTCCTTGACGTAGGCGGGGCTGGTCAGGAAGCGGAACTCGGCGCTGGGGCCGTGCTGCACGAGGCAGTCGGTGATGGGCAGCGACAGCAGCAGCGTCATGGGGCTGTACCGGTCCGTGAGGGCGCCGAGGACGTCCAGCGTGCGGCACAGCGTCGGCTTGTGGCCGTCCCAGCGCCTCAGGCTGTGCACGACGTGCGTCAGGATCCAGCTCAGGGCCGCCCCCGCGTCCGCGATGCCCGCCCTCGCCAACGCGGAGTACACGGCGCACTCCGGCGGCGCGCATGCGCCTGAACAGAGGTGAAGTGCAGAGGACGCAATAGAAGCGGCAGGTGCGGGGGGGGGGTGTATTAGAAGGGGGGGGGGAGGGGGGGAGGGGGCGTCTGAAAAGGGGGGGGGGTGTATTAGAAGGGGGGGGATGGTATGGTATGGTATGGTATGGTATGCCCTACGGTATCGGGAGTGGCTGGCGGGCCGCTCCCTCACGCTCCACGTGTTTAGGGCCGGGGTCAGGAGCCAGCTTGCCGTGACACTCGGTTGCTGCCCTCCTGGGCTCTGGGGGGGGGGGGGGGGGCTGTTGCTGCGCACTCCCCATCGACCTGCCCGTCCCCCCGTGCTCGTGCCTCCTGTGCTGGCCCAGTCCCCGTGGTCCCTGTGCAGTGCGTCCCTAAGCCACCCATGCCCTAAGACACATGCACTGGTCGGGCGTACTGGTAGTGCTGCATAAGTTCAGGATTGTCTTTATTGTCGGTGGGCTCGCCGCAGAGCCCAATGGGTCCGCCCGCCTGTCAGACCTGGAGGCCCTGTACAAAGGGGGGGAGGGGGCGTCTGAAAAGGGGGGGGGTTGTTTGGCTGGGACCCCCCTCCTCCTCGGGTCCCCCTATGGTCCCCGGCGAAGGCGGGCCATAAAATTTTAAGCTTAAATCCTCTGGGCGTCAAAGCAAAATTTTGGCTGTCAGCCTCAAACATTGGAAGGGGAGGAGGAGGGGGGGGGGGGTCCAGGGGGGGTATCCCCCCCCCCCCCCCCTGTGTGACATTCTGTCGGGTTGCTGTCGGTACCCCCCTGCTCCGACGGTGTACGGCCGTTCTAATACATCACTTGGGGGGGGGGGGGGGTGCCACATAGGCCCAGTCAGTGTGCCGGCGCGCTGATGTCGTACGAAGGGCATGGGAATGGCAGGGGGGAGGCCGTCGGAGTCCACAAGCGTTCGGTGGTCCATCGGGTGCCTGGTCGACATTCGGGCCCAGGGGGGGAGGCCCGCACGCAGCGCACCCGCGGTAGACGAGGGGGACGAGGTCACGCTGTCGTTGGCAAAGTGATGCGACATCACGAATTTCCGACTCAGGTCCGCAGATCTGAGCCGCAAGAGCTGCGAATTCCGGGAGAGGGTCAGACTCGCAGCAGAAGACGTATTGCGAGGGCTGCCGTGCGTGCGCCGCGCCCGTCCGGAGTTGCGAAGCACACGGTCATTGGCACGGACCCCATGTGATACTTCGCCGATGCTTCGGAGGAGGACTCGGGGCCGGTCACGCACGCAAGGCACCGATGCCATTGCAGAGGCGTGGCACGGCAGCTGCGGCGTCATGGCACGGCCTCGCGCCGCAGCCCCGACGCCACCGCGTGCCCCGACGCGCAACACAACCCCCGCGCGCTCGAACACATGTGGGCCTCAGGACCCTGCGGTTCCCTGATTCCATGCGGATCCCAAGTAGGGGGGAAGGTACAAGACCAGGACCCCTTGACCGCTTCACACACACACAGGGGGGGGGGGGGGGCAGGGCTTCTTTTGAGCAGGGGGTGGGAGGGGGGGAGGGGGTTTTGGGGGAGGGGTCCCCCCCCCTTGGTTTTTAATTATTCTAAAGAAGCCCTGGGGGGGGGGGGTTGTAGCGGGGGTTGTTTCGTACGAGGGGATTGCGACGCGGGTGTATTTCGCATACAATCGCGAAATTGCTGTGGGAAGTTCTGCACCCACCCGCTGTGAGCCTGCCTAGGCTAGGCTTGCCATATCAACACGTTTTCGGCTTGTTGCAGCTTGTTTTTATGGGGTTTATGGGAATTTCGCTAGAAATGTTGATGTTCCCGATTGCTGTCCTTGCCTTTTTGCTATCCGGTGGTTTGCTGCTGATTGCTGGTGGGTGCTGTTGATTCCTGGTGGTGTGCCCCCCCCCCCCCCCCCCGCCGTAGGTCCGGCAAGGGGCAGAAATGGCAGGCCCCATCGGAATGGTCAGCGCGTCATGTTGATCATCTTGTGTGTATCTGGGCATCAGCCCGACACCCCCCCCTCCCCCGAAGGAATGCTGAGTTATTGCACGTGGGCACAAGACACGGCCAGCACAAAAACGCAGAAAGAAAATCGGCTCGTCAGTGGCCTAAAAGACCATAGGTACCTTTCTGTCACAAGAGCGAGACACAGAGGTGCCAGTGGGCAGGCCACCAACACGCGAAGCAATGGGTCGCAGCGGTACGTTCAGAACCACCGCCAAGCTGGTACCATCGGACCTGAATTGTTAACTACATATCGACTTCACATATAGCGGGAAACCGTGATCCCCCCTCCCCCCGGGGGCAGAGCCCCGTTCGGATGAGTTCACAGGGATCCAGGAGGGGTGTAAAACAAGAGAGCACAGGGGGGGGGGGGGTTGTTTCGCTGTCCGGGAGCATCTGGGCATGCAGCGGGGCCTCACAAGCCGGACCTCCGTGGCGAGCGAGATGCAGATCGCGGTCGCACGCACCACAAATGCGTTGTTGGCGTGCCGGGCCTTCGGGCCTTTTCATACCCCCGATGACACAAAGCGAACAGCACCGAGCACACAAACACGTGAAGGCAGTCGTCTGGGGTGTAGAGCGCGCGCCTGGTCAGCCCAGATCTCGGCGCGGTCAACCGGCCTCAGTGCCACGACAGTGCTTTGCCCTCATCCCCTCACCCCCTTTGCCTTCACACGAGAGAAGCGGACACACACGGCGCAGCACTCAGCACTGCCCCCGGGGAAGTGCTACCATTCATGCGACATCCCAAAGCCCAGACCCAAACGCAGACCTAAATACGCCTTCCGGAAGTTGTCCATGAAGTACAGCGCCGCGATCTGCAAATGCTGCAGGCTTTGGCACTGCACGGCGCCCGGCGCTGCGACCCGCGCCAACACATACTCCGACAGCGAGACCACGACCGCGGTGAGGCTGCCGTCGAGGCGGTCCTCGCTGGCGGGGGGCTCGGTGGGACGCTCCCCGACAATGCTGCCCGCCACGTACACCAGCCACGCCAGCTGGTCCTCTGCAACGGCGAGGCCGCCGGGACAGACATCGCTCACCTGTGGCGCGGGACCAGACGTGCACAGTGCCGCGCCGTACGCAGGGCGATGTGCCAGGGCGTGGGGCGTGTGGGGGCGTTCCCACACCGCCCCTTGTCCGGCTGACCAGGCCTCCACGCACGGGGGGTGCCCAGGTGCAGCCCCTGACACCAACACCCCCGAATCATTTTGGCCGATGAAGGGGATGGAGGGGCTCAGGGGGCAGCTGGGCTGCGGTCCCGGGTACCCAAACATACAAACCGCAAAAGGATCCCCTCGTCGCACTGATCATTTTGAACACACATATGTGGGGGTTTTGAAAAAAGAAATCTATCCCCTTGGGGGTCCGGTCCCAGCAGCCAGGTCTAGGGGGCTGGATGCGGGAGGTCAGGGATCAGGAAAAATTTTCATGTTTTGCAGACATATTTGGATTCCCAGGGAAGTTCTGAGTATTTTGAGTATACACACGGAGTATTAGAACGAAATGTTGCCCCCCACCAAATGTGCTGGAAAAAAATTGTTCTGGCGCCTTCGGCACCAAATTAAGACCAAATGTGGTCGGTAGCTTCTAAACATTTTGGCCATTTCGAGGGGGAGTTGGGGTGTGTCCATGTGCTGGTGTCAAGGGCTGCAGCTGGGCACCCCCCAGGCCTCCGTGCCTGGCAACACCAAAGCGGATCCCCCTGCCAATGCTGTGGGAAAACGCGGGAAAACAGAAGGAAAACCCTGAAATACCCGGGAAAACCGCAGGGAATATGTGGGAAAACGTGGAAAAACGAGGGAACTGGCCGTTTCAGACCACCGACATCCCAAAGAGAGAGGACGGAGAGTGGAATGGGCCAATTGGCCTAACCCAACGAGCACAACAAAAACGCCCCAATCCGGGAAAACGGGAAAAGCGCGGAAAGAGGGTCTGCAGCCCCCACTTTGAGAAGCCTCGAAACAAAAAACCCCATTTCCCAACCCTGATTATCCAACTTCGACCCATACTTCACTCCGTTGTGCTGTTTTCCCCGCGTTTTGCCTCACAGTTAGTGGCCCACCAACGCCCGCCAAGATTTTGGCAGGTGGAGGCCTGGGTGACTGTCCCGGGACCAACCTCAACACCAAAAACAACTCAAAACACCCCCTGCACAGGGCCAAGGGCGAAAACGTTGTCATTTTTTTTTAGAGCGGGTGTGAGTCTTGCCTGGTTGCCGCATGCACATTTCGGAAATCGCCCAACATTCCCGAAGCATCGATGGATGAATGGGCCGCGAGGGCCAGTTCTGGTTGGTCGGTTGGTTGGGGGGGGGGGGGGTCTGAAACGGCTGAATTCGTGCGCGGTGCACGCACAGCCCGCGGCGCACGGCGCGCCCCGTTGCAGGACCGGCGGTGTGTGATGGCCGCACGTTCAATTGCAGTCACCCCTGGCCCCCGTGTCGGACGCACCGCGCCGCACTGCCGGGGTCCCGACGCGCGGACCAAACAGTCAGCTCTGCACGTGGGGCTGCCGAACACCCTGGCGCCCAACCCCCTCACATGCGATGGATTTGTGCGGGGGGACGCCCCTCCATCGGGTGTGGCGGCGGTCCATTAACTCGGGGAGGGGGAGTCAGGCAGTGTGTTCCGGGGACGAGGGAGGCACTGAAGGACGTGGGCGCGCCTTTCTGTAAGCCAACAAACGTCGGGGGTGTGGCCAGCAACACCCTCCAAATACCAATGGCCAGACATTCATGCACAAAGGCACCCCCGAAACTGTGCATTGCACACTCAAAGACTTGTGGATTTCGAATGATCACGGGATTGCGTACCGAAGACAGATCGGGTTGCAAAGTAATGCGGTCCGCAAGCCTGTGCCTTGGATGAGCCCAGAAAGGCTGCCTGGCTGCCGTGCAGTACGCCTGGTGTCCGGTGCAATGTCCATCGTATGACCTGCCTTTGTTGATCGAGGCCGGTGTGATCTCTCGAGAGTGCGGGAGGGAAAACGCAGGTCTGTGCGTCAGTGTGGCCTGTTTGTCCTTCATCGGTCCGGAAGACTGGCCCCGTGTATCCTGCCCCCTGCCGGGGCCTGAGGCCGAGAAATGATATGGCGGTGCAAAGACAATGGGGGTGCAGGGGCTGGGGGCGGGGGGTACGGGGGGCGGATGCTCGACGCAATGCAGACAAAACGGGCGGTTGGACTCCGTTGCATTGTCCACCGCCGGGCCCCGTAACGTGCGGCGGTCAAGTGGGGCTTGCACAGATGAGCGTTAAGGCGTCCGCCACCGCCGTGCGTTGCACAGCGGTCGGGGGTGTCGGTGCGAGGGACACCACCACGACCGCAAGTTGCCAACCGACAAATGGTTTGTTTAGCTGTCGCGTGCTCAGTATCAGGAGCCGCTTTTGTAAACCGACCGGGAGACGCAACCCCCGCGTGGCCCGCAGCAGAAACACACCAACCCCAAAACTGCACTGCGAGTGCTTTGAGGCCAAGGGTGTTTCTCAGTGGCAAATTTGCAGCCAATCGGCGGAATGGCAACGGGAGGGCCACGCGGGACAATGTCCGCTGAACGCACCTGAAGCGGGTTGGGAAGCTGCTGGGCCATGGACTGCAGCATCGAGAGAAGCATGTCGCCGGTGCTGCTGTGCACTGACCTGCCCAAGACGGCCAGAGGCTTGAGGTCGTGCACCAGCACCCCCTCTTCCGCAAAACACTGATGCATCAGTTCGGCTTCCTGAACGCGGCGGAACAGCGCAGTGGAGAGAGGACTCCCATGCCCCTCCCGTGGGTGAAACACCCGCGTTGCATCGTCGGGCCCACAGCGCACGAACACGAGAGCCCATCTCGGCGCCCAGAGGCCTACGTTTGCGGGTTTGTACGACAAAGCGACACCCGTGCGCCGGAACAAGGCCCTAGGCAGGCACCCATCGGTCTGAAACTCCTCTGAACCGTCCCCCGTTTGTGCCTTGGCGCCCCCTCAGAGTTGTTATGGGTGCGATGCCAACGGGCACATGACGCCCCAGACGTGCTCGTCAGATGCACAGGGCTACAGAGCGATATACAAGGGCCTCTGGGGGTGTTTCTGCACAGCGCCCATCAGTAAATTAGGGTTCCCATGACCCACCCTGAAAACCGAAAACAGCAGATTTAGACCGCAATCTGCCGTTTTGAGTGGGAAATATTAACGCATTTTCTGAGTCTTGGGACTGAGTAAGAATCTGAGCAGTCCTGTGCACGGGAACACAGTAGTTCCTGCGGTCACCTTGGCCATCGAGGAAAATGGGTCCAAAATAGCCTCCTTTCCGCACAGCGTACGGTGCCCCCCCCCCCCCCCACGGGGATACAAAGGGATGCACAGGGCTGGGATGTGCAGGCAGTACCAGGGGTGCACACAGGGATATCCAGGGATACACAGGAGTATGCAGGGATATGCCATCCGCCCCCCCCCCCCCGCGTTGCATGAACAACGGGAAAAGCATTGAAAATGACGGACCCAACACCTCCTGTTGTTCTGCTTCCGACAGTTGCGGAAACAACACATCGTGCCGGGGTACACAAAGGGACACAGCGGTCTACGGGTGTGTGAAGAGATGTGTGAAGGGATGTGCGCGGGCACGCCAGGGTACACAGGGATACACAGCAGGGCCCACGGGTACATGAGGCAAAAAAACCAACAAAAAATCGGTCGCACCGCTGAGACCCAGCGACTGCCCACGATGCGCTGCGGCGTGTGCATCGGCTCCAGTGCGTACAGGTCACGGCGCCCCCAGCACTCACTGATACACGCCTGCACGCACACACGCATGAGCACTTTCTGTGCACAGTGCTGGATGCAGACCAGATACACAGACTGTGCTGCAAAATATCTGAGCCAAAGAAAAGCAGAAACAGAAACAGAAACAGAAACAGAAACAGAAACAGAAACAGAATGGTGTGGATGGAGCCTCGGCAGGCTGACCCTGTCTAACAGAGCTGTCCACCTGGTGCTGACTGGAATCCATTCACTCGGAGGCACATAACCGACGCACACACACACACACACACATACACACACACACACACACACACACACACACACACACACACACACACACACACACACACACACACACACACACACACACACACACACACACACACACACACGGACACACACACACAACACACACACACGGACACACACACACACACACACACACACACACACACACACACACACACACACACACACACACACACACACACACACACACACACACACACGGACACACACACACACACGGACACACACACACACACACACACACACACACACACACACACACGACACACACACACACACACACACACACACACACACACACACACACACACACACACACACACACACACACACACACACACACACACACACACACACACACACACACACACACACACACACACACACACACACACACACACACACACACACACACACACACACACACACACACACACACACACACACACACACACACACACACACACACACACACACACACACACACACACACACACACACACACACACACACACACACACACACACACACACACACACACACACACACACGATTGACGCGAGACGAACAGGCGTGGCAAGCAGGGCACAGCACTGGTCGCTACCAACTGAATTCTAAAGATTCGCGGAATCCTAATTTTTGCGTTGGGTGTTTTGAATTAATAATAAGCAAAATTTTTGCGACGGCATCCACAATGGGCAAAAATATTTTATTTTTGCATTTTATTTGCGGAACCCATTTTTGTGCAGGGCGTTGCACCAAAAAAAAGTTTTTTGCGTTTTTTTGCGTTTTTTTTTTTGCGTTTTGGGGATCGGGGTTGATTCATTTTGTTGCTACTGCAAGAGGCTGTGCGTACCTTGGACTCTGGGATTGCAGCCCACAGCACAGATAAGCACCAACAAGCATGATTCAGGTCTACCAGTTTTTCAACAAACCAGTTCCAAACTCGTCCATAATAGTGCCCACAGCACGTGAAATGCTGCCTTGTCATTTCATCTTGATAATAGTGCATCAAAATCCAGGAGAAACCCTCGACCTGCAGGGTCAGCACCCTCTTACTCCTTTTTACCAACAACCACCAACAAAATTCGAATCCCCAATGGACTGGCAATCAAATGTCCCGAACTAGCCCCTTTACCTGCTTTGGGGCACATCAGCATCCGGATTGAAATATCTAATATTGTGACAATCCTGGATGCCCGATACGTGCTCCCTGATTCATCATTCTCTGAAAGCAACGCAAGGTGCAAAATGGGGCATGAGACATGGAGGGGGGGGGGGGGCAGCAAGCAGTGGGGCAAACGCAGCATCCCTCCCGCGATTCTGGCATTCTTGCAAAAAGGGGGGCAGGGGCAAAAAAAAATTTATTTTTGCGATTTTTTTTGCGGAACCCATTTTTGCGTAAGGCATGACGCCAAAAATTAATACTTCTTTGCGTTTTATTTTTTTTTGCGGACAACAACACCCTGTGCCGGGAATTAAATATTTTTTCAAATCTTTAGGATTCGGTTGGTAACGAATCTCGTCAGGCCCAGGAAGATCAGTAGAAGAAGCAGTAGAAGTAGAAGAAGTGCGTGGGGAGCCTAGGCGAGGCTTTCGAAAAAAAAGTGGACTCTCAGAAAACGCACACACACATGCGCACGCAAATTGGGTCAGAGATCACACACACACACGGACATAGGCAGCTCAGACCGATGGGATCAATTCCACACGGGATCGAATCAACGACTGGGTGACCACCGGCAGGTAGCGGTCCAGTATCCATCGGTGCCCGTGTGACTCCCCGTTGGCATCCTCCAGCTCGGCCTTTGAGGTGCCAAGACAGGCCCAAAAGGAGGACAATATGAAGGAGTGGTTGCTCAGCAGCTCCTGGTCGTAGGCCGTGCACTTCACCGTGAACTCTGCGGTGCAGTGCAGCCATTCCGCACACGCGTCTGAGGCAGCCAACGCGCGCAGTGCATACGTGCGCTGCACCCGCGTGAGGATCCGGCAGATCTCGTGGCGGTTGTCAGGGGACTTTAGCCTACGGCAGCGGAAGAGGACCGTGTGGCATCAGGAGCACTTCCATGCGCTTCGGGCATGTGTGGGTACCCCGTTCCCGCGCCGAGGCTCTGGAATGGAGGAGGGCGGTTGTCGCGATGCACGGACCTCGACGGTCGGGGTCCAAGACCAACGACCAGCAATTGCTCATTGGCCTTGCGAGCCAATGCCAATTCGGCCCCGGGGCAGAACTGCCTGCAGTTGATGGGCTGACACCCTCGAGGGACCCGCCCTCAAACAGGCATTCAACCCGCCCCCGAGTCGGCAAACCTGGCGGCCAACGAGTCGGCGAGCGAGTCGGCGACGTGTTTTACCCGACTTGGAGGGCAGGATCAAAATTTTGGAGGTTGGCACAAAATAAGGCTGATTATGCGGTGTTGGCTGTGCAGGCATCATTCCATTTTGCATGGCACTCCTCAATCAGTGCTGCACCCAAAATTTTGGTTTTTGGCAACTTCGCCGAATTTCGCTGACTTGCTGGGCCCCTCGCCAACTCCGGGGGGGGGGGGGGGGCGCACGCAGGTCAAAGAGCGCTCCACACATGCACGTATGCATATGCAGCAATGTTCGGCAGTTCCAGCAAGTGCTATGGACAAACATCGGCTCGGTGTTCATTGGTTGGCCTTGTTTTGTCAGCCACAACCTCTGGCCTATATGCTACAACACTTGGGTAACCTGCACCATTTCCTGCTGGCCCTTGCTCTGTGGGTGGCACTCCATCGGCCGGGCCTGCCGATCTGGTTGGGGTCATTGGAGGGGAGGGGGTGTACTGGCGGGGGAAAGGCAATTGAGAGGAGAGTGGGGGGGTGCAGAAGACACAGACTGGGCAGTGTGCGAGGGGTTCCGGACCAGAGGGGGGGGGGGGGCATTTCGATCCGTGCAGTCGCAGCCCATCGACTGCCCTGCCCGGCCCGGACTGCACCCGTGTCTCCCCCGTGCTTTTGCTTCTGGACTCCCTCTCCGGCCTGGCTCTTGCCGCCGACCATCGGCCGGTGCCGCGAAGTGCGGGATTCCACTGCACGTGCCCCGAATCATAAAATGTCACGGGACTCCCGGGCTCGGCAGGTCTATACCCCGGCGGGTCTGCACAATCCTGGGGCCCAGAGGGCCTTCCGGTGGGGAGGGTTTGGTTTGGTTTGGATCTCGGCTTGCGCCAAAGGTGGTGACCCACGGCCAGTGTGCCCGTACCTCACCGGCTTGACTGGGTACCCCCCCTGGTTGTCTGGTCTCACAGCCGCCCAGACTGCTGACGATCCCCGTACCACGTCAAGGCGCTGACGAGAGGGAGACACCGCCGTGCCTGTATGTGTATGCGCGCGGGGTGGGGAGGGCGGGGGGCTGGCCCCGCTAAACCCCGGCCGTCTGGGCGAACCCCCAAAAGGGGGGAGGAAGCAAAAAGGTCACCTACCCCCTGCCGTCTGGGGCTCCCTGCGTCGGGGGAAGAGGCGGCCCGAAGGGCTCGGCAAAGTGGCACTTTCCTGGGCCTAGAGGGCGGGGCGGGGGTCCCCAGGTGCTGTCGGGTGCTGGCGGGGGAAGGGGGTTATCATGCCGCCACGCGTTCTTTGAACTCAGAAATCTCGCACACATCTTTGCGCCCTTTCGAATGTCGGTTGGGGGAAGGGTCGAGGGGTCGGGCTGTTGTGACTCATTCTCTTGGCGTTCCAGCGGCACCGTCCCGTCTGCAAAACTCCGTCTTTCGCTCGTCCGAAAGACGCCGGCAAAACCGGATTGTGCTGAACTTTGGGCGGACGTGTCGGTCGCACGCACATGGGCAGTCGCTGCCTCTGTGATGGGCCGCGGGTGAGAACGTCACGGGGCATACCCCGCCTCGTTCTTGAGCAGCGCCACCACTTTCCACAGCACGTTGGTCAGCCACTGGCGCCGCTTGTCTTCGCAAGTGAACATCGACTGGCGGACCGCGGCAATCTGCCCGAAGCACTGCAGACACCGCCCCGACTGCGCGGACGAGGGTCCGGCCGCGTACAGATCGCAGAACAGCTGCGGCGTGGCGGGATCCAGGACGACCGCACTCCAACTGCACGGGAAGTGCGCCGGCCCCGTGTCGTCGGAGTCGCACGTGGCCGTGAAATCGAAGTGAAGGCACGACACCGCCAACGCCAGGCTCTGCTCCAACACCGCCGCATCGATCTGCACAACCGCGGCAGAAGGGGCAGGCGGCAGATGGACAGGGCACGGCACAGACGGAGCGGGTGGGCGGGGCACCGAGGGAACGACCCCCCCCCCCCAAATGCCCCACTCCCCCCGCCCCCCGACCGAAGCCCCCCTGAGACGGCCAAACGAAGGGAACGCAGGGCATAGCGCGTGGCCGTGGCAGCTTTGCTCTCATCAAAGACGCCATTTGCAGCTGCTAACCACATGATGTACCAACACGCCCCAAACGTGGGCTTGAAATGTGCGCCGTTTGGTCCGAACAGGAGTGTTCGTTGGACCGCCGTTCGGTGGGCGCGGCGATGCTGTGAATCTCCGGCAACACGTTCTTAAGCACAGCTCCCGGCTGGATGCAGGTAGAGAATCAGTCATGGTGGGCAATGGAAATCCTGTGGGGATGCGATTCCCTCACATTCTGCTTTACGAATTCCCCCACCATTATTGCAAGACGCATGACACCAGCCCCTTACTTCCCCAATCCTGTAGCCCGAAACCTCGGTTCTGGAACCCGGTGCCTATTTAATTAGGTCCCAAAAAATACGGTCCGAATGGAAATGTGCGTTGGACAAGGCATGCGATAGAGCGGGGGGGGGGGGGAGGGACTTGCTTGAGTGGGGGGGGGGAGGGGAGGAGGGGGTCCAGGGGAGGGGGGAGGGGGTCCAGGGGGGAGCCCCCCCCCCCCCTGCTGGAACATACCCAATCCACAGTGAACAGAAAAACTATTGGAGAATGGACAACTCAGCACATGGAAATGCCATGTTGTCGGCCGTAAACAAAGAAAATTCATCATTTAATGTCAATTCAGGGTTCCCACATCTCACCAATACAAAACAACTACAACAAAGCGGGACATTCACCATCTCATGCCAAATGACAGTGATCTTTCTTATCAGTCAGAATTAGACTCACCTGAACTGGAGCCCCCATCGGTAGTGGAAATGGAACTGGAACCTGATGATGATGACGAACCTGAGTCACTGCCTGAATGGGAGACATCAGACAAATTATCAGGCAGCACCTCATCATCCACTGGCTCCGGATCAGAGGGTACGCCAGCTTTTTGTCTTTTATGACCGGTGATCCTATCTTTAAACCTAAAATAGAGCAACGTGTCAATTACGTCTTCGCGTTTTGCGCGTGGCAACGGTGGGACCGGGGAGCTGAAATACACTAACAACGAGCGTTGGGGCATGGTAGTCTGGATAACAAGGGAGATGGAGCACACATGGAGCAATATGTACACAGTGTATGGCATGTGCCGAAGGCGCCAAAAATTATTTCCCATGACTAAAAAATGTTCCCAAAACCCAGATTTTTGGGTGCACTTGAGCTGAGGGGGGAGGGGGGGAAGGGGGGAGGGGGTCAAGGGGGGGTGCCCCCCCCCCCCTGCCGGAATGAAAATTAAAGCCCCGGGGGGGGGGTCGCCAAATGATGGTGCTCCCCCCCCCAACTCAGCCTGGGGTCTTCGTGATGACAGCATATCGGGCACTGATCAGGCCGTCAGGGGAGGACGCCATGGGTAGAAGTTGCATTCTGGATTCCCACCCAGGAAGGTGGATGCCCGCGGCAGTGCGGATGCCCGCAGTAGTATGGATGCCTGCTTGTCACAGCAGAAGGTTCAAAGGTGAGAGGCCAATAGGCGCCGCCACAAGCTAAAAGAGCCAACCACCAAGGCCTTGTGCCGAGGACCCGCACCATGCTCCTAAATGATTGCTTGGAATTCAAGGCGGCTTCTGGAGGGTTGCGGACAACTCCCGGAATCTTCTGCGTGCATGCTGGTGATTCCCGGAGGCGTGTGGATGGGAACCGTGAATTTCTGGAGGTATCTGGATGTTTGCTATCAATTCATGGCACAGTCCTGAAGACACATTGAAAATTGAATTTTTTGGAAAATGTGCCCCCTGTGTGACATTCCGTCTGGTTGTTCCTCCTTTACGGGGCCCTGGACAGTCACCCGTTCTTCCCTTCGCATGTTGCGTCGGGTTGCTGCTTTCTGTTGGCCGCTGCGGCCGGTCCTCTTGCTGGTGTCGTTTCCGCGTTCGCGGAGCCCAGTAGTTGGTGTGTTGGGGCTGCGCTGAATGTGGCATGGTGTGTCGTTTGCGCGTCAGCGGCGCCCAGTAATTGGCGTATTGAGGATGTGCTGGTTGTTGGCGGGGTCGTTTGACTGTTTTTGCTGTCCACACACCTCTGTCCACAGGCCGTCCGTAGCCTGCCTCGCTGTGTTTCTGTGAGGCCCAGGTGCCCTGTTCCTCCACGCGCTGTCCGGGTGGTCCACCATATGTCCTTTCCCCCCTCACGGCTGGTTTGCCCCTGATGGGCTCCCGCTCCTGTTGCACAAACAGCCCATCTGGGCTGCGGGACCCACCCCCCACCTGATGCCGGTTGAGCAGGGGTTGCCCTGGCACCCGGTAGCAACGGGGCTGGCTGGCCAAGCCATCCCCTTTATTGTCGGTGCCTCCCATGCGCACGCTATGCCATCCGCTCCATTCTGGTTCCCTGTTCCCGCTGTTCTGGTTGCCTCTCCTGCCTTGCTGTGCCCCTCCTCCTTGTCTGCTGTGCTCGCCCTTGTCCCTCCTTGTGTGGCTCCTGCGTTCTGTGTGTCTGTGTTGCTCCTCCCCCTGTCTGGTGGCGCTCTTGGGTGCCCCTGCCGCGCACCCCCTCCTGTCCCACCCGCCTGCCCCCCCGTACGAGGGTTTCACATCTCCGTACGACGTGGACTGTCCCGTGCGCGGTTGGCTGTTCACGGCCCTGTTGCCACCCCTGTGGCGGGCACCTCCCGGCGCGCGGGGCGCAGTTCCCGCCCTTGTGGAGTACGTGGGCACCTTGTAGAGGGAGGGGGGTTGCTGATGGCTCGCTCGGCGTGCGCCGCATTTGGTGGTTGCTGCAGTGCTCGCACCTCATGGTTCCCTTGTGTATTCTTGTGTGTCCTGTTGGGGCTCGTCTCACTGCCGTGTGTGGGGCGGCCCTGTGCCCAGTTGTTTTGCTGCTTGCGTTCCTCCCAATTTCGGGCTCTTTCTTTTTCTGCTGGCATGCTCACTGCTTCTGGTGTGCGGCGCCTGGGGGGGTAGCATGTCGCTCCCTGCATCCCCTTGTGGCTGTCGGGTTGTCTCACTCGCAGTTGGGTGGTACCAGGGGCACCAGGCACTTTTGCACATGTCTCCAAATCTACAAACTGACCTGTCATTGGTGTTTGTTGGGGTTGTTCTGGGGTGAATGTGGTGCATTGTTGCTCTTTTGCTTTCTGGGCTGCTGAGGGGCTCCCCGTTTGAGGACTTCACTCCGGGCTGTCCACGCCTCGGAGCTAGGGACTCGTGTGAGTCCACCCCCTGGTTGGTCGTGTGCAGTGACCACCACTCGTTTGGACGCTGTGTCTCATAAGCGTGCCCAAGGCCCCTGCACTAGGCCTTGGTGACAGAATACATGTTTTAGGTCGCAGCCCAATGGACAACCGCGCAGCCGGCTGCCAACCCCCCGCAGGGGCGACCCCCTTACTTAGGTTGGGGTTGCCTTCTCCTCCCGGTGTGGTCGGGATGGTGATGGCTCCCGGGTGTGCATCAGGGAAGCATCCCTTCTATGTTGTGTGTAGGTGTGGCCTTGGTTGTTGCCCCCGCCCCATCCTCCCGCGCCAGTGCAAAGGGGGAGGATTGTTCAATGGGGGCGCGGGGTACGTGTGGTATGGCTGGCGGATCAGACCGGCGGTTTGCTCTTCAACGTCAGGTCCAGCAGTCTTAAGGCAGTTTGAAAGATGTCCATCAGGCAGCTGTCCCGAAAAGACACCAGAACCTTCCGATGCTGTGACAACGTGAGCCTCTGTCCCATTTGGTTCATCTCCTCCACCAAATTGCACAGGATACGCAGCCCCATGGGCGTCAGGGCGGGGCTCTGGAGGAAGTGCTGGTGCACATGCGCGGGGACTTGCTTGTGCGCATCGTGATCCAGCCAGCCCAGCTTCGTCAGCCGGCACAGCGCCAGCAGCGTTGCGTTCACACTGTGGCTCTCCATCAGCATCCCCTTGCTGGCAATCATCCGCAGCAGCCACTGTTGCAGTTCCAGCCGCAGCTCCATCCATAGCGCACTCCATGATTCGCTGATCAGTCGCACTAAGGCAGCGGCAACAAAGTAGTGGGACATGCCCTCGCCGCTGGTCTCCATGATGCATCGAAGGGTGGGGATCTGCTCCACTCTGCAGAGAGGGGCCAGCTCCTGCTCGGCCTGCGTCCTCGCATTGCTGTCGGCCATGAACAATGCAGCGCAGAGTTGGTTGATTCGGTGGATGTCCTGAATGCCGTCCATGTGATGCGCGGGGCCACACGATGGCACCACCTCGGAACACGGAGGCATTCAACGGACTGGGTCCTACATGGAGTCCTCTGTTGGAAAGGGGGTTGAGCTTTGGGGGACATCCGTCCTTTCCTATGGAATGGACCTTGCGACCTCGGCCCCAAGGTCCGGGTCTGTTCCAACCCATCTCATGAGGTGTGTGTGCATGTGCGCTGGCATGTGGGGAAACACTGTATTACAGAGGGAAGCCAGTATGGGTCTCTGGATTGGGACGCACTAAGAGGAGGCCCGTTACCTGGGGCTGGGTGGCTGATACTGAGGATGAGACCTCACAGCTGAAATGGGGCCGGCAGTTCCATAACCCTCTCATGGGCTAGAACTTCCTGGAAGGGGGTACAGTTAGGTGCACTCCGTTCCAACACGGGTGCCGTTGCAAATGCTGCCCTCAGAGGCAGCACCGCTTGGGGAGCTGTACAGAGGTTGTGTCTTCCCTCCCTCTGCTAGAGTGTTCCTCACAGGTCTGAGCCCACCCTGTGTCCACCTTTACTAGATATTCCATCCCAACATGAAATGAAAATGGACTGAAAGAGGGGAAAGAGGGGAAAGGAGGAATCAAAAATGGCTACACAAACCCTGCCGTTGCAGGGACCCGAGAGCAGGGAGGAATCAAAGCAGCAACAGAACTCCTGCCTTCTCAGGGTTCCCAAAGTAAGGAGGAATCCAAAATGGCTACATGTCCCTGGCCGTCTTGGGGTGTGCTGAGTGGTAAGAAAGAAAAAAAGAGTGCTGCTGACACTCAGTCACCCACAGCTCTTAGCATAAACTTAGTGCACAACACAATCAATTTGTTTTAGTTCGTATAAGGGCCCCAAAAGGGTAGGCATGAACCTGCCACTATGCTCCAGTCTCACATGCTTTCATGGCCTTCATCGCCATCTTAATTCATTGCATGTCTGACGGTCTTTACTCCGGAAGTTTTCCAATTGTTCTGCTCTCTGACCTCCCTGACTGACTCCCTAAGAGCGTTGCGGTTGCTTGGCCAGGTTCCAGCTTCATCGCCATGGTCATGCTAACCTATGGCCTGGGTTTGGGTTGTGGTGTACATAGTGTCTCCTGGTGCTTCGTGGAGTGCTTGGGACGTATTTGCGAAAAGTGTTGGTCCCACCGTGGGATGATGTTGAATGCCAACCGTTGCCTTGCAAGGCACAGTCTGCAAGCCACAACGGTCAGAACAAAGGGCTCACCAGTGACAATGCCATAGGCGCACCTTTTAATGTGACAATAGAAGAACCCTGGAAGAACGGCCGCATGAGGGTGCGTTCTTGCCACGAAACTTGAGACCCACAGACTGTCAAATTCAACATCCTGAGACTCATTCAAACATGATTGGACCCATGACTTGGTCACTACCCCCAACCATGGCATTCTCATCGGTTCTTAGATTTGAAAAACGGTCCAGGGGGAGCATGCAACTCAAAAAGTGCTCCACACATGCAAATCTTGGTGTGCATATGCAGCAATGATCATCATTTTATTCAGCCGTAATATCATTCATCTGCTGACATGCTACATGAGGATGGGGCGATTGGAAGGGAGGTACATCATTAGCGACGTTTCCGACTGCAGCTCATGTCTACGCTAAATTCATGGGCGCTAGCGGATGGCATAGACCGAGTGCTACTCAAGCCAGGGGACCCGAATGACTTCGTCTTTGCGACCTGGGCTGGTCGCTTGGACACATGCACCGATTACAACAGCCACCTGCCCCCAGCCCCCTCCCTTTGCACGAGCACGGCGCCGTCTAAGCACAGCGACCACATGACCATCGACACCTCCCGAGATGCATCCCAGGCCGAACGTGGACCCATTACCACTCCAAAGCAGGAGGTCATGAGCAGCGACAACTCTTTTGGGCATGACTCCGCCCTTTTCCCACTACATTTGGCTCACGTCCATGTTGTCTGAAGGTCTTGACCACAAACGCTTCATGTTCATGAATCAATGTACTGTGCGTTGTTCGCACAATTGGTGGTGCATTCGACCACACCCATATTTTTGGGGAGTGGGGGAATTGCCGGTGTTTGGTACCACCACTTTGAGCGTTTGTACCCTATGGGAGGGATCGGAGATTTTGATTGGGTTCACCGGGTCCACAGCAAGTCTACACAAGTCTACAGCTTGGTCTACTGCAGGTATACAGGTGGTGTACAGGTGGTGTACAGGTCTACAGCTTACAGCGACAGGAACAGCAAAATATGATGGAATCCTGACAAAAGGGAAACTCATTTTGTTAAATTGCCGGGCAATTATGTGTGGACTCTTCTTGTTACTTTACCCATCTGTAATGTTCGCACCTCACCACAACAGACCATCATCCGAAATAGCAACGAAAAAGAAATTTATTTTTCTCAACCGTAACACAAACCAAATGGGCTTTCTCCCTAACTTCAATGCAAAGCCATAAACCATTGAACAGTGCAAACCATAAAGAATGTGGTAAGCTAATTCCACTGTCTTGCCCATTTGCAAACTTCTGCGCTTGACTGATATGCACGCTCTGGTAGCCCAATGCAAACCTGCTCCTCTACTCCTCTGATCGTGTGCCAAAGCTTTTGGGCGCAGTGAGTTCATCTGTTTTTAGCATATACTACTCATTCAGTGGAAAGTGGAAAGGTTTTGCAAGTTTGTTTGTTATATGCATAGCTTTCACAGCAAGCATTCTGACAAGGCCATATTTTAGGTAGTATCCCTGAGACTACCTTCCAGGCTCTGTGCTCTCAGTTTTGCATTCAAGCTCGTTGGACAATACAAATGCAACAAAAAGTTACCTTGCAATGGTTGTTACATCCAGGGCAGGCATCAGGGACATCTATGCAGCATCTATCCCCATTTTGCAGGGTTTTCCCGTCGCATATCCTGATACCTTTTTTGGCTGTAAATCTTCTTGTCTGAGATGGAAAAAAAAAGCCCCCCTCCCTCTTTTTTTTTCACAATTGTGGTACGCCCAATCCCCTAAGCTAGCTACCTTATTCTGGGCCGACCCCCCTCATTTTTTGAGTTCCAAACCGCGAATGACTTTGTGGAGGTGGTAGGATCAAAACCAGGTGGGTTCGCATATAAACGCCATGAACCCCAGGGGTATGATCTGGTATGATTGGGAATCGGGTATCATTGTGCATCATCAGGTGGGACATGTGTGTCGTGAAGCAGTCATCGTCACAGCAGCCCAGCTCACGCACCACCGCTCAGCCGTGGTCCGGGACGAGGTGCACTGCGTGCTGCGGGAATTACACCGGCAGCATGGGGTCTGGAGCCAGTCGTCATCCGAGATCATCCTTTCCATGTGCAGACTGGGTCCGCATGGGTGTACCGACCTTTGAGGCAACGATATTGGGTGTCGCACGATGGGAACCACAACAGAGCAACAACAAAGCAGTGCGGTGGGGAACGAACAAACTCCTCAGGCGTTTAGGCACCAAGAGACAGGCATGGGAACCGCACTAGCGTAAAGCAGTGTTTGCTGCAGAGCGAGAAAAGTCTGCTTGCTGCCGGTTCAGACTGTCAGGTACCGCCCTCCCTCCCTCCCCACGCTTATCTACAAAGAGCCACGCCACATCAATCATTCAAACTGTGTTAGGTGCCTCCACCGAACCACACACACACTCGGCCCCATGTCAGGGACAGGGACAGGGACAAGGACTGAAGAAAGGACAAATCTGTGCACCAGTGCAACCTGTAACCCTCAGGCCTGTGCTGCACGAGTATGTACTGCGCCAGTACAACCGTGTCCATGCATTGTAAACTGCTCCAGCACACAGTACTGGCCAACCTTTTCGCAAGCTTCCCAAAGAATGCAGGACGATGGTCAGGCATGTGGTGACTAACGGCATAAACTGTGCACATAGTGCGGTCCGCCTACCAGGCAGACACCACACGGTTCCAGTGAAGAGATAGAGTGTTCAGCTGTTTGAAGCCAAATGGGCATGGGGATGCACCGCTGATCGGTCGGATGATACAATAAGGCGGCCAATGCCCCCCCTCACGCCCTTTCGTCCAAAAAGCCCAAACCACATCTCAGGGTAATCATCGATTGGCACAGAATCGTTCGGGGACACAGTCCCTGCAATTCTGATAATTTTCCTTTGGTGAACAATGGAGTTGAGCATTTGGTGGTTTGCGTGCACCAATTCCATGTGCTAAGTTGTCCCTGTGGTTGATGTTCGCCACGGTGTGATAGTTTGCAGGGCTGCACACAGCTGCGGCTTGTCGAAGCTGCAACCCCAGTACAAACTGTAATGTTTGTGGGGCTTGGACAGAACAGGGGGGGGCAGGGTCGTCAGGGTAGGCAGGAGCTGGGCCTTTTAGGTGGGCCATCAGAAAAAAGGGGCTCCAAGGGCCAAGCTTGTGTTGTCAATATCACTGCCATTGGGGGCAACCATAGGGATGTTGTGTACTGCCGAAATTGCAGGGACCCTTATGTATACAATATGGATGCAGCAATTGTGCCGACACATAATGCATAATGCATAATTGTCTCCACAGCGCATCAGAGGGGGCTTCACGGACCACGCAATGTTTCTCAGCTTCAGAGCAAATGGTGTGCGCTGTGTACAGGGTTAAGGTAGCCATTTGGCAGCAGGTTGATTTGAGAGGCTCAAAAATGCAGCCCGCCGTGAAGCCTCACCCGAAGGGGCCTCCAAGGGCAATAAAAAGGGGCGGGATCAGGAAAAGGGAGTGCACCTATCCCCACTCGACACAGGAGCCCATTCTTTTTCATCAGATAGTATGTGCGTGCGTGCGTGCGTGCGTGCGTGCGTGTGTCTGTCGGTGTCTGTGTGTGGGTATGGGCTACCCCCTCCGCTCTCCATGTGAACTAACATTTGTTGTTCCCGTTGGGCGTGCGCGCCAGACCCTTGTCCAAGCCCAAGTAACCTTGAGGGACCGCATGAACTTGGTACCTGCCCTGGGCTTGGGGCAAGGTGGGGTGTCTTGCGTATTGGGCGTAGTACGCATTGCGTTTAGCGTGCGGGTTTTTTAATTCAAAAAAAAAAAAAGCAGGTGCGTCTGGTAGCCAGCAAAATCTGCACAGCTCCAACCGATGGCACTTAAGGGGTAGCAGACGGCGGTTGGAGAGCAACCGACGGCGGTTGGAGGGTAACCGACGGCGGTTGGAGTGCTACTAGGCCAAGACCAGGTTAATTCACCAAAACAAAAAAAAAATACTTGTTCCCTAAAAAAGCCCCTGCCTAAGCGAGAAAACCACCTGACGTCTGAGAACAGACCTGACTCAACGCCACACACGCATGAGAACTCGAGGTGGGTGATTACGGCCTCCCACACGTCATCCACCAGCACTACAACCCATGCCGGGGCGATACCACCCCGTGCATGTCCTTCAGCTGCACGTAGTGGCCGTCTTTCGATGTGTAGCGCTTGATGTGCCCCAAGGATTCGTGGTAAATGTGCGGGTACTTCTCCCGCACGGCCCAGACCACTGCGCCCAGCACCGCGCAGAACCCCGTGATCTTCAACGCGATGTGGCGGTGCCGGTGCTGATTGGCGCGGGGGTTGTAGCCGTCCACGTTGGACACGTACGAATCATCAAAGTAGTGGTCGGGCGGCTGTGGGTCGTTCCCCACGGATGCGACCCACCACAAGGTGCTGGTCTTGCTGTTGCCGTTGCCTCCGCCCGATCCGATGTCGTAAACGTTGAACGGCCCTTGGTCTGGGAGCGACAGTACACGATCCCAGGACTCGTCCTTGTCGAGGAGCGCGTACTGGGCGTGGGCAAATGTGATGAAACCGCTGCCCATACAGAAGTTGTCCGCGTCACAGGACTTGTTGAAAGTGGGGAAGGACTTGGCGACCCAGTCTCGGGACAGCAGGAAAGTGGTGGCGCCTGTCAGGGGCAGCACGTGAATGCCGTGCACGAAATACGTCTGGGGGCCGAAGTAGGTCTGGAACTCGAACAAAAGGTCGTGGACGATGCCGGCCATGTCGTGGACATAACCCTTTGGGAAGACGTCTCCTGCACCATACCAGTAGTACTTGGCGCTGTGAGATTCCGTGAGCATCATCAGCTCGCCCATTTCTGCAAGGGGCTTGTGCTGCGTGGCAAGACCCCACAAATATATCCCATAATGGGCGTTCACAGCCTCTGAAGTTGACTCCTGATTCTTGCCGTTGGGGCTGCTGACGATTCCTGAAGCCCATGAGTGCCCCAAATACCAATCGAAATGCCTGAATTGTGGGAAATACGGGTCTTCTGCATTTGGATTGGCAATGTCCCTCAGGAGAAGCAGCACTTTATCGTTGTAGGACTTGGCCCACACAGGGTCTAACTTAGCGGCCACTGCCGCGGCATAAAGGAAGTATCCGTAGTGGAAGTGGTGGTCGTTGAAATGGCCGTTGCCGAAGTCTGCATTCACATCCCGTAGCACAGGGCACTCCAATGACTTCACATTGTTCGCACACCGCGCCTTCTGCTCTTGCTCCAGCCACACGTAGGTGCAGCCGCACGAGATCATGCCGCCCCACGATTTGTCGAAGACGAGCGGATTGGCTGATTTGTAATCGAGCCAAACGCTGATGTACGCCGTCAATTTCTTTGTGAAAGCATCAGCGATGTCGTTCAATTGCAGCTTGTCCGCAATTATCGCAAGGCGTGCAACGCGCGACAACTCTTTGCCGGCGTTGTACGGGTCGATGTAGCCGCGCTGCACGTCTGGCGGCAGGTCGAACTTGCTGTCGTTGTTGATCAACCAATTCTTCAGAAATGGAATTCGTTTGGCGTCAGGGGTCTCGACCCATGGGATTGTGGTCCGGGGGTGGGCCATCACCCACTTGTTGTGGTAGGTCCGCACGGGGGTGTTGTAGCCGCGAGTGTTGCGGTGACCGCCTGAGGGCACGATGGAGATGTGGCTGTGGTCCATCCGTGATAAGTGATGCGGAAGGGCAATCATCAGCAACGAGTTTGTGGAGAAGAACGAGCTCGACCAGCACTTCTGCACGTCCCATTCCAGAACGAGCTCCAGGTAATTGCCCAAGGCGGGGCGCGTACTCACCTTCCCTTTCATGGGGCAAGCATTGCTGCCATCGTCCAGGGCATCCAAGTAGTGCGACATGTGCTTGTTTGCGGTGCCCTCCGCAGCGCAGTGGAAGGAAGGAGGCACCATGCCAGTGGTGCAGTTGTTGCCCAACGCCAGGCGCACGTACCCGGTGAACGCCTTGTCCTCAAGCGTGATCGTGGTATATGGCCTGCCAGCGATGAAGCCACTGTCACACACCACTGCGGTGCCGGGCGGCACGTACAGCTGCCACTCCTCATCAGCATCCTCCAGCCGTACACTGAAGCGATGGCCCTTAATTGCGTCGCCGGTGCAATTGTACGGTACACGATCCACGAAGTAGGCCCGCAACTTCTGCTGCGTCGTAATCAGAGGCTGCGCTTGCAAATACTTTATGGTCACGTAGGGCGAGCCGCGCGCCATTGGCATCTCCATCACAGTGCGATCATCCTCTCCTCCAGAATGCCACTGCACTGTGGCAGTCAGAAGATCAAAATGCTTGACACAGAAATCCATTGCATCTGAGGACCTGATGGTGCTCAGTGTCCAAAAGCGGTTGATGATGTTGCGCACGGATCCCGGAGATGTAATGATGAAGGGGTACTGCACATGCACACCTTGTTTCGTGAAATCGTAGATGTAGGGGACTGGGAAGATGTAGTTGAGTGTTGTCTCTGGCGTGGGGCGAATAATGGGGGTCCACCAGTCATTCGTGGGTAGCGGGAATGTCTTCCCATTGGCCAGGCAGAGCTTGTTGTAGTCCACGCTCGCAAAGCCCTCACGCTCAACGCCGGGGAACCCAAACTTTTCCGGATTTTCCATTGATATCTTTGGGAACCCACTGTCCAGGCGAACGCCAGCCGGAAACGGGGCCGCCGTGGCAGTGTCGGATATGTTGGGCTTTGGCAACGGAGGGTAAGAGGCGGCAGAGGGACCCGTGGTGTGCTTGATAGGGTCGCAGGTTATGTAGCCTGGGGCCTTGATGAGGGTGTTGTTGTCAACAGTGCGGTTGAACTTCTTGAGGTAGCAGGAACCATTTATATGGACCGAAACAGTGCAGCTTGGTGTGGCCAAACAGATCCCGCAGCAAGCAGAGAAGTCCGGACCAGTGGGCATTACCAGCACATCCTCGAACTCAATTTTGTAATCATTGTAGTAGTGGCACAAGTCAGCAAGGCAGACATGCAACAACCATATACACCACAGTGCTGTGAGCAGCCTCATGGTGAGTGGCACGAAAAAAAATAGATACTCAGAAAATGATGGTGAGAGTGGGCATCCTTCCTTCACACTCCTCGAGGGCATCCTCCTTCACCCTCCTCGAGGTGATCATTTTTGTCTTCTTGCCATTTTGGGTTACAAAGGCCGGTGTCTTGGCGTAAATTTGTTGCAAGGTGTACAAAATCCCCTGCAGCACTCCTCCTTGCTTGAGGATCTCCACTAATGTCTCCCTGGGCACTGACGGAAATCTTTGGTTACATCAAGCATCGTGGCCAAAACCTCATTAAATCTCTCGGCTTGTTCGGTTGTTGTTTTCCCTGGGATACACCCGGACTGCATTTCCTTGATGTTGCCCAGCATTGCTGCACGGATTTGTCTCATCATGGTTCTTGTCATCATCATGTACATGGTGTTGCTGACAGTGGTGAGTCTATAGTTCCTTGGGCTCGCTGGATATTACAGCCACCAGCAATGCAGAGAATAAGCAACCGAGATTCAAGCTTCTCAAATTCCACAGAAGGGACCGTCGCCAGCAGAGATTGACTGGTTGGAGATCTCTTTGCAATCCAGAGCCACATTTCCTAGGCATCAAATCTTTACGTTCTCCTCAGTGCATCAATGGAGTCATTGAATGATATGCCAGAATCAGACCCAAGAGAAACAAAATACCCCCCCCCCCGCCACCTTGTCCTTGCTACAGTCTTGTCCAAGCTACAGTGGGCATATGGACCATATTAATTTGGGACCTAATTCAACTCGGTACCGATTTTGCCGCAACCACATAAGACAAGAGTTTAAAATGCAGGGACATTTGAGTTGTTCTTGTTTGCCAAATGGTGCCGACATGTTCATTTGAGGGGCCTGGGCATTATCCTGACCCAACACTTCCAATTTCCATGCATGCGAGCCTTGTCTAAGGGGGCGTTTTCGCACAGCGCGGGCACAGCGCCAATTATTACGGTGATTATCCAGGTAACAACCCTGAAAACCACCCACCTGCGGAATCATGCACAATCAATTCTAAACTCAAAAATTCAAACATCTGATGCTTGCCATGGGTCCCAGGGACCTAAATTCTGCCCCCTATAGCCCTGTCCACTGCAGCAGCCATTCAATGACGTCCTTTCAATCTTCTGAACTTACCGAACTCCCGGTGGTGGAGAACAGCCAACTTTTCGCACAGCGCGCGCGCACAGCGCACGGTACGCCCCCTAAGCTACAGTATGTTATGACCCAATCAAACCTGTGCAAAACTGATGTAGACATATGTCTGCCCAAGTGCCTGCTCCACCTCAATGTGGCTGGCTGAACTCTGCAGCCCAGGAGATCCCCAGGCTGTACACAACGTGTGTCTGAAAATGAAAGCACAAGTACCAGGGCCTGACCAGCCCTGGGTCAGGACACCAACAGCGTCATGGAAAAGGACCAAATGAACCCAGTCTCTACGATAACTGGGCGAGCAGTGCCCTCTGGGACCTCATGGTCTCTTTCTGTACTTAGCAGCGATTTGCTCTGTGTGATATTGTGCCAGTCCATTGAACTCTGAGAACATTGGCTGGAAGTGCCGACACCAAGCACCGCCTCTGCTGGCGAGTGGCTGGTGTAGTGGGGAGTGGGGGTGGTGCGTGGCGGGTAGCCGTGAGCCCCTTCAGCTTTTGCATATGGTCTGCGCAGGTGCCAAGGGGGACCAGTGCTGAACCTTTTTTCAGCCGGCCCCATTGAGGTGCACTTGCATGGTACAGGGGAACCGACGTTGGTGGAGGGACTGTGTGTCGGCCCAAGGGCCTCCCAACATCTCGACATCCCCTGACAAATCCCCCTGCCCTAACCAGCAGTGCGCCGAAGGCACTCCACCGTCGTTCAAGAATCCCCGACCCCACATGGTCTTACTCTGCTGCCCCGGCCCAAAGACCAATACATTCTCAGACAAGGATGCTGCCGCGATAGTCCCAACAGCAGACGCCCTCGTCCCGTGTGCAACCTCAACAAACCACACACTTTCTGGCATGCCTCCTGATGAGGTGATCCCCCAAGCGTCAACTTGGCAGGGTGCCTCAACTTGGCAGGGTTGTGTGGGCCAAGAAGTGAAAATACCGCTTCATTGTAGAGGCATACATATATTCTCTTTTGCATTTTGGAGTAGGCGCTTCGTCGAGACCAATGTCTAGATCAGTTTTACACAGGTTTGATGTGGTCATTACTGGGCGAGCAGTGGCCTCTGGGACCTGATTGTCCTTTCTGTACTTGGCAGTTGGTTTGATCTGTGTGTTATGGGGGAATCCTTGCACTGGGCGCGCGCTGCGCACTACTTTTCGACTAAATAACCTCGTGAAGAGCCCCAGACACACATTTCCAAATGTAACACCATACACATCCTCAATGCCTGTGCTGCAGTCTGCCCCTTTGAGAACAACCTAGAAATCCTAAACATCGAGGGGAACCTCAGCGCCCACAGTCTCATCCATCCACACTGTGGTGTCGAAAAAAAGGACAAACAAATTGAAGCCCTTTAGCGGGGTGTGAAAAAGGGTGAAAATGGGTGAAAATGGGTGAAAATGGGTTAAAACCCAAATATGCCATGTCCCCAATGCGGAAGAAGCATCAAAATGTCTGTTATCAAACAAACCCTAGTATCACGAAGAATGTGTTTCTAGTACAGCTAGACACCCAAATAGTCGCAGCGTGCAAAGGGCGCCCCCTAGTGCCAGTCCATTGAACTCTGAGAACATTGGCTGGAAGTGCCTGCCTGATCCAACCGGCCCCCATCCGATGATGTTTTCGGACCCCATTTTTTTTCACACCTATGTCCTTCATTCCCCCGCCGAGTTCCTAAATCATTTTTGTCCTCGGCATTCACAGGTTCGATTCCGGGATGTCCGGGTGTGTGGTTCCTCCCCACTGCTGCCACTTGCCACTGCTCTGCTGCTTGTTGCTGCACTGCATTTGCCAATTGGCGCAGTTTGGCTTGGCGGGTTTCAACGGGGATGGCCAATCAGACCTGATTTGGTTTGAAGGGACGCCATGAAGGTTTGAAGTTTTGTGTGCGGGGGGGGGGGGGGGACCCCTCAGTTGTGGACACCACCTACCCTCCCAACTAACTGTTGGCTGGAGGCTGGGGGGGGGGGGGGGTTGGAGGGGGGCTTCAGGGAGGGGCGAAGGGGGGGGGGTCTAGGAGGGGCTTGGGGGGGGGGGGCTCCGGGAGGCTCAATCATGGTCGGTCACAGATACTGGATGCCCCCGCCCAGGCAATTCCAGCCAATGTTCCAGGTGTTGTCCACAATCAACTGCTATGCTACATCCAGTCGTTAAGACACAGCCTGATATGTACACGAGCATCCGACATGCCGCTTCCTGGAAGCGGGTGCACACTGGGAGCACGCGGCAGCTGCCAAGCCTGATAGCATAACATATAACCTTCGTGTGCCAGCGCCAAACACATAGGGCACCTGTCGTGTCAGAACAAATAGGGCATCACAATGAACAAAACCAAGTATGGTGCCCAGCGTCACAACAACCCAAAAGCAAAGTGCCCTAGGAAAAACCCCGTTCACTGCATGAGGTCGAGGGGCTCCGATTCCCGTCCCCGTTGTATGCGGTGTCAACGGGGCTCCGGGAGGGTTAGTGAGGGGGGGGGGGGTTCCCGGTGGGGCAATTTGGGATGGTGGGCGGGGGGTCTAGGTGGGGTGATTTGGGGTGTTGGGGGGCGGGAGGGGGGGCACAGGCTCCCCTTACCTCCCCTTGCCCTCCCTCTAACCATACCATCACCATATACCTAACCCTAACCTTTGCAGCCAGCTAGTTTGGCCATGCCAGCCATGATGATTGGGCAAAACAAGATCCCCCAAGTGCTTTTGCCATATCATTGCTCTCCATTTTGGACCCCAACACTCAATATGACCCTAGCCTAAGGTGAGAGCTAGGGCTAGGGTTAGGGTCACTGAGCTGGTGGAACCAGTCTTGGTTTTATAACCCTTTTTAGTGTCTAGGGTGGACCTACCAGGTTTAGCAAGCAAGCAACAAGCAAGCAGCACGCGCGAAATGGGCCAAAATCGGAACTCCGTCGTGGTGCTTTGGATTCGAGTGAAATTTTGGTGGATGATACCTATGGGTGTGAAGTACAATCACACAAAGTTTGAGCACGAAACTCAACGGTGGTGGCCGGTGGTGGCCGGGAACGGGATCCGCAGGTGGCGGACTTCAGTTTCAAAAACTGCAGTTTAAATTGTTTTTCCCCCCATGGGCTTGGCACTTGCTGCTTCGCCCCACCAAACCCCATGCACCTCCTTTCACCTCCCCTCACTGCCATCCACGCAGCAGACGAGACAACGGTGCACAGTCGTGGACATTGCTGAACCCAAAAACGTAGTGTCGCGTGACCATTTTGCTGCTGCGCCGGCGACACCATCCGTCACCACCACCACCAAGGAACCACCGCCCGCACCATAGCCGGCGAACCGGCGGCCCAAAGCCTTTGCGTGCCCGGCGGCAGTCGTGGCCCGTGCTTTAGCTTTTCCACCGTTACGGAGACTCATACGCCGTGTGTCGCCCCGGTCCACTCTGGGATGAAGACAGCTCGCTCCATGGAGTGCGTTCCCTGTGGCTTTCCTTCGACCTTGCGTTGCGTCTCGCGCTGCCATGTTGCCTCGACACGTCTGCATAATCGCATCACGACCGGAAAGCCCTTGCTTCTCGCCAGCTCTGGTGTGACCGTCCACGTTCGATATGACACGCTCGCCACCTCGCATACTTCTTCAAACCTGTGAGCCGCCACCAGTCTATCGTCTCTTCGCCCCCGCTTTGCCGCCACCTGCGCCGCATCGCGCTGTGCGCCGCCGGCTCGTGGCATGTGTAGTGTACGTGGTGCCGCAAAACAAATTCTGCCACGAGCAGTGCACAACACTCCCTTCAACAGCCCAAGCACTCGTTGCCGGGCCCACGCACGACGCTCACGCACACCCACCGCAGGCTCACAACAGGTGCGCAGACTCACGGCCCGCAATCAGAACCGCAAGACGCCCCAACATTCTGTCTGAGTGCAAACAGGTAACAAATCTGCCATTTGGTCGAAGGCAGACCCCAGTGCCATGCTCTTGTCACCAAAAAAAATTGCTGCGGACCCGAGACAGGTAGTCCGCCGGCATAATTGCCCCGGGTACATACGAAAGTTGTACCGAAGTCCCCCCCTTTGCCAGAGCATACATTACTTGTCGGGCACACCGACGCTGCTCCCGCAACCCAATTCCCACTTTCCCCGTTCTCAGTCCCCAGAGCACCCCTTGGTTGTCCAGATGCAGCGTAGCCCACGGGAGTTTTCGTCCCACCACTGATTTTACGGCCGCCGCCGCCCCTCGAAATTCCAGCACTTGCTGGTTCTGCAGCGGCACACGCAGGGAGTGGTGTGCTCCCGCCGATGAGCACATACCCAGCCTGCCACTATTTCCGTCCCGTGCCGCGTCGGAGTACACCTGCGGGCACAGCCCCTTTGGGGGCGGGGGGGGTGACGTAGGCGGCCACCAGCCCCTTCCCGCAAACCACAACGCACCTGACAGTGACCGCAGAAGGTTTGTGGGCGGGCGCGGCATCCATTTTGCACCCCACTGCACGTGCGCAATGGGCCCCGCCAGAAATAGGTTCGACCAATGCGACGGTCTGCAGGCCCAGATCAACTTCCCCACCACCCGCTGTACGGACTTTCGCGTAACCGGCCTGGATGCCATCAGCACGTACCTACTCAGGGCATCTTCCAACGTGTGCCCGGTGTTCAGAATGACCCCCCGCCCAAAGTCGACATGCTTGCCCAAAAAGACTAGCTTCCTCTCCGGCCGACTGGACGACTTGTCACTGATGAGGAAGCCAGCGTTTGCCAGAACTTCCTTGAAAGCTGCCAGCTTTGTGGCGACGGCAGCCTCGGAGTCGCCGAACACCAGAAAATCATCCAGGTAGTGCAGGAGCCGCAGCACCGCCCCTGCCACCTCTAGCCCCACCATCCCCGTCAACTGTGCCAGCAGTCGCTGACACAGCAGTGGACTGTAACTCCAACCAAACGGCAGCGTCTTAAAAAACCACATGCACTCCTCCCCCCCCACACGAAACAGGTGGCTCTTCCCCTCAGGCAGCAGTATGGACCAGTAACAATTTGTGACGTCAATGTTGGCCCCCCAGCCACGCAGCCCTTGCGAAAAAGCCTCCGCTAAAGACTCCATTTGAGGCAGGCTGACACGCGGCACCTTGTACCCGCCCTCCCACTGCCTCTGGTTAGCGCACACCCCGTGCAGGATAAGCCGCGCCTTGGTCTCATTCTTGGGGATGGTGAAGGCAGCCGCCGTAGGCGACCACGGAATGCCCAAGGCATCCGCCTCCTGCTTCGACAGTTGCTGCAGTGCCCCTGTCCTTGCAATGGCGCTGAGCATGTCAGCCGTGGCCCCCCGCACCTTCCGTACCTCCTCGGCCGACGACAGCAAAAACTCCTGTCGCGGACTGACATATATCTGCCATAGCCACTCCGGCAGCGGAACCGCACCCACGGATCCTATCCCTTTTTGTGCCATCTCAGGAGTCACCTCACCCTCCGGCACGGCGGGGTAAATGCCGTCCAGCAATTCTCTAAGCCCTTCCATGACCATGGCCTCGCACAGGTGCATCCATGTTAGCAGTGGCTTGTCGTCCCTCAAATCCTCACTCAACTGGAACACCTCTCTCCTGAACACATCCAACGCCTTGTACGCGCGTCCCTGTTCCACACCCCACTTTTGCGCAAAACGCAGCGAAAGCTGATACATGGTCTCTCGGAACCTGGCCTTGGAGGGCCGCTCCGCCCCAACGGTAGCATCAGACGCTACCCTCGCCCCGACACGACACACGCAGGCCACGCACGACGCGCATACCACCGCAACCCACCACACCCGCGAAACCGGTCGCACCAGCACCGCCAACAAAGCGCCAAACCCGCCCATGCACAGCCACAGCTCTCCACTAAGTGGTGGAGGAGTAAGACGAGTAGGACACGCTGCCGGTGGCCCTCCGTACTCGCTTGAACTCCCCCTGTGCTCGGGCCTCCTCAGCGCGCACTCTTTTGAACTTAGGGACCAGGCGCAAGGGGGTGGGGGCTTCCTCTGTGGGTCGGCAGTCAGACGAAGCCGACTCGGTCGAGGAGGCCGGCACTTACTGCCCACCGTCCCGAACTTGTCGCGCCCCTGTCGAACTGCCGCCCCCGTTGCCGGGTGCCTGCCTGTGCTTGGCGAGCTGTCCCTTCGGTCGTAGCTTGCTCCCCGCCCCGCCCTGGGCCGCCGCCGAATTCCCAGCGTGCCTGTCGGCCCCGGGCATGGTCCTTGAGGGCCCAAAGGCCACATGCTCCTTTCTGTGCTTCCACTGCTGTCGTATCCCAGACGGCCAGAGCTGCTCGAGTCGTAGGGACGTCGTGCGGCTGCGCCACCTGCCTCCAGCCCCTTCTCTGGGGGGCCGCGGCCAGAAATCCTCCGCTTGCACGGGCTGCGTTTCGGTCGGATGCGCGTACCACCGCGCGGTGGAGTCACGCGCCCAGCGGCCCCACACGGCGATCTGCCGAATTGTGGCCCCAGCCGTCCACATAGCCCGAGCCCCGGCTCTGCGCCACGCGTGCCAGCGGGCACCCTCAAACGGGGATCCGACGAGGAGGCGTTGCATGCCCTTTTCCAGCTGCTGTGTCGTCCAAGGCCGTCTTCCTTCCGCCGCCGGCTCTGGGAAGTGGCGCTGGAGCCACTGCAGCCACTCCCTTGTAAGCGCCGTGAGGGACCTCTGTCGCCAGTCCTGCCTCGTCTTGGAGTCGAAGAACTGCACCGCGTCATCCACGACCGCCCAAGGTTGTAGGGTGACTGCCTCTCCGACGCGCAGGAAGAGCTGGAACGAGACGATGGCCAGCCCGACCACTGCCCAGTCCTCCAGGCTGCTGGTCCTTGCCGCCATGTGTAGCAGCATGATCGGGGATCCGCAGATACGCTCTTTTGCCGCGTTCCTTGTCTTCTTCGCCGCCTTGACGGATCTCCAGATGGTGGCCGGGATGCACGCGTCAACCAGCCGCACTTCTGTCGCCATAATGGCCGCGCTGATGATCCCCTTGATTGTACTCTCCGACTTCCCCAATCGGGCGCACTCCAATATGGTCTGCTCCAGGACCCGCTCCTTGGCATCACGTGGGAACCGCCGCTCAACCGCCGCCAGCCTGCGCAGGTGACACTGGTATGTCCCCAATGATGATTCTTCCCATCCCAGCAGGACAAACGTCTGCCAACTGTGCAGAGCGTCTTGCGTGCGTAGTCGCTCCATCTTCTTGAGGGCCGACCCCCAACTGTCCCCTCTACGGGCACTTGCTGCCCCCCCCACGCCCGCCGCCCCGTTGGGCCCCGAGGCGACGCGGGCCCCCTTCCATTCAGTCGCTCTCGACTGGGCACTGGAACCACCAGTGCTTGACTCGGCACACGTCGCAGGGATATCGCGGGGGCTTCCCTGTTTTGAGCACCTTGCCGCCTTTGGACTCGTACGTCTCCTCGGGTGTTCCCATGTTGGTGAAGCGGTCCTTCACTCGCTCCCTCCGTCTGTCCTGCACGTGCTGCGGAGCCAATTTTCCCGTCTTCGGCCTGGTCTTCGCTCCCTCCTCCTTGAGGTTCGCCTTCTCCGAGCCCGTGGCCTCGTTTGCTCCGACTGCGGCTCGAGCCTCCAGCTGCGCCTTGACTTCTTCCTTTTCGACCTCAAACAGCAGGTGGGACCACACTTCGGACAGGGCCTTCATGCCTGCCTCGTACTCAGACTCCAGCATGCTTTGCAGATTCTCCGCCGCCCAGCCTGCCATCGCCCCCGCCATCGCTCTCGCCCAGGCAGGCTTCGCTTCGTTGGCCTCCATCTCCTGTCCCGCCTCCAGTACGAAAATTACCTGCCGCAGCTGCGGCACTGCCTTGGACGCTCGGAGCTCTTGTATCGTTTTTAGTTGTTGCTCCATCACGAGCTTCATGTCCTCCATTTCTTGGCGCATTTTCTCGATGTCCGTGTGCACCCCTTTGTCGTTTGGCGACCCGCTGGCACTGGAGCTGCCCCCAATTGACACCAAGTCCGCGGGGTTCTTCTCCGGGGTCCCGTTCCCTGCGATCACTTGGGCATGCTGTGCTGACATGTAGAATGTGCAGTCGTTCCAGTTGAAGGTTCGCTTGTGTAGGGTCCCGAAGGCCACGACTTGCTCGTAGATGCCCTCCATGGATGCCTTCAGTCCATACTTCTGTCTCAGCCGATCTGCCAGCTCAACGGTATCGACTCCGGCTGTCTTTGCCGCCGTCACGAGTCTGTCCGTGTCTTGCTAGGGCGTAGACGCGTTTAGCAGCTGCGTGGCCAGTTTATGCTGGCCCTGCTCAATGTAATCCTCAAAGCTGATTGGCTGGCTCTCAGACTCAGGCATGGTTAAGGCGACGGCACACCACAAAACAAACAAACACTAAGCGAGTGTTCACAAGGTGCCCTCCTCCCACCCCCTTGCCCAATTTAAACTCAAGTTTACTGCATAAACTTTAGTTTAGGGCCAAAAACAATCATTTTTGGGCCAAAAAAGCCCCGGAACACATTCAAAACGGCCAATCGAAGGGAAATGGTGGGTACATTTCACGTGCGGCTTGGCTTCCCCGTGTCAACGAACTCTTTGCGGCCCTCTAACTCCATGATATGTCCCGGAAACGGCCCAAAAAGGCCCCCAGAAGCTCCAAATGCCGACAGCCACAAACCAAGAATAGGCCATATCTTTGGCTACATGGCTCGAAATGCGATTCCGAGGGCACCTACTCCACCCGCAACCCCCCACTTTTTGTGGTTTCCACCCCTCAGAATTGCCCAAACGGACACCTAGACCCCAATACCTAGGCCCACTAGGCTGCGGCAAGCTGCAAGCTCAAGCCCAAACAGGTGGGTGCCCAAATGGGTCAACAGGGTCCAGTAGGGGCAAAAAGATGACTTTTCTCAAAAATGATCCTAGACCATGTGCAACGCTAAAACAAGTGTTTTTGGACCGTTTTGAGCTTGTGGTGGCCCATTTTGGTCCTCCGAAAATCCCAAAATGCCTTGAAAATGGGCTGTTTTGGGACCAAAAATGGGTCAAAAATGGGTCAAAAACGCATTTTTCCAAACCTCATCCTAGACCATTTGGGGTGCACAAACGGGTGAAATGAGCCCATTTTGAGCCCATTTTGAGCCCATTTTGGGGCATTTTGGCCCCTCAGAAGTCCAAAAAGCCTTGAAAGTGGGCCTCGTGGTGATGGGGTTCACTTGCAAGCTGATTTCACTTTGTCAAGAGCCATCAATGCGTGAATAATTCTTGATGTCCCTCACCAGTCATAGCTGATGTTCCCTCCCCCACCAGCTCGGTCCCAATATTCAGTCTTGATTAGGGTTAGGGTCACCGAGGTGGTGGAACCAGTCTTGGTTTTATAACCCTCTTTAGTGTCTAGGGTGGACCTCACAAGTTTGGCAAGCAAGCAAGCAGCAAGCAAGCAAGCAAGCAAGCGGCAAGCAGCAAGCACGCGCAAAATGGGGAAAATCACATCTCCGTCGTGGTGCTTCGGATTCAGCCGAAATTTTGGTGGATGCTACCTATGGGTGTGAGGGACAACGACACAAAGTATGAGCCAGAAACTCAACGGTGGCGGCCAGGAACGGGCGTTGCAAGTGCCGGCCCTCCATTTCAAAATCTGCAATTTAGGGCCAAAATTAGCCTTTTTTTTTTTGCCCAAAACCGCCCTAGAACCTGCTCAAGACGGCCAAATGAAGGGAAATAGTGGCTACTCTACACGTGTAGCTAGACTTCCCCGTGCCAAAGGGCCCTCTAGGGCCCTCTAACTCCACAATATGTTCGCGAACCGCCCGCAAAAGGCCCCCGAAAGCTCCAAAATTTGTGCACATTGGCCGCCCACAGCCCCAAACCAAAACAGACCATATCTCGCGCTACGTGGCTCAAAACGCGATTTCGAGCGCACCTAATCCACCCGCAACCACCCACTTTCGGTGGTTTCCACCCCTCAAAATTGCCCTAACCAACACCTAGACCCCTCCCTGTACCTAGGCCCAGTGGGTTGCGGCAAGCTGCAGGAGGTAGCCCAAAGAGGTGGGTGCCAAAATGCGTCAACAAAGTCCACCGGGTGCAAAAAAAAAAATGACTGTTTTAAAAGATGATCTTGGACCACATGAAATGCCAAAACAAGTGTTGTTGGCGCGTTTTGAGCTCGTGTTGGCCCGTTTTGGCCCTCCTAAAACCCCAAAATGCCTTGAAAATGGGCTGTTTTGGGACAAAAAATGGGTCCAAAATGGGTCAAAAGGGTGTTTTACCAAAAATGATCCTAGACCATTTGGGGTGCCTAAACAAGTGACATGAGCCCATTTTGAGCCCATTACGAGCCATTTTGGTCCCTCCAAAGTCACAAAATGCCTTGAAAATGGGCTGTTTTGCGACCAAAAATGGGTCAAAAATGGGTGAAAAATGTGTTTTTCCAAAGATACCTTTGGACTATTTGGGGTGCACAAACAAGTGGAAAAAGCCCATTTTGAGCCCAACTTGAGCAATTTTGGCCCCTCTCGGGGCTGAAAGGGCCTTGAAAATGGGCCAACTTGGGACCACAAATGGCTCAAAAATGGGTCAAAACCATGGTTTTCCAAAAATGATCCTAGTCTAGTTGTGGTGCCCAAACGGACGAATACAACTCATTTTGAGCCCCTTTTGAGCCGCTCTCATCCACTTTCCAGTGTGTACCTCATTTGTCGTTAACGGTTCCCAGACAATGTTCCTTCCCCCACCAGCTCGGTCCCAATATTCAATCCTAATTAGGTGTAGGGTTAGGAGTAGGCTGAGGGTTTGGGGTGGGCGTTAGAGTCAGGGTTGGGTTTAAGGATAGTGTTGGGGTGCAAAGTGGACAAAATTTTCCTTAGAGCACCTTTGGTGTTCATGGAGCATCGGGCGCCTTTGGCGCCCATGCACACCTGAGGGCGACAACTTTGGCAACTAACTGTTGGCCGGAGGCCCCTAGGGGGGGGGGGGGGGGGATAGTTGGCGTCCTAGGAGCCGCGGAGTCGCCCCCTCCCCCCCCCCCCCCCGGGCGGGAACACATATGGAAACGGCAAAATGCATTTGCACAACTACAAGCGGCAGATAAGATACATGCAGCAACAAGGCTTGTCTTTGATGCTGGGAAGTGCAAGAAGAGACAGCAAAATACCGTTCTTGTGGACATATCTAGCACGGCATCTGATCGCGATACGAAAATGGGAGAGATGCTGGCATTCATAGGGGCAGAGGAGAGATCATGCTTGGGGCTATGCACACACCTCGTCACATACACAGGCAACAAATAATTGTCGCCACGCGGAGCATATAGCAATACTTTATGTCACATCTACACAGTAGGGCCAATGGTCGCAGCGCACATGCGCCTCAAGGGTACGTGCGGGATTTTACGGCCTTCAATGAGCCCCCTGCCCACACAAGCGAATATTGATCCCCGATTCATCCAATTTCAAGGGATACCCAGAAATAGTGCTTTCACGTCACGCAGTGCACGTGCGTACAGGATGCAGAACACCCTTCTTCAGGAAACAGGGATGGGAACAGGAGGGATGGGGCCTGTACACAGGGCACCAGCTGATGTGCATTCGTTGTCGTGGCGGTATGGTTGACTGTGGAATACAAGGTTAGACACGCGTGATACATGTCTTTTTGAAACTTGGGGCACACCCTGGCAACGACACACTTTTGAATCCTGCGGTACAGTGGGATTGAGCAGTTAGGATTGTTGGGATACACGCAGTCTGCGGGCCTGGACCCAGACGGACAGGTTGGTGTTGCCAGTGCTCTGGTTTCAAAAGAAGATGTGGAGCCGGGGCTGTGCAGTGGCTTGAATCTGAATGGAGTGGACTGTATGGCAGTACAATAACATTCACCGACAGGAGCAATGAGATCGCAATCTGCGGGTTCGTCTGCTGATCTGTGTGCATCTGGTGGAGGCTGTCCTCCAGGTTTATATGCCAGAACGCCAGCACAGCGCTTGAGCAGCCCCCATTCCCCTGTTTTCTGCCTTCCCCAATGCAGGCTGCCTTCTTCCTTACAACTTTCTTCCTTACAGCCTACGACTCCCGTATTCTTCCTACGACAAACTTCGACAGTAACAACGCTTGTGCCTAAGGTCCTCCGCATACATGAACATTCACCCGTACGTCCCAAGACAGCCATCCACATCAGCTCCCCGTAGCAGAACTATGAACCTGTGAAAACGGGCATCACCCTTGACGCCACGTACCTGTAAACATGATGCCCCACCCACCCAACCCCGCCTCCTGGCCCCCCTGCCTAACGTGGGCTGACGCCGGCTCCACAGCACAAGAAAAGTTTGAGGCAAAAGATAGTGGCCACTGTTCTGATTGCGGGCTCCCGGTCCCGCAAGAAGCCAACCGCCGTCTGCGTGCCCTCCACCGCAAACAAAGCCCCCAAAGAAGCAGAAATCCCAAGAGATTGTGCTTCATCCAAAGTCCTGCGGCAAGAATCAGTTGCGCGGCGGGACCGCCAGAGGCCCGTCAGTCTTCGGGTATCACACGTGGGTCCGCTGTTCGCGGCCTCTACATCATTACTACGACCATTTTCTATGCCCGATCCCTGCCCTACGTGATGCGCAGCGGTCCCCTGCCCTATACCCCACCACGAACCCACTTTGGCGACCGGATGTGCGTTCGGAACCGACTCCACTGCCGTCTGCTGTGACCTTTAAGACTCTTGTAGGGGCATCCCCCGCCCTCTTTTTTTGCGCTTGAACGGTCCGTTGTGCCCCAGAACCTGCATTTTGAGGAGAGAGGCAAAACCTCGAGGCCCATTCCAGGCACACAAACATTTTTGCCATCGCCCCCCCCCCCCACCCGGTGCACTCAAAGGCCTGTGTTGGGGTGCAGTGGCTTTGCAGTGGACCGCCCCTCCTACATCACCATCGCCCCGGGCTCCGGTGCGGCCACGACCCCAATGCACGCGCCGTGCGCAGGCCCCGCGCTTGAGACTCCCCTCGGGGCAGGCGCCCCAAAGCTGTCCAATACGCTGCTCCCCCGCACTGTCGGCAGTGGCAGAATCCCGACCCGGTCTCAACGAAACTGGGCACCCTCCTTTGAGACAAACCGCCGGCGCAAGCCGCACTGACACAGCCACTCCCTCGGCAACTTGAATTGTCCACAACCTTGAGGAGGGGGGGACGAGTATGACCCACGGGTAGCAGTCGCCGGGAGGGAGGGGGGAGGGGGTGCTGTGTGCAACATGCCAACCCGCGGCCTGTCATCAGCCTTAAACCGGCGACTCCAGTTGGTGGCCCGTGACGCCGCGTCGGTTACCCGTCGGTGACACCAACGGCCGGCGGTTGCCGTTCACCGACAACGTGACATGGCTTCAGCAGGAAATGGCCCGGGTGCTGCCAAGTTGCTGCCAAGTGCATCGACTTGGCGGCCACAAATATCTTTGGAGTCGGGAGGCCCAGGGCGCAGACTATTGGCAGTACCATACGGAAACATGGATGTCGCAGGCGAGTTTTAGCCTGCCCTGAGGATGAGGAGAATGGCCAAAACAGCACATGATGTAGATACCCCAGTGAAAATTGTAAGAAACCCATGGCCTTCAGAGCGACCAGAGGGCGAGGGGGGAGGCAGGGGGGTTGGGATAAGCCCTCAAATGGTGCTGCTCGCCGGGCAGTTGGCGGCATCAACCGACTTCTCGCCACACACAAAGATCCACCAAAGCCGCCCTGTCGGCTCACCGTTCTCGTTCCTCGGCGGCTCCGTGGCACCAACGCCCAAAAATGGCCTTCAGAGTGCAGATACTCGGCGGAGTGCCCCGCTGCTCTACCAGCGGTCTTCACTTCACCAGAGGCTTGCACGGCACAAGCGACAACGGCCGTCCCTTCTCCTTGTCCGGGAGCAGACCATCACCCGCTCCACCGACACTTGCTCGGCTGTCCACTGTAGCGATACCCCCGGCCATGCCCGTGGGAGGTGGCAACAGGGCATCGGTGTTAAAGCCCCGTGACGGGACACGGCAAAAAGGGTCGTTTCTATGAGGGGGAGGGGGTGCTGGGGGCTGGGGCATCAAGGCGAAGTAAATGTGGCGGTTGGGGTGGTGGTGGCTGTTTCAGGTCGCCAGGTGGGCCCTGTACCAAACTGGGCAGACTGTAAATCCCGCCACGCATGCTATTGCCCTGTGGGAGATCAACTCGGGACTGTACAAAACCACAAAACAGGCCATGCCACAACGGCGGCGGCGGCGGGGGGGTGGGGGGGGGGGGGGACACCGGCAGAGCCTATTTGCGCAGCATCGAATGCGCTGCAGCGGACCAATCTTAACAAGATTAGCGCGGCGTGCGTCCACAATGCCCAGCCTTGCGTGCACCACGCGGAGCACTGTGGCCAGTACGATGCACACAGCACCCCACGACCGAAACCCGAGTCCCATGCACCTCATCTCCCTGCCGCCAGCGGTGGGCGGTGCCGATGAGCACGCGTATATCACAGCGCGTGCGGCGGCTGCCGCAGGCAGCAGCTCCGGACCGGACACCGCGTTGGCACCTCCGGTTAAGGGCCTGGGTCAGTATTGCATGGGAATTTACATCACAACAACGAGTGTTTCGGGAAGATCCCAAGCAACGGATGGGGGACATGCCCGTGGGCAGCGGGTCAAAAGGCACTGAGTGAAACGGAGCGGATGCGATCCCCGGCCCGGACCGTGTGGTCAAAGCGGAGGTTGGAAAGCGGGGGATGGGGGGCGGGGGTAGGGGGAGCGGGTGAGGCCACGGAGGAAGGTGCTGGGCCCTGCCACATTGGGTGCCCCTCTGGCCGTGAGCAGTAAGCGCTGGGGTACGTCTCCGAAGTGCAACCTGTGGCTGCAAACCCTTCCCCCTTTGGTCGCCGTGAGTACCCCCCCCCCCCCCCGCGAACGGGACTATGCACCAAGACCCAAACCGGACCTTTCCACTACAAGTACGTGGCAACTGGAGGGGAATTCTTCTTCTGCGCCTTCGGCGCCACGGACAAATGACAATTGCCCCCCCCCCCCCCCCCCTCCCTCTCGGCCTGTGCCAGGGGCAGGGGGGTCCTGAAAAAGGCGGGGCGTGTGCGTGAGGGGGGGGGGGGGTCCCTCCTCCAGCGCCGCTGATCCCCCCCACACCCTCTGCCAGTCCGTACCGGGGGAAGGGGGGTATCTTGCATTCCGCTGCGGTGTCATATCATCTCACGGCTGCCCTGCCGCTTTGGTGGATTTCCATGACAAAACATTCAAGACGGAGCCCCGTTTGAAGTATACGACCCCCTCTCCCCCTCACCGACGACCTGCGCCGCACCCGCCGGACAAAATGTCGTCTGAAGGCGCCAAACGAAAAATGTCTCGATCGCTATGAAGGGGCGCATGCGACATCAGAGACCGGCCAAAAACTTGTTGTGACCGACGCGATGGCTTTGCTCACGGGTACACGACCTCCAAAGGCCTGGCGACGGGGTCCAGAGACGAGGGGGACGTGTGGCAACCCCCTCCCACAAGCCCAGCACCCCCGGTCCCCTTGTGGGTCAGGGGTCGGGGCCCGGTCCGTGGCTGGAACTCTGTGCAGATGTTGCGTCACTGGGGGTACCATTGGCGGTTTGGCGGCACCGACACTCACCCCCTGCCGTGCCCTCATGCCATTTGGGGGGGGGGGGGAGGGAGAACCGCCCGATCCGTAACGGGTCCGCTGGGCCAGAGAGAAAAGTAACGACTGCGTCACTGCACAACGCACTGGGGACGTGAGGCATGCACCAACACTCGGTACTTCTCCAGAACGCAATGCATCGCACCACAACGCAGACCAGGACGTTCCTTGGAAAGACAAAGCCGTGGCTGTCCGCGACAGCCCATGCACCCGCGTCCATTCCGTGCAACGCCCGTCGGTTACACGCCAACCGCCTTTGGTTTCCTGTCAGCCCCCTGTCGGTCACTTGCAGGGCGTCGCACCTGCGGGCCACGTGGTCAGCGGTTGGAAAACAGAAAAACAGTAACACACGACAAAACAGAACGCAAACACATCGTGAGACACCCACGAAGGGACCGCACTGAGTAATATACAAGAGAGAATTGTCTTTTGATCTGATGGTTACTTTTGAACGACCAGGCGCTCCTACCGGAACAAGCTCCTTCGGAGTCCTTAAGAAACACCCTAAGACACACAATGAGAACCGCGAAAACAAGAACAGAGCAAGAAAAGCGGTGAAAGAAAACTCCTCAGGGACAGCAGAGCTGTCCTAGACGTCTTTCGGTCTGTCAGGAAATGCGGCAATGTGCTGCACTGGATATCAGTTCAGATCTGGCTCCCTGACCTGCCCTGAGACACACACACACACACACCACAGCCACACCACGATCACACGCCACCCCTCCGCCCTAGACCTCCCACTGCCGCTCATTTATGTCCACAAAAGCGCTGTCAAGCCGTCGCTCCCGCTTCGCGGCGCCGACCCCAGGGCTTACGATAGCCATGGGCCCTGCCTCGTGCGGGCCTTGCACCTCCCCGTCCCGTCAATCTTCCTTCTTCTCTTTGGTTTGGTACACCGACTTCAGGGCCGGGGGCACCAGCGCCAGCAGCGCGATGCTGGTGAGGCACAGCCACGTGCGCACACCCATGATCTTGTAGTTGGGGTCCGTGAACTCTTTCACGGTGGCCCCAGCGTTGACCGCAACGAAGGTCTGAGGCGACACCCCTGAGGACAAGCGTCGAGGGGCTGCGGGGCTTGTCCAGATTGTGGAAGGGGTTTAAGGAGGGAGTGGCACAGGGAAACTAGCAAAACGCCCCAATATCAGCAACAGTCTTGCGGCAGACTTTCAGGTAATGCTACTCTTTTGAATCTTTTCTTGCTGGCTTTCTGGAGCACCTATCCACATACGGGCATCGAAATCATCCCCAGTTGGGCTGACCAGTGTCGGATTGGGGCGCAAGGACAAGCCCAGACCCTCCACAGGGACACTGCCTGCCATGCAATGCACCACAAACCCGGTGAACGGATTATGGCACAAAATGTGCCTCAAGGATTGTGGTGAGGGACTTCCCTGTGTAGGGGAGGCCATAAAATCCCACTCTCGCCAGCGAGACTGAGTGTTTGGGGCCATCCCTGTACAGGAGAGGCCATTTTGCGGTCCTCAGAGGTGCGGCCCGGGTGAAGACTGGAGTGTGTTGCAGGGCGGGTATGCAGGAGGGGGGCTCAAGGGTGTGGCAGCAAAATGGACAAGCGGTGGGGCGGCACTGTCTGGCGCGTTCAAACCGGTTTGAGCGCCGCCTTGGGGGCTGAGTGAAGGGGCTGGCGGGGCCGACCAAGGGGAGGAAGCGTGCCACCCTCCCCACCAAATCAACCTCAAAGCCGTCGCTGCAGAGCACAGCACTGCACCGCCCTCCGAATTCGAATTGCAACGAAAATGTGACATTTGCTCTGCCTCATCCACATCTTTGTCCCCAGAAATGTGTGGGTGCGCGGGTCAAAGCAGTTGGCACGACAGCGTACTCCTTGCCCTGACAGTGACGACGGAGTGCGACAGCGTGCTGACCACAAAGCCCAAACAACCACCGCATCCTGACGACCCTCTCGTGTGGCAGGCACGTTGGTTGCCTCAGAAGTGCACCGTCGCACGGGGGGAGGCATGTTCCCATGGGCCATATCGGGAACAGGGGACCCGCCTCCTCATGGCAAAGCAGTGCAGATGCTCTTCATGTCTGGGACCCATAAACGGGGGGCTTGGAGGGGGGGGGGTGTCCCTCCTGCACCGAGGTCCTCACGCCTCGCCTTCGCTCGTTCATAGGGCTTTGTGGGCGTTTCATGGCGTTTGCAGGGTGTTTCATAGCGTTTTAGTGTTCCATCGCGTCCCGCGGGCTTTCGATAGCGTTTGGTGGGCGTTTCATAGCGTTTCTTCATCATCACGAAGCCCTCGCAAAGCGCCAGGGACAGCCCACCGACCTCCCAGTGCACACCAAAATGCTTCAGTGAGGGTTTTCTTATTTGATGGGCTGCTGCATGTTGCAGCTGTGGTCAATCCTGCCCTTCTGCGGCCTGTTCAGTGCCGTGCGCTATGTGCAGCCTGTACCCGCCCCCCAGCCCCCTGTGCAACATTCCATCTGGTTGTTGCCCCTTTACGGGGCCCTGGACAGTCATCCGTTCTTCCCTTCGCATGTTGCGTCGGGTTGCTTCTTTCTGTTGGCCGCTGCGGCCGGTGCTCTTGCTAGTGTCGTTTCCGCGTTCGCGGAGCCCAGTAGTTGGTGTGTTGGGGCTGCGCTGAACGTGACATGGTGTGCCGTTTGCGCGTCAGCGGCGCCCAATAATTGGCGTATTGAGGATGTGCCGGTTATTGCCGGGGTCGTTTGACTGTTTTTGCTGTCCACGCGCCTCTGTCCACAGGCCGTCCGTCTGCCTCGCTGTGTTTCTGTGTGCGTGAGGCCCAGGTGCCCTGTTCCTCCACGCACTGTCCGGGCCGTCCACCATATGTCCTTCTCCCCCTCACGGCTGGTCTGCCCCTGATGGGCTCCCGCTCTTGTTGCGCAAACAGCCCATCTGGGCTGCGGAAGACACCCCCCACTTGATGCCGGTTGAGCAGGGGTTGCCCTGGCACCCGGTAGCAATGGGGCTGGGCCAAGCCATCCCCTTTATTGTCGGTGCCTCCCATGCGCACGCTATGCCATCCGCTCCATTCTGGTTCCCTGTTCCCGCTGTTCTGGTTGCCTCTCCTGCCTTGCTGTGCCCCTCCTCCTTGTTTGCTGTGCTCGCCCTTGTCCCTCCTGGTGTGGCTCCCACGTTCTGTGTGTCTGTGTTGCTCCTCCCCCTGTCTGGTGGCGCTCTTGGGTGCCCCTGTCGCGCACCCCCTCCTGTCCCACCCCCGTACGAGGGTTTCACATCTCCGTACGACGTGGACTGTCCCGTGCGCGGTTGGCTGGTCACGGCCCTGTTGCCTGTGGCGAGCACCTCCCGGCGCATGGGGCGCAGTTCCCGCCCTTGTGGAGTACGTGGGCACCTTGTAGAGGGAGGGGGGGGGGGGGGTTGCTGATGGCTCGCTCGGCGTGCGCCGCATTTGGTGGTTGCTGCAGTGCTCGCACCTCATGGTTCCCTTGTGTATTGTTGTGTGTCCTGTTGGGGCTCGTCTCACTGCCGTGTGTGGGGCGGCCCTGTGTCCAATTGCTTTGCTGCTTGCGTTCCTCCCAATTTCGGGCTCTTCCTTTTTCTGTTGGCACGCTCATCGCTGCTGGTGTGCGGCGCCGGGGGGGTAGCATGTCGCTCCCTGCATCCCCTTGTGGCTGTCCGGTTGTCCCACTTGCAGCTGGGTGGTACCAGGGGCACCAGGCACTTTGCACATGTCTCCAAATCTACAAACTGACCTGTCATTGGTGTTTGTTGGGGTTGTTCTGGGGTGAATGTGGTGCATTGTTGCTCTTTTGCTTTCCGGGCTGCTGCGGAGCTCCCCGTTTGAGGACTTCACTCCGGGCTGTCCACGCCTCGGAGCTAGGGACTCGTGTGAGTCCACCCCCTGGTTGGTTGTGTGCAGTGACCACCACTGGTTTGGACGTTGTGTCTCATAAGCGTGCCCAAGGCCCCTGCACTAGGCCTTGGTGACAGAACTTAGCTACTCACGGGTAGTACATGTTTTAGGTCGCAGCCCAATGGACAACCGCATAGCCGGCTGCCAACCCCCCGCATGGGCGACCCCCTTACGTAGGTTTGGGTTGCCTTCTCCTCCCGGTGTGGTCGGGATGGTGATGGCTCCCGGGAGTGCATCAGGGAAGCATCCCTTCTATGCTGTGTGTAGGTGTGGCCTTGGTTGTTGCGTGTGTGGTGGGCGCCGTGTTGGCGTTGGGGCATGGGGTTGTGGGCCCTTGGTGATGCTCCACGTGCGTGCCTTGTTTGTGGGCGGCGGTGGCTGTGTGTGGGTGAAGTGCCCATGTGGTGGGTCTGGCCCCCACCCTGGGTGTTGGGTGTTGGGCTGGTGTTGGTGCTCGCGGCGGGTGGTGTGGCTGTCCGCCGCTGTTGTTGCGGTAAACTACTTTGCTTTGCTCTGCTGTGTTGTGTGTTGCGTGTTGTCGTGTGCTAGCGTGTTTCGTTGTGTGCCTCTGCCGGCTTTGGTATGCTGCGCCGTGTTGTGTGCTATGTTGCCTCCGCGTTGTGCGCTACGCTGCCTCCGTGAGGCGTGGCGGTACCCGGGTAGGGCCGCTCTCCCCGTTGAGGCTGAGTTCAGGTAACTTCCGAAGCGCTTGGATAGGGCCGCCCAGCCATTGGCGGGGCCGAGTCCGAGCCCCCGGGGCCTGCCTTTGAGGCTTGCGCGCGTGCCTTGTTTGCAGGCGGCGGTGGCTTTGCGTGGGTGAAGTGCCCGTGTGGTGGGCGTTGGATGTTGGGCTGGTGTTGGTGCTTGCGGCAGGTGGTGTGGCAATCCGCCACCATTGTTGTGGTACACGGTTTTGCTTTGTTCTGCTATACTGTGTGCCGCGTGCTTTCGTGTGCTAGCAAGTTTCGCTGTGTGCCTCTGCCAGCTATGGCGTGCTGCGCTGTGTTGTGCGCTGCACTGCCTCCATGAGGCGTGGCGGCCGCGGCTACCCGGGCAGGGCCACTCTTCCCGGCGGGGCTGAGTCCACGTAACCTCCGAAGTGCTTGGATAGGGCCGCCCACCCATTGGCGGGGCCGAATCCGAGCCCCCGGGGTCTGCCTACGAGGTTTGTGTGCTAATCTCCTTTGTGCGCCTCTGTCAGCTCTGTGTGCTTGGGCGTCGTGCGGCCTTGTGCCGTTCTAATGTGTGTTGCGCCGCACTGTGCTACATTCTATCGGATCTGTGTGCCTGGGCGTTGTGCCGAACCCCTCAACGCTTCCGGGAGGCTGCCACGATTAACTTCGCTAGGCGATCAGTGGGCAGCAATTTGCCCGGTTGTGAGACCAAGACGTTCTCTCCTAGTAGGTTCCCGTCTATGTGCACAACCGGTTGCCACTCTCCATGTGTGTAGCACACCCCATGTGGGTGGCAGCTACACTGCAGGGTATACACACCAACGGCCACGATGCTCACCCACACCACCGGCATCATGAGTCCTGGGCATATGAGGTACCACACCTCACCCCTGGTCATGTTGGGCATCAGTGTGCAGGCTAGCTGCCACTCGCGGGCACGTACTATACTTGTGTATTGTGCTTCCATGAAGTCCACGGTCACATATGCAAAGCGTCGTTGCATCGTCAGTGTGTTTGGTTCCCCTGGCCTTCTGCCCTCGTGTCCTGGGTCGTGTGTCGCAGCTCCCCTATTGTAGTGACGTACCTCCCGTTGTTGGTGCCTGTCCCCTCTTTGTATGTCGGTGTCGAGCCGTCTTCGGGCCTCTGTGTCTAGCAATCCGTCCTTTGCCTTCCCTATTTGTTTGAATAGTCCCTCAACCTTCTACTTGTGGTGCACGTTGTTGTCTAGGTGTGGCTTGACACTGAGCTGCTTGTATGCCCGCTTTATTTCCTCTGTTCTAGCCCCAGGGTACCGCACTCCGAGCACCTGGTACCGATTCCCTGGCAGTGTGTCCGGCATGTCCGCGACTGGGTCCTGTCCTCTGGCGTGTGGGATTGTTGGTTGGTTGGCCCCCAGCGGCTGGGGCTTGTGCTGGGGCTGGGGCTGGGGGGGCATGTTTGTCGTTGGCCTCTCCACTTGGACGACATTCGCTCTCTTTACGCGAATTTCCCGTCCTTGTGTGTGATGTGGCCCCTTTGTTACGCGCACTTGCACTCTGCAGCCGTCATGCCCCACCACTATGGCCTCACATGCGTTGAATTCCACTTGCCGCAGCCCTTGCAGACGCACTACTGGGCCTGTCGCAAGGTGCCCTGCGCTACCCACCACCACTACCGCTACGCCTGCTACCAATGTTAACACGGCTGCCTCCACGTGGGGGGTTGCTGGTGTCACCGGCACCCTGTCATGCCTTTGTGCTCCTGCTCTCCTTGTTTGCGGGCTAGTAGCTTGCTCCTGACTGCCCCTACTACTGCCATTACCTGGGGGCAGGCCGCTCAAGTGGTTGTGGGTGATAGCCACTGTTCTGCCTCCCTTTTGGTGGTCCAGTTGCACTAGAACCCGGCCATTCTCCTCCCCTTGGACGCTCCCTTTTGCTCCATTTAGTTCTCCCCTCTGCAGCCCTGTGAGCCAAACTTTTGTTCGTGGCCGCCACCTGCCCTAGGCCGCCGCCTGCTCCCGTTTCTGTTTCACTATTGCTGCCCTTCGTTGTCTGGTGGCTTGGTCGTGGCTCTTCTGCCACTTTTTGAACCTGTGTATGAGCACCTGCGGGAGGTTGCACTCACACAATGCCCCTGCTTTTTCATTGATGCACCTACTTTGCACTATGCCCCCACAGATACATTGTTTGGCGTTGCGCACGTACTTCCTGGCGCTTTGCACATCGTCTCCACAGACTAGGCACTCCACACGTCCTTTTCCCAGCACTGTCCCCAGTGAAATAAAATCCGCCTTCCACATGCGGCATTGCGCACACAACCACACTCCTAATTGTCCTCCATCTTCGCCCGGCGGCGCGCACTGCCTGTGGTTCCATGTGCCACACCCATGACATGTGTATTGTGGTTCTGCCCCTGGTGCAGTGCATAATTCCGCATCGCATCGCCTTGTTTTGCCGTCTTTCTATGTCGTCTCCGGTGTTTGCTGAATTTGTTGTGTCCCTTGCCTGTGGCCCTCCTCCTGTGCTTCTGCCCACCCATCCTCTTTGATAATCTGCGCAAGTGTCTCTCCCTCCACTGTTCGGCCTGGGGTGTCCTCCATCTTTTCCAGCAGATTGCGTTTCATCCCTTGGCCCGTCTATCGTGTCTCTTGTGGGTGCATTTCGTTCCACACTCTCGCCAGAGCGTGGAATGGGCACAGCCCATGTAGTGGCGTCTCGAAGATCGTCGTCGTCTCCGGGAGCTCATCTTCTAATTGCCCTGCGCCCTGTCTCACCACTTTACGCCGGCCCGGTGCCTGGCGCAATGGCAATGCCACCCCCGGCGGTAGGATATTCCAAAAATGGGGTGCTCCACGTGTTGTCTCACCCCACTACAACATCACTTTCTTGGTGGCCGTGGGCAACCCCGCCTCCCGCACCTTGTACAATGGGCTTTTCCGTGCCGTTTTTTCCCTTGTGTACACACCAATATGCACCCCTTCCAATTGCGCAAAGATCACAATTTCGGGCCAACCTCCGTACGATTGTGGTCCCGTCCCCTGTCTCATTTGCTGGACATATCTGCGGAACACTTCGCTGTCTTCCCTTGACTGCTCCGGCTGGTGGCGCGGCAATGTCTGCTCTGTGTGTGCTGGCGCCGTCCCTTCAAGGCCCAACCCCCGCCCCTTGTGGTACTGCCACCATGTGGCCTGCTGGTTCATCCCCTTGACTTGGCGTGCCCTCCACCACATGGACCAGCAACCCCTCCTTTGTCGTGTCTAAAACTTGCACCTGGCACCCATTCCACGTTGTGTCACTCATGCCCACAGAAACCTCTGTGCGTTCCGTCCCATGCAGGACACGACTCCTAGCACCGCGGCCACCACGGTTCCTGCCACCAGCCCGCCCTGCCCCCGCCCCCATTTGGGGGGGACATTCTTCAACAAATCCGGGCAACAAATTAGGGGGCGCTTTCAAGGCTTTTTTTGGAGTCTTTCGAGGAAGCACCCTCTCCCCACCCCAACCCTGTCCCTGCAATAGTCACATTGTTCGCAGCCGATGATTTGGCAGCAACGGGGGAGATGGCTGAGCTACAGAGTGACCACGTTTGTGCCTCCGTGGGCGACTCAGGAGGGCGCTGTGCTACTTCAGGTTGGACAGGGAATGCAGGATCTGCAACTGCCTGCGGGTGAGACCCTTTGCAGCCACGAGCATGACAGGCGTCCATGGAGCTAGACCAGCCTGTCCACACAAGAAGGCAGATGCATCGACAGTGTGAACAGTGCTTTGACTATCCGGGCGGCCGCCGCGGCGACCTCGGGGTCTGACGGGCGTGGGCCCCACACCCCGACGCCAATGCATCCCGCAGAGCCCCCGTCCAAGAGCCCCCCAAAGTGACTGCGGAAGGCCTCACTCGTGACCAAATCCTTCCAGGCCTCCGGCAGGGGGCCACGGCGCTCTGGCGGCCGCTCGAAGCAAAGGACGTTATTGAGAACCCATCAATTTGGGGGAGTCGGGGCTAATCAGGGCCCTATAACCCTGCCACGGCCCCTGTAGTACTGCCATGGCCCATATAACCCTGCGACGGCCCGTCTAATCCCGCCACGGGCCTTGTAATCCTGCCACGCCGGGTGAACCCGTTTGCTGCTGCAGGCTCGATCGTGACGCACAGTCAACCGTCACACGATTTTCTGGGAATGTGAACGAAAATACCTGAACATCATCTCGGGCGTCCCAGTGCCAAACGGCCACCTTCCTTCAGCCCTGTTCCCCCTCACCAGCTGCAGGCATGACCAGGCAACACCACAAAGACACACCGATTAACGTTGCGAAAAAGAAGTGGGGGAATGGGACACTGAGGATGGGCGATGCAATGTTGATGAACCAGTTGGGTAACAAGGGGGAGATGCGGAGAAACAACAAGTAGCTGAACAAGTTGTCTCGGCGCAGCTCAATCTGTGAGAGCGAGGGAGACACGGCCCGTGTGTCCGGACACATCTGACATGCACAGAGTCGCAGACCCACGGGACAAGAATATTTGTCCCGAGGTGTATGTGCCCCGTTTCGCACACACAAACACAGTGAAGCCCAACCGCTGTGTAGTACATCGTTGTTTGTTTGTACGACATGCCTTTGTTGCTCGAGGTCATCGGGAGTCGGACGGGAGAAGCGGAACCAGAGGAGACTGTCCGTCCCTGCTCACCCTTGCAGCCTCCCCCACTACCACATGGCAGCCTGAACCCCATTCGAAACCAGCGCGCCAACGTGGAGGTTGAGGAACATGTTAGAACAGCGGATGATTTTGGTTCACGGCCGGTCATCAATACACAGGAGATGGTTTGTCCTGCAGAGGAGGGGAGGGGTTTGGGCATCTTCTCTCTGTACAGTGACGTGTACCGTGGGTTGTGGGACACGGGTGTCTTTCTGAAGGGGATGGATGTGAGATCGGCGTACTTACTGTGTGGGTGGGTTGGGGGGGCTGCAGCCCGATGACACAATCATGAAAACACACTGTTGTGGCACAGGCGAATCATCTGACCAAGCTTTGATTTAAGTGACGGTGTTGTGGATGCTGCTCGTTACCGCAGACCAGTATCCTAATCGTAACCCCGACCCATATTCAGGGGTGGGAAGGGGGGGGGCGGCGCAGAGTTCCGTTTAACAACTCATCAGTGGGTTGGTGCACTCCTTGACCCCCCGTAATTGGGCCACATTTTCGGGCGCCGCTTCCCAAACTGGGGGGGGGGGGGGGGAATGGGAGAACTCCCCTTCCCAGTTCCCAAATTGGGGATTTCTGTCCCTGATATCTTGAGAATCGAACCTTGGCTCAATTTCCAGGAGGACTCCACCTGGACTCAAAATTTGGAGCTGTGAAATCCAGAACCCATGCTGTGTTGTTCTTGTGTGTATGGGGGGGGGGGGAGGGTGATGGTAGCAGCTAACAGCACCCGGGGGGGGGGGGGGCATAGTACTAGCTGATCGCATCTTGCTGACATTCTTATTTGAGCTCTCAAAGTCCGCACCATGGTTACAGCCCTGTTCAGCTGTTGTGGTGTGGAGGGACCTTGGAAGAGGCGTAAGGGTTATCCCAACTCCCTGCGGAGCAAACCTGGGCTAGGCTGTGTACATGGGGGTCCAAGCTTCTAGCGTTGGCGTGGCGGGGAGTCATGAAGGCACCTACATTTGCGACTGGGCTGCCATTCCCACTTGAGTAAAACACGTAACACCACTTGGGGTAGAGAGAACCAAAAGTTAGTGACTCAGTCGCACGACTTTGTCCTAGGTGAGCCCATGCACTAGCCATGTGCAGCCATTTGGTGACCCCTTCCGGGCACCGATGCTGTCCATTTGCCTGAGCACTGGACGGATCCCCCCCCCCCCGCCTCACACCGTTGTATGCCCTGGGGAGAACCCCCATCCCCAGATTGGGGAATCCCCCCCCCCTCCGCCCCGTTGCTAATCCAGAGTCCAGTTCCCAAATTGGGGATTTCTGTCCCAGTTGGGGAAATTGTGTCCTCTGTATTTGGGGACTGGAGAGGGGCTTCTCCCTCAGGGACACACCTTGAGTTGACACACCGACCCAGCCCCACCCTCCCCCGCCCCGGTCTCTTCACAAACGATGCCTGCAGGAAAGCTTTCACGACACACGACCGCAAAGCGCCGTCGGGGCCGACTCGGGCGGTCTTAAACACCGCCCGGCCGGCGGTTGCTGGGGAACGATCAAGCAAACCGACACCATGACAAACTCGCCACGGAAGACATACCTCTCTACTGAACGCCTGTACTTTTTCGGGAAACCAACGCAGAAACAAGTGCTTGCCGATGAAAAGCGACCCCAGGTAAGCCCCACTGGCGCCGAATGTTGCGCACTGCAGAGCAGAGGCGTGGCGGGGGAACGGATGCGAGGATCACAAGGCAGGGGCAGAAAGATGCGGCCACGAAGCACACGAATTCAGGTTGCGGCTGCCTTGCGCTCGGGTTGAGGAGGTTGGAGACTGGTACATGCCTAGGTTGGCACATCCATCTTTGCCAGAGTGCTCCAACGTAATTTAGCCGGCTGAGTGCCTGGGTGGACCACATTACAGGGTCTTCATAAAAACCACACGCAGTTGCCACGGAAAGGTCCGCCTACGCTTTCGCACACTCGTTGCGCTGTGTCGGCAAAAGGCGGTGGCAAACACGACGCAGCGGGGGAGCTGATGCCGGTCAGGTGAGGGAAAGTAGAAGTGGCCCCACAACCCCTGCCGTCTCGGCGTTCCAAGAGTGGGAAATCAGAAGGGGCTACTGGAAGTTTTTTTCTGTGCTCAGCTCAAAGGTTTTTTTTTCTGCTTTCCTCCACACGTCTATGGTCAAAATACTCTCAATTTTATGCACCATTTGAATGTGACAGAAGTGTATCCAAATTGGTTTTTGGCGATTGTCCCCCGGTTTGGGCACCCCGAGACTGCAGGGGTCATGGAGCCATTTCTGATTTCCATCCCCGCTCAGGGTGTTCCGAAACGGCGGGCGTTGTGGTGTTATGTAGCCACTTCTCTTTCCCATCGCCGTCTAGGGTACTCTGAGAGGGCAGGGGTTTTGTAGCCGCTTCTATCGCCCTTCCCCATCCACCATGTCTAGGGTACCCTGAGACCTCCAGGGTCATACAGCCACTTCTCCTTTCCATCTTCGTTCACGGGACACCAGGACTGCAGCGGTTGTGTACCATTGGTGCCAAGGCCCCGGGACCACTATCTCTCAAAACGCAGGCGGCGGCGGGGGGATCAATGGTCGGTGCTGATCAACTGAATGTCCCCGCCATAGACACTTTCAGCCATTAGTCCAGGCGGCGGCGGGGGGGGGGGGGGGGGCGTTGCGTCCAACCACTGCCGCCCCTGGTGTTCCATTCCCTCATGCGCCGACGCCATCAATTCCAAGATGCATACCAAGACTGTGAGGACGAAGGCGACCCGTAGTCCAAACAATGAACCGCACACCACGTTCACAAAGATGGTGCCAGGAATGCTGAAGGTTTGCAAACTGAGAGATTAGCAGGAAATACACGCGTAGTGTGTGCAGTGCTTCGGGTTTGGGTCAGGGGTTTGCCTAGCTACGGGTGCGGGCAAAGGGAGGGGTCCATTTGACAGGGGTTGATTTGGGAGTACCCATCAACGCAGACATCCGCTCTGACCGTTTCATGAAAAGCCTACCCCCAAGCCCTATTGTCCAAGCAACGATGTCGACCCATGCGGAATCAGCTCATTCTGCTGCCCCATTGGGATAAGGTGCCTTCACCACGGGATGGCGTCCTGCAATGGTGGAACGCACTGCTCATCTCGGCGTTCTTGACTGTGCCCACCCGACTCGGCGAGCCCAGCGGTGCAATTGGACATGCACGAAGGGGGTATGCCATAGGCACAATAGCAAAACCGATCAACATCCAGAGCACAGAGCAAGGAAAGCTTTCTATGCACAGCAAGACTGTCGAGAGAAGGTTGCAACGAAAGCCTTGCACACTTGACCCACAGCACGCAGAATTGTGCAGGGAAGGGCGATACACCGGTCTGGCTGGCAGACCGACAGTAGCTGACTGTAGCTGATGCGAAAGATCTGGCTAGCGCTGAACTCTACGGACAGAAGCCGGAATGCACAGGGCTGTCTTCCACGAAAACAGAATCTTTTGAGCTTTCCGTCATCAGAAATGCAGTGCTGGGCGGTACTCCGTCAGCAGTGGCCGGGTGGCCGCACATAGTGGTCGGCAGTTGACCCACGGCGGTTAACTGGCAACCACCGGCAGTTGACGTCGCCATCCCGGAGGAAGGGGGGGGAGGGTTGTCCGCGATGTTAAAAAAAGAAAACCACAAAAACTGGTTCCTGGAGCACGGCCCTGGCTGAGCAGCCGTTGCAGAACCCGCCCTCGCGTGCACGCGGGCCATCCCACATACAAAATGTATAGGACCACAATAAACGTCATCACTTGAAAATAGTGGGCTTCGGTGACCTGCGACAGTGAGTGGGCAACATCCCCGGCCTCCTTGAAGTTGTGTGGCATGTATGCCTCACTCCACAGAGAGGCAAGCGTGCCATTCATGCTCATGTTCCTACAAAAGCGCCTGCAAAATGCACAAGGAATTACAGACGGAGTGAATGACTTGCTCTTGATGTGGGGGGGTCAGGGTTGACTTCGTTGGGCAAAGAAATCCAGGAATGAGGCGGCCAATCCTGTGGAGCATTTCAGGCGAACTGCACCCCAGGTAACACGGGGCATTTGGTAAAACCTAGTATGTGTTGTAGTAAAACCTGGTAAAATGTAGTAAAACCTCGTAAAATGCAGTAAAACGTATTAAAATTTCTATGAAAAAATTTTTAAAAAAATTTTTTAATAGGTAAAAAAACAAAATTTTTGGAAAAAAAATTTTTACTTGGTTACTAGGTGGACAAAATTTTGGAGCTGAATTTGAACAAAACACACAAAGTTTATGGGGGGGGAGGGTCAACGGTAGGTGGTATTTTTGTTTAAGGGCATGGTGCCCCATGGTCGATTCCAGGCCACTTGTGTAAGTGTAAGTGGCGCCCCACCCGGGCCAGACCGTGTATTGCAAGGTCAGCAGAAACAAAATCAGGCTCAAGAAAAGAGTCCTAACAGGGCCGTGGCCAACACTAGCGCGCTGGCATTGGGAACAAAACCCGTGCTTTTATATCATATACAAATATATATCATATATATACATATATAAACGGGTGCACACACGTCTGCTTTATAAGACATCGCAAAACACACGATTGTAGATGAGGTCCGCCTTTGTATCCTTGTAGGTGGGTTGTGCTGAGGGCGAGTTGTGCTTGCACATGTTGCGAAGCACATCTGTGGTCTTCACATTGTACTCTTCAATCAATTTTTTGTCGCATTGCAATCTACCAGAAGCATTTTTGGGGTAATGCTCTGGAACAAAAAAATCCTAGCCACGGATCACCACCTTTGGACGGACCTCATCTACTAAAGGCGGCTTGTCAACCGCACACCGGTCACCCAACGCGAATGCCAATACTATGCATGCCAGTCTCCATTTGCGCAATGCCACACATATCTCCGATGGACATAAAACGGAAGCATGCAGGGCACCTTGATAAACTCCACATTCAAGGCACACTATGTGGACGGTGTTATCGCAAAAAAAGCACGACGAACGGCTGGGTGAACAAAAGGGGCTAGCATACATCCGTGCCAAGGCCCAACTCGGTGTGGTCTAGATAGGGGAGGCATGCGCAGAATTGCGAGAGTGCAAAGCTGCCCGTGCAATATCACGCAACAACCACAATCTATCTTGTGGAAGTTGCACGTTGCTGTTGACAACATGCCTAGACAAAAGGCAATGCGGCATCAGAAGGCAGGCAGGATGGCACCTCACACCGTCTTCTTGATGTAGGAAGGTGGAGTAAAGGGCGGCGATAGCAAAAGCTACACTGCCAAACTCACCCAAAAACCTGTCCCACTTCTTCTGCGGCCTTGGCTCAATGCCTTCTTGTTTGGCAATGAGGTTGACTATGGCGAACTCCTCAGTGTTTGCACCCACTATGTACGGCTTGTTACACAGTGGGTCGAACATGAGGCATAAAAAAGTGCGTGTTGGGGAAACCAACAACAAGCGCAGTACCCAATGTGTATTGCGCACATCATATATTTGCGCCGCAAGCAAGGGAGGGGCATAGACCATATCAATGGACGCTGCTTCCAAAGTACAGTGCGCCCATGACTCAACCAACACCTTCCTACGACCCCACTGCGCAGATGACACATTCCACAATGAGTCACGCACAACCCACGCCACACCCATAACATCCCAGTCCGCACTCAAAGCTGTCCAGGTAAGCCACCGGTAATACACAACAATCTCGCCACTATGTGTGACATAAGATTCTGTGTAAACATCCCTCAACTGGCATGCCTCCAGCCTATATTGTTGAGACCCCGAACTTGGAATGATCACGTCAAGTGGTCGTTCCCAATTGTCACGGAGCAATGACTCAACATGTTGCAATTGGGCCGTAGGGCTGCCTGGACCATTAGTCAAGGCATGGCACACTGCGGCCATGATGTCATCTCCACAAACAGGCCTCGTACTAACCATTCCAGTTTGTGACGGCTGGGTGGTATTAGAGCAGGGGGGTGGGGGGACAGTCTCCGTCGGAGCATTGGGATGGTCGTCCAATTCCTCTATGGCTACAGGCGGGCTGGTAGGAGAGGCATTTGCGGACACAATCGTGGGGAGGCTGCTATTGCCATCCGGGTGTGGAGAGGGGAGGGACAAAGCACACGGGGAGGAGGGGGTAGTTTCGGCGTGGGATTGCGTGGGATGCAAGATCTTCCCAACCTCGACCTCCCCCTCCCACTTTTGCAAGACCCATCACGACTCATCTGTGCCTTTAAACTTGCGGGCAACGCACTCCTCACCTTCCAAACACCACATGCACCCCTCGCCATAGACGCACCACAAGAAAACTTTCCGATGGCACTCCCCGCAGGTGCATGGAATGCCACCGCTTGCTCCCACGGTCCATTTCCCGGTTCACAAGGGGTGCAAGGGCAAGGGGCTCACCGTCACAGCTACCATCCGATGAGGAATCAGAATCAGAATCAGACTTGGAGTATGACAGTTCTTGGCTCCTCTTGGCGGCTTTCTTGTGCGGCCTCCTTGCGACTTCACAGCACGCACGTGAGGTGCTTCAACGCGGGGTACAACAGTGCGTCTCACACGACCAAACTTAAGGGCCGGGAACCAACAAACTTCCCGGAGTAGCGCAAAGGCACCTTGAAGCCAGGTTCCTTCACAAGAAGCCACAACAAACACCACTCACAAACACCTAATGTACAGTACGTGGCACATGTGCAAGCCTCAGCGGTGACACGGTGAACCCTCAAGAAGTCTACAAATTGGGGCCATGTGAGACGACCTCCAACAAAGGAGAACAAATTCTGAAGTGGCTACCTCACCCCTACCTTCTTAGGGGCCCAAAAGAGGGCGGAAATGCTACATCACCCCTGCATTCTCGGGGATCTCCAACACCAAGCGCGGGGAGCAAAATCAGAAGTGGTCCCCAACAAAGGGGAACAAAATCTGAAGTGGCTGCCTCACCCCTGCCTTCTTGGGGGCCCAAAGAGGGTGGAAATGCTACGTCACCCGTGCATTCTCCGGGGTCCCCGAACAGTTGGACTAGGGCATGTGCCAGGCACTAGGCACTGAGAGGGAAGGCAAGATATGCTACACTCCAGCGTAGCAACACGGACCCAGAAGGATCGGCTGATGACACAAACAGGGATGGAGGATCACTAAATTGGGGTGTCTAGAGAGGAGGGCAACGTGTAGCTGTCTTGTCTAGCAAAACCCCATGCCCACGGACGTGCACAACGATGTTTTGGCCAGGGGCTCTGCGTGATCACTGCATATTTCATATTTCAAAGACGAGTCTGTTTGAGTACGCTGGCTGCAAACGAACCTCAAACTCCATCCACCCCTGAGGGATGCGCAGGGGCAACTACGGCACAATGCAGAGGGGCAGAACCGACTAAAATGGTACAGGTCTACCAGTTGGTGCTGTTGCCGTAATGCACTTGGTTGTGGCATGCCTTTGCGCTGTGTGTGGTTCTGGGGGTGCGTGAACGTGGGGAAAGGGGGCTATGTGGCAGGGAGGGGAAAGGGGGTTGCAGGTTTGTGTACATTGCAGGAGACTCGAAGAATTGATTCTGAAAAGCATCAACAGCATGCAACCATCGCATCTCGGAATGTTAACTGGGCCCGACTCTCAGCAATCAATAATGCACACTGTCTCAGGGCAGAATGTCTGTCCTGATGTCCTTCTGCTTCCATGGTGTCCACTCCACGGTGCTGTCCAAAAAGAAAAGTGCGATCAACCCTCACTTTTTCTAGCAGTACGAAACCTAAAATCAGGAGGGGAAATTTTTGGAACTGGTCCTTAGAAATGAAGGAAATTTTTGGTATAAGGCCCCTTGCTGTTGCTTCATAGTAGATGGTTGCTGTTATTTCTGCTGGATGGTCACTGTTCTGTTTTGAATGGGCTTTGGATGGTTGCTGCGCCCGCTGGACATGCATCATGTCCATCTGCAAACGACTCTCCTTCTGCTGGGAATGTCGGCAGTCTTGAGGGCCTACAGAGAACACAGTGTCAGTTGACACCGCGTCTCGCGTCTCATCTCTATGTTGCGCATTCACACTGCATGCAGTGCACAGAAAACCCACCCCTCCTGCAACCCGTGCCTGGTGCACACATTTTGGCACATCGCATCCTTAAAATTGAAGGAAGTATTTGGTACAAGGTAAGGCTTCTGAATTTGCCCACATCAATTTTGTCCCTCTCTAAACCCCCCCCCCCCCCCCTGGTAGTTGAATTGTGGAAATTGTGAAAGAGTGAAACACAGTTTCGGCTATTCCCACAAGTGGCATTTATTCAAAGGAAACCTTGTATCCTTATCGTGCAACACTATGCACGAAGCATCATATCTGACAACTGTATTCTGAGATCCAGTTCTGACAGGTAACTTTTTTATTTGCTCTGTCTGGGGTCCTCCTCGTGCGGGGTGTCCCGTAAAGGCACCTTGGGGAGAGGAAAAACCGAGTCATTGGGACCTACATCAAGCATGATGTGATAGTTGTCGTGGGAGATCTATGGGACCATCTTGGTACTCCTCCAACACAATGTGACAAGAACCTTTCGGTCCCAAGGGTCCCTCCACTTGCACATTTATTCCATGCCCACCAAACAAAGGCAACCCATGTCTAGCCTCATCCTCAACCACCAAATCCTCTCCTTATCAGTGCCATAGCATTGCCTCCTCAATATGCCTCCTGTGGTCCTTTTGGTTTGATGCAGAGCGCTGGGAGCGTGCTCTGTCCGGTATGCGTGGCACTGCTGTGCCAGCATATATGCTGCCACCGTGCCGCCCACTTGAGGGCCGTGGATGTATGTCGTTTCTGGAGGAGATCATTGCCCAGCCTCGTGCCACTACCGAGGGTGTCCTGCAGCATTGTGCTTCAGTAGTGCTGAAACTAGGGCTGGGCCACGTACCGTAATGCCTGCTGGGCATTGGGACAGTCCAGGGAGTCCCGAAGGCAGCTGTCCAGCACCATCCACGCCTCGGTGTAGTATCCCTGTGGTTGCTGCAGGGTGTGTTGGGCCCGGTGCAATGACCCTCCTTGGTTGACAAAAGTGTGTTCCAATGTCTTGCCCAAGATGAACAACATCAGATCTTCATTTGTTTTCTCCCACTAAGACGTTGTTGGAAAGAGATTGCAATGCTCTCCCATTCCTGGAATGTCTTTTCAGTCGAACACCAAGAACATCAACATCAGCCATGGCTGAACATCATATTCAAACAAACAGCATTTGGTTGTGGTGTCCAGCAGCATGTTGTTATGGCATTGCGGTCAGAAGGGCGTGTTCCCACTCGTTGTGTTTCATTTTCTGCCAGTCAGTCTCTCTAGCCCAACCTGCGCCCAATAAACAAGGGCGTGATGCTGAAGCAGGGCACTGCAAAGGGGAGGTGGGTGCCCATATTAGCCACTGAGCACAATGCTGCAGGTTTCCGCAAAAAGCGTCGGACAAGATGCTAGGAATAACCCGTTCTTTGACAGCACCTCCAAACCAGTCATCAAGATGGGCCACACAGGGTCAGGTCTGCTTCACTGCGATTAGCTCCGCGCCTGCTACCACGGTCTTCATTGCTTTCAGTTCAGTCTGTCAGATTCAGTGCTCTGATTTTCGCTGTCTGAAAAGGTCAATGGCTGGGGTAAAAGACAAGGACCCTACCTCCTTCTCCACTGTACCAGGTCAGCTGTCGCCTGTTGGGCTTGTTGGGGGAAGCAAACATTCGAAATGGCTTTCGCCCTGTGTGCTATTCTGATCGGCTTTCTGGGTTGTGCCTCTATTGGGTGAGGCCCGTGCATGCCAGTCAGGGGTCAATGGTGAGACAACGTTTCTTAGAGGGTGGGGGGAGCATTTGAGGCACCTACCCACCCAAGATCAATGCACCCACCCAGGATCCCCCCCTCCAACCCCAGCCCCACCTCCATCTGAGGTGAGGCTACCATGACTGCCAAAGCACATGGTCCCGCCTCTTGTGGGGGGTTTTGTACTTTTCTGCTAGTTGTGTTGTGGCAGTGTTACTGGCAGACTTTGCTGAGGGTGCACTAGCAGTGGTGGAGGGGTTGACTGCTTCTGCTGTTGCAGCCATTGCTACCTACTGCTGCTGAGTATTGGTTGAGGAGACCCAGGCTGGTTGGGTGGGTCAAAAGTCTGGGACCCCCGCCGCCCCTTGTAATAATTATGGCTGGGTGGGTGGGGCTGCAGTCTAGGATCCCCCCTTTAATTACTGTCTCTGGGATCTGTCGCTGGGCGTTTTTGGATGGGAGGTGAATGAACTTTTTTTTGGAAATGTTTTCGTGATGATGTCCCGTCTCTGCAAACCTGATTCTTTGGTTTGTTTTGCTATGCAATCTGGCTAGTGCCGCGGCGGGTCTGAAGTACTCAATTCAAATGTGGGCAAGGCCAAACGTCGCCAGACGCCTGTAGGCCTTACGGTCGCCCGTTCCACGGTCCAGGAATTGCAGGCACTTTGGAAGTGCATTGTGCCCCCTGATGCATCCTTGCTCTGGGCAACACCCAAAGCACTGACTGTGCTGTTACTCATGACCAGGAGCCTTGCATAACGCAACCACCGACACCCCCCCCCCCTTCCGCATTACTTACTTAGAAACAATTACTCCTCGAAACCCGGCTCAGCTATCAAAGGCACTGCAGTGAGAGTGCAGCCTTGACAACTATGCCCAGACCCCTGTCCTTGACCGCACTTTGCTTTGGGTTCATGACGTTGTAGTGCCCTGCCCCCCCCCCCCCTCGTAATGATGGTTTGGGGTCCCTTGGATACGTAGAGGCCCTGCAGTGCCGTGGCATGGAGTGGTCTTGGGCGGCCTGTGGTTTTCCTGCTGTGGCCTACTCGCAATGCCAAACACGGGCACTCGCATGCAGCCGCCACATGCAACCGTTATTGAGCATCTGGCTCTCTGCCTCTGGTCCTCCCTCGCCCTCGGGTGGGACTCAGTCCTCGGGTGGCCATTCCAAGTTAGCGCTTCGGCCGTACCCGGACAGGGACGAGGATAGGGCACCCTGGCCTTAGCCCGGACACGGGCCTGTAGCTGACCCTTGACCTACTTTGTGAACGCTCGGCGGACACTTGGTGGAATTTCGGTCACAAGTTAAAAAAAAAAGTAAAACAAGTTAGTGCTTCGGCCAGGTCCATGGCACCGGTCAACCCAACCTCTGGCAGTTGCTGAACCAACCGACGACCAGTCGATGGCAGTTGGCAGGTCCCTGTGGCAATATCATGTTTTCTATAGTAATCTCCTTGCCAACAAACCAAGAATGCAAGTCCAGGGTTCCCAGTACAGATGTAAAAATTGTACCCAAACCAATATGTGTGTTTCAGGCCCAAGCATGTACACTCTGGTCGCTCGGCCCCTTGTTAGTGCTGGGGCTTTTACAGCGGGTGAAGGGCACGTCGCCGTGTGTCACAGGGGACACGCATGCGCCATGCTGCTGCACGCACCACGCCCCGGTCTTCACGCCTAAAGCCAGGGCCTCAGGCACCATGTCCCTCAGAGGCCGGCCGCGCATGTGGGCCTCCACAAAAATATGTAAGAATCCCGCAGCAAAAGCGTCGCCCGCGCCGCAAGTGTCCACCACCAGCTCGGGAGACAGGGTAACGGCGTCTTGCTGCCATTTCGTGCCAGCCTCAGGCGGAGTGGAGGCAGATGTGGGGGCTGCATTTGGGTCTGGGCTGGGGTCGCATTGGCTCGTCTGCAATCCAGCGATGGCCCCTTTGGGCCCGCATTTGATGACGTGCAAAGTCGTGGGGAGGGCAGTCATGAGGACGTCCAGGGCACGTGCAGGAGAGGCCGCACCGGCGCCTGCACAAAGGGGGTGGGTCGAAGCGATGCCCTGCGCCTCTTCCTCGTTGAGGAACGCAATATCGACCAACTTTACGAGTTCCGTCAGGAGTCCGCAATGCCCTGGGGACGAGGAAGAAGGCAGGGGGGTCCGGGAAAGAGCGGGGCAGTCCATTGAATGGCTGGAAAACCCTGAAGCATGTGCCGCTGACAGGAGACTGCTGTCGTTTGCCATGCGAGGTGACACAGATGCCACAATACATGCGTGAGAAGCCAACAACAAACAAGGGAGTGCTGGAGCGCTTGCCAGGCCCAAACTGTTTCCACACTGTTGTGAGAAAGCGTGTGACTGAATTGAGGTACACATGTCAAATTGCATGTTGTATTGTTTCTTGGCCTCTGGTGGTGAACCAGAGAAACTGCGACAATATGGCACACAAAAGAGGCGAACACTTTGCCAACAGACTTTCTCCCTCGTGGAATCCCCCCCCCACCAATGTCTCGAATGGGATATCTCTTTGGTGGTCAAAATGCTTGATGCTTGTGAATGGGTGGAAACAAGGCACACAACCACAAACGAACTCCAATTGAGGGTCAGCATCCAGTCAATCTAGGAAAATCCACCCAACAAAATGGCACCGGATGGTGACACTACACGCTGTACCGAAACACACGTCACTTGGACCACGGGCCATCAATTCATTCACAGTGTCCCCGCACCCCGAAAGAAGCTGCCGTAGAACATGTGACTTCAGCAAAGAGATAGTGAGGGGGATCACCAGTCCACTTCTTGGATTCATCAAATTGGGTATCAAGGGAGAAGGTCATGCGGGGCCGCCGTTCTTTGGCGGCACGCACCAGCTCCAAGAATTCGGCCGTGTGCAAGCCCTTACAGGAGAAGTACCCGGAAATGTGGACGTGGTCCGCCTCCCAGAAATCATTGCAGCCCCCGATCACGGACGCGACCAGGCGGTCGTTGGACACGTTGCAGCTGATGAACGCCCGATCCTCAGAGCCCGTCATCACAAAGCACACGGACTGAGAGCCTTCTGATCGGAATACCTGAAACGAGACATCACAAAATCAGGGGAGTCCGGGCGGGAAGGAAATTGCTCCCAGAGAGAGGGGTAGCACCAATACCCATTTCCGCCACCCCCCACCCCATCCCCACCCCCCTGGCAGCTGTGCTGGGAACCTTTCAACAGGGGAGGTGGGTGGGGGGTGAGGCTTTGGGGGTATGTATGAGTATGGGCACGGATGGAGCCTTTCTGGCGCTGTACGGAACCTCTGGCTTTGCTCGCACGCCGGTCGATTGTGCCCCACCAGGGGTTCAATCTCAGGCGGGCAAAGGGCCTGGGTTCCAGGGCCAGGCGCTAGTACCACTCAACCAGCCCGAGCCTCTTCGGAGGCAGGACGATGTTTCGGGGCATTGGATCCTTGCAGGCAGGTGGATTTTGGATGAGGACACTTCACACCCCGCGGGCAAGGGGGGCGTGTCGGCACAGCGCGCGCACAGTGCGTACATGACAGGGAGAAATTGGGGTTTTTTTGCTACAATTGGCAATATTCTTGTCTATACAGACCATACTACACCCCCACAATGTTGGACAGCCTCATAACGCAATCCAGATTCGTCCTGACAGCTCCAAAGGTGTGGAGAAGAGGCCATCGCCGAAATCACAGTGTACGCCAAAGGGGCCAGTCCATATCCCCAACCGGAAAGGGGCCAATCCAAATCCAAATACTTGATAGATACCACAAACTTGTGGGAAAGGATGCAAAACAACACACACCAATACACTAAAAATGAGGGCGAAGCATGCAAGCAACTCATACAGATGCATAACAAGGCTCATTGTTACTGGTACTACGTACTACTATGCAGCTTGGGTACGGTCCTGTTCAAAGTTTGAGCACAGTGCGCGCATGGCGCGTGTACAGCGCGCAGTACGCCCTCAAGGAATCCAATCAGTGGTGATGAACAGCACCACACTCAGACCCAACGCACAGAACAGCGAACGCATGTGTGCAACGATGGCACTAACCCACGCGCAACCAGGGCGGTCCTTGAGGAATGAAAAGAATATCTCGTTGATATCCGCCTGAGCCCAAAAATACGCACACCAACATGGAGAAAGCAACCAGGCACTGCACACAGCAAATTTTCGAATCAGGAGAATACAGGGGGCATTTCTGCACAGCGTGCGCACAGCCCCAATTGTAAGTAATACCACCCTGAACACCATCCATCCCTCAGCTCCAGTGGGCGTTTCTGCACAGCGCCCAATAGTAAGGTCGCGTTCCCGTGACCAGCCTGAAAACCATCCACCACCGGGGGAGCTACGTCCAAAGGGCAAAAACAGCAGATTTAGACAGCAATCTGGCATTTTTAGGGGAAATATAGTTTGTTTTAACTCATTATCTGAATTTCTGGACCGAGTAGGAATCTGAGTAGTCCTGCGTATGGGCACACAATAGTTACTGTGTCACCTTGGCCATCGGGGAAAATGGGTCCAAAATAGCCTAGTTTTCACACAGCGCGGGCACAACGTGCGCACAGCGCACGGTGCGCCCGGACATACATCTAACGTTTATCACTGGCAACAAACAAGACACGAACCTTCATCCGCAGTCAGTACTTAATGAACACGAAATTGGCCGTTGGCGGTTAATTGCCACCCAGAGGCGGTTCTTAGTGAAAACACAAGAAATATCGCATTGTTGAAGGACCGCCCTGGGCGCCACCAGTCCCCCACCATTCAACAGGAGTCGGCTGGCGGCTCCCCTACAGATGGTCGGTTGCGAACCGAACAGCGGTCGGAGGATAAACACCCGGGACTGGGGGACAATCGAATGTACTCTGAGTGGGTAGTTTGATCTTAACGACAGTGGTTTGGTCGCTATCCCTCGGCAATGTACCTGATCCAAGTCTACACAGCCTTCCTGCTTGAGCACGTCGTGCAACACATTGCCAAACACATCTTGTCCCACGCAGCAGCACAGAGCAGGGGAAGTGTATGACTGAAGGATGGGACTGGATGCTGAGGCTGCCAGACTCCCAAAGTGACGGGCAGTATTGGCAGCACTGCCACCAGGTAGCAGCTGGATGCTGTCAACAACGCGGTCCTCTCCCCAGGCAGGCAAAGAGGCTAATGTGGACGTCTGAATATCTGCAAAAAGATCTCCCAAGAAGGTGACCAAGTAGCTACCCTCGGCGGCTTTCTCGGGCGGATGCGTCATTTGGTTGGCCACTCTGCGCAACAGATGCAAATGGATCACCAGCACAATTCGCAGGTGGAGGCTGGCTGTCGGGTGTTCTGCGTATCCCTGCGGTATCCTGGTATCGGTGCCAGCTCTGATCTGATCAAAGAGCAATTGGCCACGTCCACCCTGCCTCGTCCAGGGATGGATATAGTGGGGCCGCAAAAGGTCAGGTGTGCACCCGCCACTGTGCCCCAGCCGCGCCTGCCTTCACACGGCCTTCCTTGCCTTCTCAGTTCCGTGCGAGTGCGACTGCCAGTAATCGTTCCGTTGGCTCGGAGTGCTTCTCCCTTTCCTGCCTGGCTTGGGCAAGGGACAAGGCCTTCATGGTTCAGGGCTTTAGCGCCGAGTCACGCAGCACTACGATCTGAGCTTGGGTTGTCTCTCCATGCCCCCCATGCCCCGGTGACGACTGAGCGTAAGGTGTGTGGCCAGCAGTAGCAAGCACACCCCAAGAGCAGGGAGAACCGACATGCAACACGTCGTGTAAGCCAGGAGGTCAGAGGTCATTTGTACTGGCCGCTGCCACCAGCCCTGGTGTGTTCTGTTAGTCCTTAGGATTGAAAAACCCCAGTGGGTACTGGATGTTATTGAGTTAAAAAACACATAGCCCCACAATCAGGAGAAGGGGTATAGTGGAGGAGAGAGTGGGGGCCGGGGGGGGGGGGGGATGACGAAATGAGGATGACGAAATTCGGCCGGCCACTTTTGGCCAATTTTTTCACCACTTTTGACCCTTGAAGAGAGAGAGAGAGAGAGAGAGAGAGAGAGAGAGAGAGAGAGAGAGAGAGAGAGAGAGATTTTGGCCCCCACCACATACATCTTCGCGTTCAGCACATTCTGCTGATCCAATTTTGTTGGCTCAGACCAAGATGAGCTGGCGTAGCCTGCTCACTTTGCAGTACTCCAGATAGCCTCTCGGAATCAAGGTTCAGAGCTGTCCAGTGCTACAATGATCCCACAATGGTTGTGGTAGCGGATCTGACACGTAGTGAGGATTAGCTGAGTCTGACACCAGGTTATGCAGTGGGAGACTGCCACGCCCGTAGGCTTCCTAGTGCGCATGAGGCACAAAGACTGTAGGCTGAAAAAGACAGCGGTGTGAAGATTGAAGGCTGAGATGAATCAGCGGGTTGCATTGCATACAATATCAGTACCAGAGAGGGAGGGGGGCTGAGAACACTGCTAGCCCAATTCCAGTTTTGGGTGTGTAGGACGGTGACACACAGAAGAAAACTGGAGAGGAAGGAAGAACACAAGCAGGGTTATGGCACGCTGGCAGTCCACACCTGTGGGGGAACAGATAGAAAGGCGAAGGAAGCCACAGGAGGGCCAACCTGCGATTGGTTGGCAAAAAAAAATAGGAAGTGGCGTGCAACCAACACCACCGAAAAGCGAAGGGGTCAAGTGTCAAGGACTGTCATCGCAACTCTGACTCTGAGGAAGTTTGGGGAGCACGGGGTATGCGGACCCTTTTTGGGTTGGAGTGTTCTGAGATACAGGGTTGTGAACGCTTTTTGAGGTGATGCACTGTGGCTGCTGCAGCCTGGAAGAGATCCTCCACACATTCCGCTGATCAATTTGATGGACCTCATGACATTTTTTGAAAGATTTTTTTTTGAGACTTTGGACCACTTTTGGTCCCTTAGAAAAAAAAATTCGGCAGCTTCAGCGCCAAAATTTATCCTTTACCACAATAGGGACAAAAGAGGTTCGTAATCGTCATTTCTCATCTTGGACCTACACCCTGGCCACGGCCTGATTGGTGTGTGGGCCCACGTCGTGGCAGGTGTGCAGTACAAACACTTGCATGGAGTTTGCACTGTGTGCATTAGCGCATTTACTGGAAAAGGGAAACATCTAGGCTCCTAATGCACACCCTTCAAGCCGACCACGGTCTGCTGTTTGTTAACTGCCAACCTCGGTTGACGATCAAAACTATCAGTCGGGTGGCAACTACTGTTGGTTGACTGCAACTGCGCAACTTCAGTCCCAGGCTGCGCTTACAAAGGCCAAGTTGTTGCACTGCGTGCGCACTGCGTGGGCACTGCGTGCATACTGCGCACGCAGAGGCCGGGATACTCACCCAAGAATACCTGTCACCTGACTGGTTGCACAGCGAAGCAGCAAAGCCCACATGAGAACGATGAAACTGCCTTCAACTTGGTACTCCACTGTCCCTATGAACAAACCACTCAGCCTTGTAAAGTCCGCTTGCTTCGAGTGTTTCGGTGCCCGTGGCTTGGCTCTTGTAGGCGGCGATGAGGTGTCCCTTGACTCGGAGCGCGGGGAATGCGTTGTCCGTGGTCTCTTGGGTGATGGGGACCGCGAATAGGGTGAAGGGGAGCGCGGTGGTGATTCTGAGCGTGAACGCGGCACACTTGTTGATGGCGAGCGAGGTCAGTGATGTGGTGGGGATGAAGGCCGTACCACAAACTCCTCAAGGTCCGCGGGCTATGTATGGCTACATCACCCCTGCCTTCTCGGGGTCCCCATAGTGGGGAGAGTGCAATATGGGGGATGGAAAACGGGGAGAAATGGTTGACATTGGGCAACAAAGGGTGGCAATTCAAATGTGCCACATCCCAACTGCATAGGAAGCTTAAAAAAAACCCTAGTATGGAACAAAAAACTTGTCAAAAGGGGCCAAAAGTAGGGTCTGAGTATTGGCCGACATTCAAAACTTCGCACTGCGTGCGCACTGCGTGCATGGCATTCCCAAAAAGAAAACGCATTCCTTCAAGAGGGCCTGGGAGCAGCATCCATCCATCCATCCACCAATTCAGCCAGCCATCCATCACTGAATGAATGCAACCAAACATAGACAACGTTTAGATGTGCTTGACCTGCCTGCCCCAGCCTCTTCCCTGGCCGTCCCCTCCTCCTGCGAGCAATTGAATGCGCATGCACGGAATCTGATGCCAGAGAGGAAGGCTGGACCGTCCGTCCCCAAAGTTAGCAGCTCAAACATCAAACCCTGGGTACAGCAACCCATCCATCTCCAATTTCATTCAGAGTCATCCCCAGTTTAATCAACAAGGATCTGAAGTGAGCAGACTTGTCTATGAGGGAAAAGATACAACGGCGGTGGGCGATGAACTGCCCTCGGCAGGTGATTCCCCAACAACAGCTCGGGTCCAAATGAAGCCTGTTTTCTCTCAAACCGTCGGTAGTTGGTGGTCAACCAAAAGCGGTTGGTCATTGGCAACGGCAGTTGCCAGCTATCTCGCGTCATTACTATAAGAAGAGCCCTGAAACAAGAAAAGGAACCCGACTCCCTGACTTAGCAGCGGCGGCTGCAGAGCATAAACGTCGTAAGGTACAAAAGCCCTGGCGCCCAAAGTAAGACAGAGGGCAAAGGTCGGCGCAGCTGCACCACACTTGCGGCATCACTGCACGCATGTACGCCTTGCAACAGTACCAAAGGTACCATTGACTGGCAGTGAGGGACGGTGCCCAATGCCGGGCGGAGCCCTCCAAAGTGGCCTGGCACCCTGAGGCCCCTGTGCCTTGCCCGCTGTCCCCCACCCTGACCCAGTGCCTACGGGTTGTGGGTGGTACCCTATGCAGGGCGGAACCCTTCCATACCCGTGGGTGGTGCCCGATGCCGCTGGAGCCCTCCAAAGCCTTACAGTGGCCTGGTGCCCTGAGGCCACAGGGCACCCGAGCACAGGCCTCTGAGTGGCCTGGAGCCCTGAAATGTACGCGAGGGGGGGCCATGACAACGACAAGTAAGGGGACTGGCCCCCAAAGGTGGTCAGCTCAGGTAATCCTCCCTTCTCAAGTGAGCATACTTCTGAGTGGCAAGGAGCCCAAAGGAAGCAAACAGGGACCACCCATCAAGGGGTCTGGTGGAGGCTGATGCCATAGCCCATGGCGCACAGTGGCCCGGGTGCCCACGTGTGCCTCGTTCGTGTGGACCACCCCAGCGGTCACCAGTGGACCCCACCCCCAATCGCCACTGTGAAATGACGCAGTGGTAAGTTCCCCCTAATGCCGTTTCACCTGCCACTGTGCTGGCAGCCCTGGTGGCCCCAATGCCCTCACGCGTCCGGAGAGGCACCAGGCTCCAGTGACCCGCACAGAACAGCAAACAGCTGGGTCAAGAACTTCGCATACCCACACCCATATCCATATCCATACCCATCTCCCCCGGGTAACTTTGGGCCGGGATTCTAGGAGGCCTCACTGAAGCCCTTCCGACATAATAGATGAGGCCTCTGAAGCCCTTCAGACGGAATTGATGGGGCCTCCGAAGTCCTTCAGACATAAATGAAATGATGAGGCCTTTGAAGCCAACCAGGCTGCTACAGTCTTCTTACCCTGCTTTGGGATAGCGACTGATCGACACCCAAAATGGGTGGCGTACCGTTGCAAAAGTCGAACTTAGTGGAGGTTTCTTTGCCTGCCCTGTTGAGTCTCCTATGCTCTTTGTGGATTGAACAGCTGAGCTCATTAGCTCACCAACGACGTCGGTGTGTGAGCCATTGGGAAGCCTGTGTCAAATGTTTGACAACATCCGTAGGATTAATTTTGTTGAACGGATCCTTTCAGTCAACGTCCCTGAGATGGTGTCCAGGAATTGAAATCAGGAACTTACCTCTTGGACACAGGAACTTGCCATGCTGGGTCATGCTTCGTGTTGTGATCCGCAGGGATTGTCTGCTTATCAAGGGGCGCAGAATAGTGCAAATCTTTCTCCACAGCTAGCACCCCTTTTGTGAGGCTTTTGGCCTTCCCCAACAACCACAATGAACATAGGCTACCTTGCGGACTGGGTTCCCACCCCTAATGGGGGAGGTACACAACCATGCCAATTCATGGTCCTGACCAGGGGCAAGGGGGCCCTACGCAAAGCGGTGAGTTGAGTGTCTGTGCTCACCCACAAGCAGTTGCAATCATTGCAGTTCGCACGACAGCTGCCAATGTCCAATTGAGTGCCAATGTGTCAATGAGACACATAGGCAGTGGTGGACAGCCCGAGACATGATGCAAGGGGTTGGGGCCGAGCCACCAGACCATGGAGCAGGATCTGCAGTTTAGTTGTTGAGGCTGGTGAGGCTTGCCAGAGGTCGTCATACTCACCGCTCCAAAGGTTTCCCGGGGGGGGGGGGGGGTCCAAGTTGTGGCACAAACGTGGTTCGTGGTTATGTAGTGAAGCGAGAGCTGTATCGAGAACCAATCGCAGTGGTTTTGAAGCCAAATGGTGCCACTTGGTCGGCAGATCCCGCTGTACTATTCCACTACGCCTGGCCTAATGTCGCCTCTGCGTGGGCCCTGAATTGCGGAGAGAAGTCTGCACTTTGACGGTACGATGAACCCTCAACTAGGCCCGTGCCCCTTTTTGACCTGTTCCCGTGTGAAACCATTCCCAATCAATTCAGACAAGTTGCCTGTGCCGAGTTGCCTGTTCAGGGGCGATGAAGGCACATATGCACATGTGCCGACAACGTCATGCCACATGACCACGGAGGGTCGCATGTCATTAGTTTTCCAGATACGCCTCCTTGCGACCAGGTAAGGTTCGCCGCATGACCGCCCCGCAGTCGTCAGACAGTGAGGGCCGAAAAGCGCCGCATGGCCATGGGTTGGTTGTTGGACATGGCCGTGAGGTACCCAGAAGCCCAAGAAGAGTTCCCTTTCTCTCGTTGCGCCGGACCTGAGGACAGTACTTGTACTCAAACGATGGCCAGCACCGGGGCGACATAGTGGCAGCAACAAAGCCACCAGGGGGCCGACGGTAGAAAAAAGTGTCATCTTCCATGAACATGTCGCGCGGGTGCCCATTTACGGCCAAACCCCCGTCTTTGCTTCTCACACATGAAGTCCTGACGCCCTGACTGGACACGTTCCGGTGGATCGCAAGCCCCACTTCACTGGGCACGGCGCCAAGGCCAAGGCCAAGGCCATCACGCTCAACGGCTCTGTTTCGGCCCTGCAACACTCACACGCCACCGCGCGCGACCTGCAGCCGGTGGACGCTCACTTGTGCGCCGGCCGAAGGAGAAGGGCTGCGGCCTCTCCCATTCAGCATTCAGTCATGACGGGCCCGCAGCGCGGTCTGTGCGCTGCAGCTTCAGAGGCACGGCGCAGCGCCCCCGTCCCCCACACGGTCACACTTTTCCGCGCGCCTGATCCGCGACCAGCGGCGTGCGGCGACGCCGGCAGCAGCAGCATAACACGACCACCCCGGCGAGCAGCGCAATGATGGCGAGGCCCCCGAAGACGGAGCCCAGGATAATGCCCAAGATCGCCCCAAGCGGTGCGCCGCAGTCGACGTGCACGGCACCGGCACCGGCGGGCCACGCCAGCGTGCTCGCACCAACGTTCGCGAAGTACTGCCGCGTGTAGCACTGCGGAGCGTTCGCCAGCCCGCCGTCCGGCCAGCCCTTCACGTTGAGCGCCACGCTCTGGACCGAGGTTGATAGGTCGCACGCGCTGCTGGCGGTGTAGGTGAAATTGCAGCCGCACGTGTTGGTGTATACGCCGTTCCGCACGCTTTTGGTGCACGCCGACACCGACATCACGAGCGAGGCGAAGGCAAGCCAGCGCGCCACCGGGCCGAGTGCGGGTGCAGGGAGCCGTCGACTTGTGGACATGGACATCAATGAGGGCCGAGGGCTGACAAAAGGGTTTGCAGAGTTATGTGTGATCGCCCCTGCTCATCAGTACCTGTGCGCATCAGTGGTGAATATAACTGGTGGGGTTGGGTCCGGCCCAGACCCCCCTGTGTGACATTCCGTCTGGTTGTTGCTCCTTTACGGGGCCCTGGACAGTCACCCGTTCTTCCCTTCGCATGTTGCGTCGGGTCGCTGCGTTCTGTCAGCCGCTGCGGCCGGGATCTTGCTGGTGTCGTTTCCGCGTTCGCGGAGCCCAGTAGTTGGTGTGTTGGGGCTGTGCTGGATGTGACATGGTGTGCCGTTTGCGCATCAGCGGCACCCAATAATTGGCGTACTGAGGATGTGCTGGCTGTTGCCGGGGTCGTTTGACTGTTTTTGCTGTCCACGCACCTCTGTCCACAGGCCGTCCGTAGCCTGCCTCGCTGTGTTTGTGTGTGTGAGGCCCAGGTGCCCTGTTCCTCCACGCGCTGTCCCGGCCGTCCACTATATGTCCTTTTCCCCCTCACGGCTGGTCTGCCCCTGATGGGCTCCCGCTCTTGTTGCGCAAACAGCCCATCTGGGCTGCGGGAGACACCCCCCACCTGATGCCGGTTGAGCAAGGTCACAATATTTGGTTGCAAAAAAAGTGACCTAAAACCGGGCGTTTTGGGCAGCCCTCAGCCCATACATGTACATGGGAGGGGCCATGAGCAACGGATACAGGACTCGCATACACCCCCGTGACACAGGTATATGGTCATAGTCACAACTCTCAGTTCATTGTGTCAATTTGTTGCACTACACCACAATCCAGTTCTACTTCGAGTTTTCCTTGGTACCACCGCACAAATTTTCCTTGGGCCATCTGGGTCAGCTCTCACCCCTCCCACAGGCGCCGGTTAGTCATGCACATCCCATCTACAGCTTGCACAACCTGTGGCATATCCGGATCTGTCCCGTTAAGCCTACAATATATATCTCGCATCTTCATGCAGATGCCAAATTGCCATTTTGGGTTTTTTTCGGCTTGAAAACTTCCCCCGGCCGTGGCCGGCCGGGTGACTAAAATGGCCATAAGTCGATTTAGGGGCCCCAAAACGCGCGGCACTTTTGACCATCGGTTGCGGAATTTCGCGCTCTTCAATTTTGTCTCTCGCAAATTTGCCGAAAATGCACGTAGCCCCGGGAAATCATGATTTATTGCCATTTTGGGTGTTTTTCGGCTTGAAAACTTCCCCCGGCCATGGCCGGCCGGGTGACTAAAATGGCCATAACTCGGTTTAGGGGCCCCAAAACGCGCGGCACTTTTCACCATCGGATGCACAATTTCACAGCCCATTTTCAGCCCCCAACTCCAAGGGGATAATGGCGGGGCCATATCTCCGACTCAGAGAGGAGTTGGGACAAGCCATCAGAGGAGCATGGGGAGCCACTGTCGGTTGGCCCTGGAGCTCATTGGTTCCCAGGAACTCGCCCGTGGCTGGTCGGGACGCTCCCCCCTTGGCAGGGTTCTAGGGTCACTTCTAGGCAGGTCCGTCTATCACGGCATGGTGGATACAATCGAGTGCAGGGCCCCATCCCTGCGCCCACAGCCACATGTCCCCATTGACATGGGAGGGCCATGAGGCAACGGATACTGGGCTCGCATACGCCCCCGTGTCACAGGCGCATGGTCATCACCACATAGTTCAGTGTTTTTCCTCGCTGCACTGCAGCGCAGACCAGTTCCATACCACTCCACGTGGCTGCTGACTGTGCTTTGGCCTGGGCCATCTGTACATGACATGGCAGGGGGGGGGGGGGGGTTATGCAAACATGACGGGCACAGAATCCTGTGGATGCAACATTGCCAATGTCATTCAACGTCATTCAAAATCATTCACTGTCATCACTCAAAGTGACAATATTGTCTTGCTCGCTGCAGCGACCACTACTTGACCTGTCATTATCACTTTCACTGTCGCTGCCACTACCACTGAATGAACCAAGTGGCGCCAAAATAAGATCCATCACTGGTGCGCATGCGCGGGGCCATGGAGGAATCTACTTTACAGAGCTTCCCCCCCCTTGCGAGAGGAACACTAAATTCCCAAGACGCAAACAACACCCACTGGTGCTGTGACAGGGGGTAATTTATAAAGGGCAAAGTAGGACATGGTTCCAGAAGCTGCGGAAACAACACCTACTGATGTCTGACAAGGGTAATGCTCTCGCAAATGGGGGGGGGGGGGGTAGCTAGCTCTGTGGGCCTCACACCCTCTCTCCCAATTTCCAGAAAAGGAACCGGGTGCGATTGGAGGATCCCATCAAACTGCTGAAGTGAGAGGCTTGTGAAGTCACCTTCGGGCGACCAGAGTACCGTTTGAGGAGGGGGACCCCCCTGTGTGAGGAGGACGACCCCCGTGGAGGGTGTTGCGTTTTTGAGGGGCCTTTGGGGGTGCTTTCGCACAGCGCACACACAGCATCCAATAGTAAGGTAGCTTTCCCATGACCACCCTGAAAACCACCCACAACCCGGCGGAGCTACGTCCACAGGGCAACAACAGCAGATTTCGAAAGAAAATTGACAGCAATCTGGCACTTTCAGTGTGAAACATAGTTTGTTTTAATTCATTGTCTTAGTTTTTGGACTGAGTAGGAATCTGGGGAAATCCTGTGTCTGGGAACATGGTGGGTACTGCGGTCACCTTGGCCATCAAGGAAAACGGGTCCAAAATAGCCTAGCACGGTGCCCCTGCTTTGATGCGATGCCTCCCTGTCACATCATCTCGACTGTGAATTGTTCTTAACCCAGAATTCTCCCTGGGTGCAGGGACACAAAAAAAAAACTAGTCCCTTTAGGACCCCCCTGATCACAGACAAAATAACTAGAAACACAAAACCCCATGAAAACAATAGCGGGGAGACCACCTGAGAACAAAAATTGACTGTCACAAGAGAAAACTGGCGTCAACGAAAATATTGGCCAGATGTCTTACCGCACGAGGGCCATGAATCATTCACTGCATTGCTCAAATTCATCCAGACTGTTCCTCCTATTAAGAGGAGGGGGGGGGCGGATTCAGGGGGGTCTGGACCCCCCCTCCCCTTCCCCCCTGGTATGCTCATTTGGTAAAAGGAACTGCACGTGACTAGTGAGTTCACTCATCCATGGCCGAACTGTTTCTGTGCTGTGATGAGGTCCCATACCCTTCTCTCCAGCCACCAGCACAAACAGGCAGGCGGACTCACACACAGAGTGCCCATGAAAACCGTGAGGTACACTCTCCTGGGGCTATGGAGGCGCACGTTTCAAGCCAGTGCAACTGTGTGCATTAAGTGCAGCATGGCCCGGACCAAGCGCAGAGTGCACCCAGGTATGTCTCCTATTGCGCAACCGTTGGCTAACGAAATGTGTCAAGTCGAACTGGACTGCAGTCAATGCCGAGAGTGTAGCTGCCACATCCTGAAGTGGGCACCTGCGACCATGCATCATACATCAGTGCATTATGTGCAGCACTTAGCTGTCCTTAAGGGGCTGCCTGTGACCACGCCTCCTCCATCTGCATGTGATCTGCAATACTCAGCTGCCCCAATGTGGCACTGGTGACCAGTTGTTTCGGACTGCGGTGGCCATGTGCGCCTGTGGTTGCTGCACCATACACTACTGCTGCCTCTCGGCTTCCATGACGTATTGACGACCTGTTGGGTGTGCAGATTTGCGGTGGTAGCTTGGCAATGCCTGGTGGAATGTGTGCGGACTGCTGGGCGTTCTTTGATTTCGTTGGGAGCGCTTCCAGGCACTCAAAGTTATGGTCAAGTGTGTGCTTACCACATTTGCCACATCAACGAAACATAGACCAATTAGTAACCTCCCTCACAATACCATAACAATAATCGCATGAGTACAAACCCCACTCCTGTGTAATTTGCCTCCCTCTAGCCTTATCTCTCCAAGGATCTTAATATGAACCTAGGCCACATCCTCCCAATAGGCTTGGTACACCCACTTGGTAATCCATTCCCAGCTTCGTGGCTTCGTCGCATCATGCAGGGCAATACATACCTCAACTACATACCGGCATGCACCAAACAGATACTAGTGGCATGATTGCACAGCTACAGAACATGTGCACCTTGCAGAGCAGAAATGGACATGCGTAAACAGGCCTGTAGCAATCGTGCAGCAACAAGATGTCCAAGGCACCATGAATGATCTGCCATATCGGAGTGTCCACAGCGAAGAGTAGTGAAGTGGCAATAAAACCTTTGCTGTATCAGGGCCTCCCCAGCGAACAGGAGTGAGGTGGCTACAGAACCTGGACCGTGTCAGGGTGTCCAAAGCAGGAGGGAGTGAAGTGGCCACATTCCCCATGCGAGATCAAGTTCTGCGCCGAGAACGTTCAACTGGCTACATAACCCTTGCTGTACCAGGTCTGCAAAGCGTTATAGTGGCTATGCCATACAAACATGTGGTTACAGCTGTGCGTGTGCCGTTGCACATGGCTACTTTCGCTGAATATGCATGGTGGTGCATGGCGAGATTTGAAGGTGGCGGACGGTTGCGCACAGTTGAGCAGCTGGTAGTGGTGCTGGTGGAATTTTTGTTTAAGGGCACTGTGCAGGGAGGTTGGGTTGGGCTCTTGCACTGCACTTGGCTTGGCAACACGAAAGCGGTTGCTGCTACTGCTCAAGACTTGAGTCTCTGTCTTCTTCACCCACTTTGCCAACATCTCGAGTAAAGGGGTAGTCTGAGTGGCCAAAGAGGAAAATAAAAGAGGTGGTGTCCAAGGGATGGGATCAACCTTCATCCTTGGGTACAATCACTTAATGACCGACATGTGGCGACATGCCTCAGCCAAAGGTCTGAGTGTCTATTCCTTTCTGACAAGCATACCACACTACCCCAGGCAACTTCCAACATCCACAACCTACAGTTGCGCCAAATACCCATCTTCTCAGTTGCGGTTGATATACATCCACCTAGTGCTGCATGCTTGCCTCTCCGCAGTGGGAGCCGTAATGGAACTTGGGTCTGCTTCTTATTTTGTGTTGTGCAGCAGCTTTTGTTGGCAAAGAGGGAGAAGAAGACGAGGAACCCCACCCCCTACAGTGTTGTACCAGTAAACACCATCATCGGACGTAAAGGGCTTTCCGCCCAAAAAAAAATTGGTCGCACGGTTGTGCACGGCGGAAGTACAAGACAGCGCACAGTTACGCACACCTGCAGATGAAGAGGATGTGCAGTTGTGCACGGCGAAGCCCAACTCTTGGGCACCGCTGTAACCACATGACTGATGCCATACCAGGCTCTCCAAAGCAGAGAGGGGACAATGGCTACATACCCCCACCAAAGCAGTATTTCCAAAGCGGTGAGCATGCAGGTGGCGACATGGTAGCGTATGAGGGCGTCCAAAGGAGAAAGCAGTGATGTGGCTACCAAACCTTGCACACTGCTCAGAGTCCTTACCCCATGTACACACAGCACACACATGATTTTATCCTGCACAGAAACTAGTTTCCTTCTCGGATTGAGTATCCATGATCGTTGAGTTACATTGATCCACCATGAAAATAATACATACTTCTGGACCTCAAGTACCACCCCATACTAATGACCACAACCATCTTCCATCGTCCATCAATCAACACCTTCAGGGCACAGGGCACGGAACAAGGCAAAACCAGGACAAGATTTGTAATTCTGGAGGCCATCTTTCTTCCATTGAGGGCCGCGCACCGGTAATAAAGCACTCCAGGTCATAAACCGCTGTGCACATGCACGTCCTGGCATGTATCTGCGGCATTGTTCGGCAGTTCTTTTGAGTCATCATGGATACTATGGACACATTGGACATGGGGGGGGGGGGGGGCTATTTAGGGGGAGCTAAGCGAAGCGTCGGCGGTACCTTTGGTGGACTAACCTTGTTTAACACAGCCAACCACCAAGAGGTACTGGATTGCAACCACTCAAAGGCACATACCTTCAAAAGGAGCGGGAACTGATGATGATGAGGGGGCGGGGAGGGGGGGGTTCTTCCTCCAAGAAGGGGTCCATTCACACGGGGATGGGGAGGGGATAGTAGATTGCTGGTACCAAACAACAACAATGCTCACACTAGCATAAAATATGGGTGTGACAAGTGCTATCCCCGAAAAAAATGCCCATGGACATAGGATACGATAGGAGTGGTAGCATGTGGCTAGGACGCCAGTCACAGGCACGCAAGAAGGATGAGCCAGAGGCAATTGCGAACAAAAAAAACTTGCAATAGTGCCACCTTTGCCAGCGCAGTGGGGGGAGGGTGTGGGGTACTATTGAGTTCTCCGGTATATGACGCACCGCTGATGTCCCCAATATCTACACGACGGACCCCGAGCCAAAAGCTTCAGAGTGCACCCTTCCAGCCAAAGTGTACCAATCATTTGGGATACATAATGGGCAGGGCCCGAGAGGTCTCCGATAGAGAGGGGGACCATTTTGGCATTTTGGAGATTGCAGGTCCTCTTTGAATTTCATCGCTCAGAAATTTGAAGGTTGTGTACAAATGGCGAAACCCAACGCTTCGAAAGCGACAGAAAGTGGCAACACAACAAGTGAATCTGGCGCTAATGGAGTCGCTATGTCGCTAAATCGATATTTTGAACCACTCTGAAACCAGAAGGCTTACAAATACCGCTCTGCAACTGCACTACTGTACGCCGTGATGCAAGACGCAAACCCTGCAACAAGCCGTTGTCTTTACACTGAACAACATGACCCCATCGTGCAGGGGTGTCAGGGCGATCCTGAGCATTTCAAGAAAAATGGAAACAAGGAAAGGTCTTCTGAAGCCGGACGTCATGACACCTTCTGTCCGCTGCGTTTTCGCAGTGCAGATGCATGTGGAATGCCCATCAGACCTGCACCACACTGCCCTCCCTTGAGGTCTCTGCTTTGGGAACCATCACATTCAACCAACACGAGTGCGCCCACCACCAAGAGGAACAGCAGAAGGGGGAGGCAAACGGAAGGGCTGTACTTAAGGAGGAAAAAAAAACGATTCATGACGCCAACAGAAACAAAGCTTCACGGGGACGCTCTCTGCTTCATGGTCAAAACTTGGGCAACACACAAGACCACAGAAGCACTATTGGCGGTTGGCGGTGGTTGGCAGTTAGTGGTTAGTGGCGGTTGGCGGCGGTTGGCGGTTGGTGGTTCCTAGGGCTGTACTTAACGAAAAAAAAAAAGGAGTTCTTAAGAGCAGCCCTGGCAAACGGCTGCGAAGCGGCTCCCCTCGCACATTTTGGGGGCCACGCGTACAGCGTGACCTCAGTTCCACTAGCGGAATGGGAGCGCACGCTGCGTCCCGTACCCCCTCAGCACGAGCCGGTCCCGGTACACGTCCACCGACCCGTAGCATTCGTCCGTGTGGCACTCGATGGACCCGTTCAGGGTCACAAAATGAATGCCGGAGGGGTCGCGGGCGTAGCCGCCCGGATGGAAGTGCCCAGAGAACACGGCGGCCACTGCAGGCGTCTCCCGCAGCACCTCCAACACCTCCTCGTAGTTCCACAGCAGCGTGACCTCGTGCCCGGACCCCGGCAGCACCAGCGTGTGGCAAAACACAACGGCCCGCCGCCCAGCCTCAGCCGTGTGCTGCAGCGTCTGCCGCAGCCACGCCAGTTGCGCGGCCCCGATGCCGCCGTTGAAGGCGGTGAAGCGGCACTCCGGGCCCGCAGTGGCAGGCGGTCGGTTGAGGTTGGCGTTAGGATTGCGCTGCGTCAGGAACGCGGACGCCTGCTGCTGCCGCGGGTGCCCGGCCGGCCAACCGATCACGGCGAGATCGTAACTGTCCAAAAAGATGAGGTCCAGAAAGTCCTGCCGGAACGCGCGGTAAAACAGGTCCGGGCCGTGCGCCGGGCCGGCGGCGCCGGGCATCAGCATGCGGCGCAGGGTGGCCCTCGGGAGACACGACAGGTCGTGATTGCCCACGAGATGGAAGACCGGGGGCTCGAACGCCCCGAACGCCCGCAGGATCTCCGAAAGCGCCTCCTCCGAGCGGTTGCCGTTGTGCGCGTCCACGATGTCGCCGAGGTGCACCGCGAACCGCATCCCAGGCTCGCGCCGCCACGCCTGCACGGCGCACTGCACTTTGGGGATGCCGCGGCGGTAGAACCTTCGGAACCCCAAGACCGAGAAACCGTCGCTGAGGTCCGCGTACTGCACGTCGGTGATCACGCCGAACGTGAACTCGGGCTTGGCCCGCGACGGTGGGTCAAGAATGAGCCTACGGCCCCACCAAAGGCCAAGGAGGACCAGCGCGAGCAGCAGCGGCCCCCAGGGGCATGCGGGGGCCGGGTCGCCACGCCCCATTGCCCTATCTCTGCCCCAGAGCCTACACGTCCGGCGACGATGGCCTTTGGCATCGAGAGCCCCGTGTGCGTGGCCCCCCAAAAGAATACTGCCGAACCGGGACATCCATATCCTCCGGACAAACAGGAAAGTCAGGAAGGCCAAGGCGTGGGGCCCAGTTGTGGCAGGTGAGGGAACGTAATACTGGCCATGAACAGGCCTGCGCTTGAGGGGGGATGAATGTCGGTTCCGCCCCACCTGCTTTCGTCCGCGCCCCGTGGCCCCCCAACCGTTTTAGAACCGCCCGCACGGCTACTGCAACGGCTCTCCAACCGCCAGTAACCGCCGCTGCTGCTGCTCTTGAAACTCCCCTTCAGCCCCCCTCCCCCTGGAGCGCAGCCCAGGCCATGAGCATGACCCTTATGAAAGACTGAACCCAACCCAATACCCCACAGTGAGTGCGTGAGGGAGGGAGGGAGCGTGGGAATGTATTAATGTACAAAAGGGCATGATTTTGATGTCATAGCCCCCCCCACCCCCGGCCCGTTGCCCTTGGGCAGCGATTTGATGTTGTGGTGCCCACTCTCATGGTGGGCATGGGTACTCGGGCGCCAATGGGCCCAGGTCCGAGCAGATCTGCAGTAGATTCTGACCGTCTGGCGGTTGGGTGAGCTGTGGGGAGGTCTGGACTCCAGCGGCACTGAGCATCTGCATGTGAGACCGCTGAGATGCCCCGATGCAGTCCCGCTCTGTGATGCTGCATTGTGGTGTGCCCCTTGGGCAGGGGGCGGGGAGGGGGGGTCGTTCATTCACTTGCTCCCTGAGGGTAAGAAACGGCGTCCATGTGCCATGGTCGATGCGCACCTATCCTACTTGCTTGAGGTCCCTCAATGGGCAGCTGAGAGGAGTAGGATGCCGTGCCTGTGACCCCTCGCCGTTCCCTCTGCCTTTGTACCACAGTAAATTCCCTCTCCCAACCCCCCCTCTCTCGTTCCTCCCGTTCGGGTGTGTCAGTGTCAAATTTGCCACTACGAGTCACCGGCAAACCCTGTCCAGGGGAGGGTTTGCCCACAGCGCATGCTCAAGGCGAGCAAAGAACCAGTCATTGGTATCACTTGACCGCAACCCACCTCAAAACCGCCCAACCTCAGAACCACTCAAAACCCAGCGTGCACACGTCAAATGGTACAGCTGCGTATCACAAGGCAGTACCACAGGGCTGTCCCTATCCAAATGGAGAGATCAAGGACATGTAGCAAGATGGCCATCAAGATGCTCCAGGAAACCCAGCCCCTTACTATCAACACAATCCCGTTGCAACAAAAAAAAGGGGGGGAGTGATGCGCCGAAGTGCACTTCCCGTGGCCCGGTCATACGTCTACTTCTGGCTTGGTTTGGGGGGGCCAAAGCAATGTGCGCACAGCGCACGATCCACACCCCCGGACACACCTTTCCTGCACCCATTCGCATCCATCTGCACTCATCTCACAACCATTCTCATCCATCACCCCACCATCTTCCACCCCAAAAAGACACTTCCTGCATTCATTCCCTCCAATGTCGCATCCATTCCCACCCATCCCGCATCCACCCGCAGCCATCCCATATCCATCCCTTCCCATGAGTCACACAGATGGTGCTTAATTCTGGGGCGCCCAAAGCTGTTACCTTGTCACTTGACAAACCTTTTCCACACATAACCATTGCAAAACATTGCAACGTCCCTCCCTCTGAAGCAGAGCACATCTTTGGCAGGGTGACCAGCTGCAAAGGGCCTGAGCCTTATGTGAGACCACCAGCAGTGGGGGATGTAGAGCGGAACCCTGAGCCCACGCGCACAGCACAGGCACTGGTGCTTTGCAAGCGCTCGATGCTGCTGTCCGTCGTGTAACAGGACTGGTGTCATATGCCAAGGGATACACACACCAGAGTACTGTGAAATGACAAATCCAGAGATAATGTGAACACCGAGATGGGCTCAAAGCAGAAGTGCCTTGCGGCGTCGGTGTCATGCACTACACGCTGTCAGGCAACACAGTCAGGCCCACAAGACGTTGACTACAAGCACCCGAAAAAATTGATCACCCTACCTCCCATGCGGCTATGCAGCTATACAGCCCGTGCTTCTCGGTATGCCGAACAAGTATACGCCACGCAACCTGTACCCACCACATCGTACACGGAAAAGAAGGGGCTTCCAAAGGAATCCAGGCTGCACTTGGCTGAGACGCCAGTGAAAAGTGCGCTCTTTACCGCGGGGTCTGAGCTGCTATTTCTCAGCGCCTGCATAATACCAACATGGAAACTACACATCCATCCGGCACAAGCAGCGAGCAGAGCAAGCGTCGTTGGCCAACGCAGATTTGGGACTCGACCACATTAAGTGGCACCCCAGACCAGAAGCACGAGACTGTTTATTGCACTCGTAGGAAGGGCGCTCCTGATCTCCGCACGCCACTGCACTTTTTTCCCGACAGGAGTGGCACAAGCAGCAAAGCGGGAGTGGGAAATGCAATAGTGCACAAGGTCGCATGACATGCTGCCCAAGACTTGCTGCGCCCAAAGCCTGGCGGGCCCATCCGGCGACGGGGGCGCCGTCGGCTCGCACGTGTAGGATTAGGCCATCCATCTTGCCTGTTGGTGGACACGGGGGGGGGGGGGGGTTCGGAGGGATACAAAATCCGCCGGTGTTTTGGGGCATGTGGCACCAATGACCACTGGTGCACTGGAACCAGGAGTCATGTCAAAGGTCGGGAAACCTTTCTCTGGCGTCGCACAAATGAACCATTTGTGTCAAAACTGGGTTGATAGCCCACAGGGCAAGAAGCCACGGAGGGGGTGGGGGGCAAACAATAGAGACAGCTGCACCGTGCCTGTACGGCGAGCACGACGCAACCGCAGTGTACCCCACCTAATTCCCTGCACTCCGCAATTTGGCCGAAATTTGCGGCATTCATCGGCTTTACTGGCGGCAGGAGCGCCACTGCAAGCTCGTGTGGGGCGAGTGGGTGGGGGCCTCATGCTTCTGCTGCTGGATGCCTGTTCACGTTTGAACGTCAGACTTGCAGCCCCGCTGTGCATTGATTGCGAACGGGACGGACAGATCCCGCAAAACGCCCCTCCATCCCCCCCCCGCTTGTTCCCAATGACCAAACTCGTTCACAGCGGCACGTTTGCACACAGGCTGACCAGCAGACCCGCCCCCCTCACGGTGGCATGCGATGTGATTGCACGCCCTTCCTCTATCCCCGTTGGGATACAACACCAACCCGACCCGGGTGCTGAGGGCACTGCTGAACACAGCTCCGCCACGAGTTGCACTCTGACCCCAGGGCCGAAAAAGACGCGGTCCGACAGGGCAGTGGGTTTCGAAGTGACCGGCATCATCCCACGTTCTTGCCAGAGTCCGGACGAAGAGAAGTGGGGGCCACGTTCGGTATTACTTGCAGCGCGAGGGCACGGAGCCACAGCCCGCGTGCAACGTCGAAGAATGCGCCTTTGATTGCTGCACTATGCACAGGCAAGGAAGGGCACCCTGGTTAGGCAAACAGGTAGTGATTGGGAGGGAGGCTGACCGAGTCGGATGGTGGGGCAAGATTCAGGATGGCCATGTGCACCTGAAAGCCTGCTGACACCACTGGGCATCAGGAGCAGGCGCTGCATCAGTTTGCGTGGTTGTGTAGGGCATTCCAGCCGCAGTTTTGGCCCACATGTTTGGCGGTGCACACGATTGAGCAGGGCGGCCCCAAAACTAGAGGCCCAGCGTCCACTTGGACGCCAAGAGATTCTGGGGCAGCAAGAGGGGGCCTAGCGATGGGGTAGGCGGAGTGGGACGGGCGCCTGTGGGACGAGGTGTCCAGTGCCATGTTTGTTGTGTGGCCTGCTTTTGCTGATCGAGGTCATTTGTGACTACGGGAGGGGGGGGGGGGGGGGTGCACGTGGATTACTTCGCCGGGAAATTTCGATGCAAAATCCCAAAGCTCCACCTGCCACACGTCGTGCACACCCATGCTCCCTCCGGCCGAATGATGTGCCAATGAAAGTGCCACTGCCAACACCGTTGGTTCACAGCACGGAACGCATCTGCTGCTACAAACAATTGCCAGGGAAAAACAGGGAAACAAATGGCAAACTGTCGCCTGTGAGGCCAACAGGCAAACAGACTGATGGCGCATGCTGCATTGCCCGCGTCTTGCAATTTGTGGCGGGGAAAACTTCGCCACCTTTTCGTTTAAGACGAAGTATTCCCACGACTTTGTCCGCGCCCGAAATCTTCCCCTCCCTGTCAGGGCCAAACGCCCAGCTCCGGCGGTTGCGGAGATGACGCAGACGGAGGACCAGAGGTCCCATCTCCGCTGCCTCTCCAGCGATGACCCCCAAGCGCCCCAATCTGTAACCCCAACAGCCCCAAGCGACGGAGCCGCGGCGTCTTGAGCTCGCAGTATCTGGTCGCCGTGCCGAAGTCCCCAGCGATCAGGATGGTGCGTTCGTTCGTCTGCACGCCGCAGCCGCACACGACACGGCTGAGCAAAATCGCACCAGAACCCCCAATGATGGAAATATGTGGTATATGAAAAGGCTGTCGTCGTCCCTGACGTTTCAGATATCTCTGAAACCTGGTGAGCACATGCTGATGCTCCACGTCACGTCCTGGAAAATGCACCCACTGCTGCTCGTTGTGCAGCTCACACAGCGCGTGCGCACCCTTACAGGTCTCGTCGCTGCAGTCCAGGTGCCGCAGGTGCATCATATGAGCGTAGCAGATGTCGTCGCACAAACAGTCACGGATAAGGCCCCGCGGCTGGCTTGGCCGCGGAAACTGGTGCGCCGCGCTGCCCGCACACACCTCGCAAACAAGGGGCACCCGGTCGCAGCATGAGAGACAAAATTGCGTAACACGCGGCGACGGCGCCAGTGCCGCAGCGCTTACCTCAGTCACCAACGCATGGGCCTTCTGCAACTGGGCCTGCAGGCTCTCAGCACGCTGCAGAAGATGGCGGTTCTCGTTCTGCGACTGCAACAACTGCTCCTGCAATTGCGACATCCGTATCTCCTGGTCGGATTCCATCGCCTGCAATCGTATGATTTCTTGCCGTGCGTCTTGGAATGCCTCATCCTTTACAAGCAGGCTTTCAACACGCGCTCGCTGAGGTGAGCGTTGTGCCACCTCAGCGAGGCCTCCTATCCCAATGCTGCACAAGGCGTGCCGTGACGATGTCCCTGGTCGGCTACCACAAGGGCAGCGGAGCGGGTTCCGGGACCTGCATGCGGGCGGTCAGCACCATCGTGTTGGTCTTGGTCTCCTGCGCAGAAGATGGCAACGGCGATGATACCGTGATAACGACGGTGGGAGGGGGGGGCGGGGGGGGGGGGGGGCTGCAGACTCGCAAAGCCCCTCAAAGCAATCAAAGTGGTGTCCATGGACACGAGCACTGGTGCAGTCGTGTGTGAAGGCAACACTGAGAAAGGGTACCGTCGCATGATATACGGAACTGGGGGTTTGGGACAGACACCACATGCTCGTCTACGGGCATCATCAAGAATCTGTTTGCGACAAAGAAGGGGCGCAACAGACAAATGCACGGTTTTGCCGCCCACGCTTGTGCTCGGATGAAGCTCAGGAAACATGCTATCGCAGAGGCAGCCAGCTGTCAACCACAGAGTCCCCAGAAGTTCGGGCTTAAAAGGGGGGAAGGTTCCAGTCTGGGGCTGAGCATTGCAGGAACACCGTGCCAAAATAGGGACGGGGGTCTTACGACAGGTTTTGGGGGCTACTTGGGATGCGGGTTTATTAACCACCTCCACATCTCCCACCGGACCATTCTCTTGGACACCGTGCGGGGCGTGGGCAGCAGGTCAGATTCCCCAATAACCCCCTGACCATCCCGATCACATCAGGGGCCCCATCCCAAAAAGAGGATGGATCGGGGCTACATACCCCCTGCTGCACCCCCCCCCATCAAACCCACACGTGCAGAACCAGCGCCCAGAACGCGTTCTACCCGTGTCCATGGCCTGTCCAGCCCCTTGGGTCACGTGCCACATGCAGAACTGGGTCACGGTGGCCGCTGGCCAACCCTCCCCATCCCCCTCCCACAAGCACCACCCCGGCAACGGGCGCATGCACCACCCAGCCCCGCCGAGGCGGGCGTGGCGGATCTCCGTCGCCTGCACCCGGACCCGCTCCTGACTGCCACACACACGGCGCATGTCCGTTGCGTGCCGCCACACGTCCACCGGGACACGTCAGCACGGGCCATCCGCGACCACGTCTGGGAGACCGTCGCGCACGAGGGGGGGAGATTACAAGGGCGGGGCGGGGTACCGGAGGCGGCCCGCCTGGTTGCCCTGCGGCACCTCGCCGTAGCCCTCCGTTATCTGCCCCTGGCAAGTCCCGATAGCGCGAGCGTTGGGTGGGTGTGACGGGTATTGCCCCGGCGGCGGCGGTGCACGCACCACCGCCGCATCCCAACGGAGCAAGGCGGGGGGGGACGGGGGGAGACGGTCACCAAGTGACGCCCCCCCCCCCCCCGAATTCTAGTATAACCTACAGAAACTTGTTCTTCGGCGTTCGGCGGCTGGTATTTCCTATGGGTTTTGGGCCAAGTGACGGTCTCCCGGGGGGGGGGGGGGGGGGGCCTACGATGATAACGCCCGAGCAAGCAACAATGGGCAAGCCAGAGCCGGGCCCATGCTCGGGAACACCGGCACAACGCACGCGGCATCACAGCGCACGCCGAACGGCACCGCACAACACCGACACGCCCGCACTCAGGTAGGCGTGTGCCCCGCCGACCTGCTGCACGGCGGGCCACGTGCGCATAGTGCCCCTCGCCTGGCTCTCCCACCAGAGGCAATCCGTGGGCCCTTCAGGCTCTCGTCGGACAGGGAGAGAACAGCCCAAAAGCCCCCCCTGCCCCTCAGACGCGCGCCGACAACACACACAGGCGCCGTGGTATCGCCCTCCCACCAGCGCCTTGGTGGGGGTCGGGGATCGTCCACAGTCTGGGCGGCTGTGAGACCAGATAATCGGAGGCAGAGGTTGCGCCAGCGAGGTAAGGACACACAGGCTGTGGGACCCTCGCCTTCGGCATAAGCCAAGCCCCCCAACAACAACGTCAACTACTTCTTCCACGGCTTCGTTCGCTACCACCCCCTTCCGCTACCGTGGGGGGGATATTCCATGCCGGGGAAAATATGAATCTACAAATTCTGGCGCGTCAAAATCTGTGCCACTTCCCAATAATTGCTCACGAGAAACAGTGGGTGCTTGCTGTTATTTCCTAGTGAACTTTGGTTCTAGATAATGGTTGTTATTCCCTGGTGGTCTCTGGATGGTTGCTGTTATTTCCTGTTATTTCCTGGTGGACTCTGGATGGATTTCCTGATGCATCAACCAGCACTCTTGCATGGCCGTCAGGTTGCAAAGGCAATGCCTAACGTATACCTGCATAAATCCTTAAAAACACAAAACAAATTGCATACAAAAATCCTTCGGGGATGCCGACCACATTGGCCTCTACCAAGCTCCCGCATGCCCTGCGACCCCCTGAACAAGCAATCTTGACGCTTCCACTCGCTGGCTCTGGGGGTGCGGTGGGCGGGGCAAACCCTACTCCGTGTCGCCGGAGCACATGCCTAGGTCGCACATGACCTGCGCTATCGTAGAGTACGGGACCTCGGCGTAGTTGTGACCGGGAAGCACCACGACGTCCCCAGCCATGCTACTCAGGCGGCTGAGCGACTGGAGCATCGCGTCGACGCTGCTGCCCGCAAGGTCCATTCGCCCGCAGCTGCCGGGAAACAGCGTGTCTCCCGTGAGGAGGAAGCCTGCGGGGGCGGCAACAGGCACCCCCGGCCCATCGTCGGCGGCGCTGACCTCAGACCCGGCTGCACAGGGAAAGAAGCGGGAGTGCGGAAAGCAACAGACATACAGCAAAAAGCAGCAGCGGCGATGCCGACGACAATGACAGAGACAATGGCAACAAATGAGAAAAGAAGACGACGACGATGACGACAATTGTGGAGACGCTTGCAAACTGCAGCAACAACGACAAATATTCAAGACCACAACCAACAGCGATGGCAGCGACGACAAACGGCACAGTATCGCACAGAAGGCGGAGAAGGGCATGCGGAAGGGTTCTGTTGGTGCGAATGGGAGGGTCCGGGAGGAGGACAGGGAGGCAGTGGCAAGAACAACGAGGCATCGACCAATAGGATATGTACCAGTAACCCCCGCATGCCAAGGATGAGACGGACGAGACGAGTGTCATGGGATGGAGGAAGGGAGGGAGGAGGTGGCGAGCAGGGGAGGCCTGCTAACGGATATCCACCAAAGACAACACATGCAAACGGTAAAGTGCCGGGTGCAGGGTGCAGAAAGAGGGGCAGGGGGGTATGAAACCCCCTCTGCTCTCTACTACCGAGAGCATGTTTGCCCAACATGCCCTGCGCACCTTTTTCAGCGCATTTACCTAGAAAAGGCCCCCAAACAGATGCAACGCCCCCAAAAGGTGGCCTACACAGACGCAGTGCATGCACAGGCTTCCACATTAGGGCCCGTTCGTCTCACACGAGGTTTTCCAACGCTCCCCTCATCCCCTCAAGCTAGGATCATAGCCACTGCAGAGTGCGGCAAGTTCATAGGATGCAGAATGTACAGTCAGAGGTGCAAGATGCTGGCACATTGGTGGCCTGCTCTGTCTGTGACCTGTTTTGTCCTGCTGGCCCTCCCTACATGTCCCCTTGTGTCCCCTGATAACCCACAAATGCCTTGTTGTGAAGGGACAGCTACACTCTCATAAGGTGAGCTGGCAGTCACGGCAAAGTTAGCACTGGTGGCGGAAGAGAGAAGCACGCTGAGAATTAAAGAAAGCTGACTGAACTCCATGCGGGGAATCCAGGGTAGACCCGCGATTCCTCAACTTGGTTCGTTTCCTTCTGGACCTGCATGTGTCACTGGCGTCAGTACTACAGCTATCCGAGTCGGCGAAGAGGCATCCTTCTACGGACTCTTGTGGCTCTGGGTCTAGCAGTGTATGGGTGCGCAAATACAAAGGTTGGGATGTCGGGGACAGTGCCTCCTTATCCTCAGAATGCAGGTAAGTGCCAGTCATTGGTTCAAGCCCCAACGCCCTCCATACAGACAGAGGAGAAGGGGTCTCCTTTGGCATAGGCATGCCCAACACTGAGCACACCACTAATAGTGGTGTTTGATAATCATCTGTTTCCTGATCATCCAAACCTGCCTGCGACAGTGTGTTACACAGGGCCATTGCCACTGTTGTTTCCATGTCTAAGTCACAATCATAGAACTGCTGTACCCGCCCCTTGACTGGGGCTACTGGACTTGGACAATGGGACAACTCTTGCTTGTCCGGTGAAGGAAACTTAAGAGTGGGGTGGTCTTGCCTCCCCCGCTCTACGAGGGCATCCACCCTGTTTGCCTAGGATGCCCTGGTGTGAGGGCCACCGGGCCCATCTTATAATATGTTGCATCATGTCTATGGCTAACAGCAGAGCCACCCACAGGTATGAGTTGGGAACTAGGCCCGTGGGGAGGTACCACTACTGTCGTCGCCACTCAAAGGCTTTTCCGGCCACTCCATCCAGCAAATAGCACGAATCCCCAAAAATTACGGTTTTTTGGGATACCGTCACGACCGCCGATATGACCGCCTTTAGTTCAGCCCTGTTGTTTGTTTGCTTTTCAAGGGTATCCAGCGGGGAGGAAAATTCCCGGTGCCCCATGTGGCAACTGCCGAAGCCCCCCACCCGACCGGCTTTGGGGTAGTATTTTGCCGAGCCATCAAAATGAAAAATGGGCCATCCTTCAACGAGGTAGACTTGCTGGATGGCTATTAATTGTTGTGTCACTGTTGCCTTGCGTTCATTACGTTTCTGTTTCTTGGGGTCATTGTGCACTTTGGATGGCACATCATGTGAGTGGCAGATACGCTAGTTGATGTGTACCGCCTTGAATGTGCCTTCATGGGTGTAGCGCATGAGCACGTTGAAAACCTTTGAAATCCACCACGATGACTTTTCAGGGGCTCCTAGGTGAGCAATGCCTTTAGCTCCTGGAGCCACCTGCTGACGCAATGTTCAAATGTTGGTTTGTTGAGGGGGGTTGCTAAGCATCGTGTTGCCTAGTGCACCTTTCGGGCTGTCCAGAGACAAGCCGTGGTGTTGTGTCAAACGTGTGTTCTACCGGAAAATGCATCCAGCGTCCCGTTTTTCCTTTCACCCTCCATTCTCCAAAACATTCCACCATAAACCGGTGGGCGCGGGCATAGAATGCACAGTTGTGCATGGGCATGAAATACGGTCTCCCGCGCTCCACACATGGGGCAGTCCGAGGTTTTCAACCAAGGTTCTAGTCTCAACCTTACCTTTAACTTGTGCCACATGCACTGATATGCAAAATCTTTTAGGCTTGGAGGTAGTTTTGCTGGCTAGAAGGCCTTCCATTCGGGCGGTTGTGCCCTATGCTGTATTTTCTTCGAAGGTGCAATGTACGCCAGACAGGGGGACTTCACCCAACAGCCCGGCCATACGGCCGAAGGAGACCTATCATTTGGAGGCATGGCCTGATACCTCCGTAATGCTTGTTGGTAAATAGGTAGCCATGTATGTGAGATGTATTTGAGCGCGTGTGAATGCAACTCTAGGTTATCATCAAATAACTGTGGGCCCGTTGGGTTGAGACCACCCACATCCCACAAAGGCCCACAGCTACGACGTCGTAATCGGTTGAGTTCTTCACACGGGGGAAAAACATGTCCTAAAGGGGGCCACCGCTGGCAGCGAAGGTACAGTCCATAGGTGGTCGAAAGGCTTTGTGGCATCACCAGGCAGAAGGTTGAATGCCGGCTGACAAGTTCAGGTCTCTCTTGGGCCCATAGTTCACCGGGGGTGCACAGTGATCCCAGCCATGGCGTGCCTACTCCTGAGGACACTGGACACTGGCCCTGCCGGCTCAGGGCTCAACCCCGAATGAGCATGTGTCATCGGCCACATCACCTCTGCAGTATCGAGGCTAGGGGCTGGGAATGGGCTTTGTCACCCGTGCCGTATCGGGGCCCTGCCTCGTGGGAACCCTCAGAGTAAGATCAGCTGACCTGGAGGACATGAAGAGCCGAAAACCAACACGCAGCGAAAAAATTGCCCTACGCAGACACCTCCCCTCGCTGCCAAGAGAGTCATTGGTGGCGTCACCACTAAAGAATATTGGTCGATGGAGGGGAATGAGCCCCTGTAGGACCATTCTGATTGATTCACGCCGGCTGTCCGAGGATGTATGCCGCAAAAAAAGGTGTGCAGCGTGCAGCCTCCCCTTTGGACAGTCAGCACCTAGCACCTGCACGCAACAGTATCCTCGCACCCCCGAGAGAACATACCCCAAGTGTGGGTTCGCCCCCGCCCCCCCGGATTACTATCCAAGGGACGCGCGACACGAAACAAGACATGCAGACACGAGGCCATATGAACCACAACATCACCCACCAACTGCCTATTGGGATGAATGTTCAGCTCTGCTGAGCACGCGCTCTGTGTGCCACTTTTTCTGGCGAGTATTTGACCTCAAGGCTTTACAACAAGGCTTGGCACGCTTCTTCTCGCACTGCACAACAAGCGCCATGGTGGGAGACCGCGCCCGCTTTGGGGGGCTGGATTCACGAGTACGTGTCAACATGATCGACATCCATGGCTGAAACTGCGAAAAACTAAGTGCTCTGCATGATACAGGGTACAGTGGAGTGCCTTGGATGCAACAAATCTGAAGTACACAGCAATGCACCAATAATACTACCTTGTTCAACCAGCAAACACACAGCAGAATCTCAGTATCCAACCTTCTAAGGAAATTGGCAAAACGGAAAGTGACAGTTCCCTCGCCACCCCGCTGCCTATTTCAGGGCGCTTACTATTCAAGGGGGTAGAGTACGTGCCCAATCACGAGGAAACCGACGCGGGATGCGACGCTGGGCTGTGAGCCCCCATTTGTGGACACAGAATGGCACGCACAGACCTTTGACAGGCTTTGCTAAGAGGCAGAGCGAGCCCGGGCTGTGGCCGGGAGTGTGAAGGGTGTGCAGCAGCTGGTCTCCCACAGCCACAACATCGCCATCGCGCAGCGGAGTCAAATCCTTCGGGTCAAGGTGGCACTGGAGCGCAGCGTGCTCGACCTCTACCTCGCTCAACCAGACCTGCAGCACATGAGCGGGGGCGTTGTCCGCTGGGCAGAGCCTTGTACCCCCTCCACACGTCCAGCGAACACTAAAGTCCTCAAAAAATACGGCCCTAACAGGTCCTACTGGTACCTCTCTTCACCCGAGGAAAGCAGGGACGCGCACTGTAAGTCATGGGATGCGTGGGGCGTTGAAGTGAGCGGCATCATGCACCTTCTTGACCTACAATCTAAAACTACCTAAATCTAAAACTGCATGAACCAGACATTGCCAGCAACGCAACCCTGTTACATCAAGGGTCAACCCTCTACCTCTTGTCCTCGACCCTGTCCCGTCGCTTTGCTGCAACCAGAAATGCAGTTTTTTAAGTCGCTGTGGCGAGTTTTCCTGGATCATTTTACTTCGTTGCTCTGGGTTCACCTATGACAGGGAGCAGTGGGCAAACCATTCAGGCTCCGGCCAGCAAGGTATCATTTTGATTGTACGGACTTCCTTGCATTTCTCTCGAACTGCATTGACTCCAGGACTCAGATACAAATCGGTACAGTTTTTGGAACAGCATCACTTCTTTTCGATTGCAGAAAAAGCAGCACTGGAAGCGGATGTGGTGTGCGCGTCCGGACTCTCGCGAGCACAGACGGACATGCAGCAGTTCACAACGTCACGCACCCCCCTTGCACGCACGTGCGCACCCCAGCACACCTGCCCGCCCCGCTGCATGATCTCACGCGCGCCTGGCAGCATTACAGGCTCGCCCTTGCCCGCATCCACACCGCCCCCAATGTGGTCAAAATGCGCGTGCGTGTACGCACAGCCCACGAGGCGCACCCCCAGCGCGTCCGCCAGGGCGTAGAGCGCAGCCACGTCCCATGCGGCATCCACCGCAACCGCAATGCCGGTCCCAGTGTCGACCACAAGGTACACCCAATTGGCCATGCTCTGGGCGGCTCCGAAGACCGCACGCTGCTGCGCTGTGGCCCCCTGGGGGTTCGCGATCTCACGGCCGCACAGGAGCTGGTACGCAACCAGACCGCCAGTGCGCACCACATTTGTTTGCTGGAGCTGCTGTTGGATCGGGGCGGAGGTGAAGCGCCGGGCACAAGGAGTCAGCACGGAATGCCGGGCCCGGGCCAGCACGCCACATGTGGTCGCGGACCTCATCAATGCGGGACTGGATAGCATGGGGTGGTCTGCGACGGAAAAACGGAGGGCTGCAGGGCAGTCGATGGCCAACCCCGTGCCCATGCCGTGGTCCCAGTCCGTCGTCTCCCCCGTGAGGACCCCACTGGCCCAGTCCTGTCGCGGGTGTCTTTGGCACCTATTCGCCCCCATGGGACCAGTTGAGATGTCAGTGTGCACCCAGTCCATGCAGGATACACAAAACAGTTTGGGGATACACAATGGGTATACAAAATAAAATGGGATGCACACCCGTTGCACAATACATCCACAATGCCCCCGGAATTTGCCTCACTTTGACTCAAACTTACAATGGCACCCCACTGTGGCATTATAGTCCCCTAGAGCTAGAGCCCCATAGCTTTGGGGATACACCAAAAAATTGGGTACACACTGGATACACAAAAGTATTCTGTGGGATACACAGTACACACAAAAAAAATTGAGATACACATGGGCATAAAGACTGCACGGGACACAAACCGTGCATTGTCACAAGATCGAGCGGCAGCTAGAAGAATTAGTTGACATTTGCCGAATGCACCACATGTGTGTTTGTTGCACGCAATTCAGGCTGACGAGTCGGTGCTGTTTTGTGGTGCAGTGGGGGCAAGAACCATCATTTGATGGCTGTTTGCCAAGGGGGGAGGAACACACTGCACAAGTCTGGTCAAGTCATGTAACTCAGACTCGGACAGAAAACTGCCAGTTGAAAAAGAAAGGCAAACAATTGTTTTTAGTAAAAAAAAATAATAAAAAAAAAAGGATTCCCCTACTGCTGCATGCTCACGGCAAATTGGGTGATGCAAAGCCACTGTTGCGGTGGGCGTTGGAGGGGATGGAGGCCGCGGTCGGGCCCATGCATTCTGACACATTGACGTCGGTAAGTAACCAGGGTCTGCTACTTCGGGATCACGGTAAATTGGGTGATGCAAAGCCACTATTGCGGCAAGGGCTACTCCCCCGATCCATTAGACAGCTTTGAGGCCGAGCTGGAGGAAAACCTTCATTATGGTGCCCTCCCACCACCCATGAGGCTTAACCTCACAATTCTGCAAGGAGGGCACCTACAAAAAGTCCGCGAACGACATGCAGAATGGACACACCCACACACCTTTGCTTTTCTGGGTGGGTCGTTGAAATGCACCCTCAATGCATGTCTTCGGCGCCGTTGGTGTCTCGCTTCCGACACCTCCAATGCCTTCCCACCGCCCCTTGCGCCGCACTCGATCGATGTTTGCACCCGCTTTTTGCGGGCCTTGGGCAAGCGTCGTTAGCTGCAGCGATATCACTGCCTCCTTCACTCGAACACTCAAGGGCGCCGTCAAGCTTAGGTTGTTCAATACCCGTCGGTCGGCGTGTAGCATCAACCGAATGAAGCGAGGGACATTTGCAAAACATTTGGCAGCACGTGCATCGTGATCAGGTTTCAAATCAAGCACAACAACTCCACAGAAGTGGGAAGGCTGGCTGTGACGGTTTCCACTACCATGCAGTGAATGGTGCTTTTGGTGCGGAAGGTCCGAAAATGCCACATCCCCAATACATCGGAACCCACTAGCAAACAACAATGATGCCCAAAGTACCACAAAGTATGGGCTTCTACTACAACCGAACGCCCAAACAGTTGCTGTGCGCGCGCACTGCGCTTAAGGCGCCCCCTTTTCACACTCTCATTGTTGTTTGTGGTGTTGTTTTGCTTTGCCGTTTTAGTCAGTCAGCAGCATGCAAATGCTGCTTTTGAATGATAGCAATCTAGTAGCAATCTGAAAGCAAATCTGTTATGTATAAAAAAGAGTGGTAAAGATTGTTATACCACTTGTTTCTAATACATTTTTGATGTTGCAATAGAGTTTCATATCTGGCCATATCTGAACATGATAATTTTTTTTGACTGACTCCAGAAGTTCAAAGAGTACTCAAGGCTGTGCTTGGGAAAGTGGGCGACTCCAGCATATGATACAGTGGATCTCCGCAACGCGGGGCACATGGCAAAGACCCAGAGTTCACATGCGTATACCAGAGGGCTCTCTGATGCGGTAGGCAAAACTGCCACGCCATATGGCAAGCCTATAATGAGTAAGAGTTAAGGGGGGAGAAAAGACATGCTGGATCACGTGTGTGCCATTCCCCACGGGTCCTCAAGGGTGACAAGCTTTCGTCGCTTTGCAGGGGCCATGTCCAGTGGCGGGCGTTGGCCCAAGATGCCGGGCCTTGTGCGGCATTGGCGTTTAGGCAGAGGCGACTCCACCCGGTGGGCGGCGCGCTCAGATGCCCACAACTGGCTTATCACCGAAAAGAGCTCAACCCTTCGGTTATGCCGATGGTAGTGCCGGTCTGCGGAGGTGATCCACACTCTAGCACGTCGCAGAAGGGAGTGCCAGTGCCGTGATTGCCGCACCAGATCATCTAGCACGTCGCGGTATGAATCCATCAGTGAGGCCCCGAGAACGGCACGTTGATGCAAAAACCAAGGCTGGGCCAGATATTGCATCGCCGAGGCTACCTGTTGTGCCCCTAGGTCTGCGGCAGTGGAACAGAGGCACTGGTCGAGATATTTCACCGCCCATGACCTGGTGTGGTACGATTGCAGCCGGTCCCATGTGCGCACCGCTCTACGGTGAGATGCCTCTTAAGAGGCGCGGCTATCCCGCCGCGATGTTCTCTCCCGGGGCCCTGTATACCCTACTTGATTGCGGAGGACAGAGTCCGTGGGGTTCGGTCGTACAGCTCGTGGACGCAACTTTGTGTACCATGCCGGCACCGCTGTGGACAGCGTGGGCGGCACCTGTGGGTCGCGGGGGGGCATATCGGGCCATATTTGAACATGATAAGTGAACTTGCAAGAGGAAACCATTGAATTGTTGACCAGAAGATGGTGTGGAATGGCCTAGAGGCGAGTTGCTGAGCTTCTAGCATGGCAGACTGCTCCATGTGAGCCGAAAGATATGTTTTTAGGATGCTACTTCTGTATGTCTGTGTTTGCTACAATATTAAGTTAGCTCCCTAAATTGTAGGTACCTAAAGTTGGGGTACCTAAAGTTGGGGTACATAACATTGGGATACCTAACGTTGGGGTACCTGAAGTTGGGGTACTTAAAGATTAGGTACCTGCAGTTTAGGTGGGGTACCTAAAGTTTAGGTACCAAAAGTTGGGGTACCTAAAGTTGGGGTACCTAAAGTTTAGGTACCTAAAGTTGGGGTACCTAAATTTTAGCTCAACTTTAGGTGCCTCAATTTTAGGTACCCCAACTTTAGGTAACCCAACTTTACGCACCCCAACTTTAGGAACCCCAACTTTAGGTACTCCAACTTTAGGTACCCAACTTTAGGTACCCCAACTTTAGGTACCTAAACTTTAAGTACCTAAACTTTAGGTACCCCAACTTTAGGTACCCCAACTTTAGGTACCTAAAGGGGATGTCTGAATGCGATAGGGAAGTTGGAAGGTGGGCTCTGCGTGGCTTCATATATTGGGGTCACAAGATGTGTGTGTCTTTGTGTGTTCATGTAGAAGTCAAGGGTGTTGTATATGGAGATCGTTGATGACTTATTTTTTTTATCAAATAGGCCAGTTCTGAATGTGCCAAGTGCCGCATGGGCCGAGTTCAGTGATAAATACAGATTTTGGCAGCGCCAGGGTGAGCATACGGGCTTCAGCTCTTGGCTGGGCCCCCATGTTTTCCCGTTGAAGTGGGTGTGGTCATGTTAGAGGGATTTCCCACTCGTTTGGGTCCTAGTGCGCTTTTTGTCGTTTTTGTAGTGGCTGCAGCGGGACTTCCCACAAAGTGGGGTCCCACTGCTCACGTGGTCGTTTCCGTATGAGGTAGATCGTCTGTCGTGCCTGTCTGGATGCATCCCAGTATAGGGCTGTTTTTTGTTAGTAGCTGGTTGCGGTCTCGTGTGCCAATTGTATGATGCTCTCCTGCTGCAGCCATGTGTATAGTGCCTGTTGCGTATGGTGTGCGAGTAGCACATCAGTGTCTGTGCGCAGTCTCTCAAACCTCTCGTTTGAGAGGAGTGATGTTTTCATGTCTGCATACTGACGCATAGTGTCATGTTTTGCCTGGTCGTACCATCGGCGGCGTTCTAGACACATTGTTGTGTAGGCGTTGTGCAGTCTTTGTGCCTCTATGTGTTCCTTCAGTAGGTTTGTCACCAGCAGATGGCAATTCCTCTTGGCCGTCAGTGTGTTGGTGTACACTGTGTGTAGCTCCCGCAAGTGCTGTAGTGCGGTCTCTGTGGTGTGCGCAATACAGTAGATCTCACGCGCACGTTGTGCGTGCTGTGTAGCCAGTTCGTCTGAGGACGAGAGGTAGTGCCCCCACCGTTTGGTTGTGTTTTCTAGGCACCATCGCTTTGATGTGTGCTCTTCCTGTGTCGGTTTGTGCGTTCTATGTATGTTTGTAAACCAGGACACTGCCTCCCCATTGTTTGCAGTGTGTGCTGCCTGGAGCCACAGTTCGGGGTCTACGGGTTCAGACGTCATCGTTTCTGTCTTACGCTTACGGTTCCGGGCAGAGTACCGCAGTGGCGCTCCGACTTGGTCGCGTAGGTTTCGTGCGGTTTCCCGTGATGGTAGTGGTTGCGCGGCGAACCTAGTCAGCCATAGGGGTGACGGGGGCTGATGTGGTGTGGGGTCGGCTGATTTCCGTCTCACGGTCTGGACGGCCTGGATCATGCGAACTTGGAAAAGACCAACCTCTGCCCGTAACTTGTGTCTTTCCGTTTTGGGTATGGGGATGGACAACCCGACAAAAACCCAAACGACATGGGCAAACCCACAGTAGCCCACCCCCGATCAACGCACCAGGAGATCATTGATGACTTAATGACTTGGGGATAGCTAAATCTGTTAAAACATAAGGTGTTGCAAGGCAGCTTTCAGGAGGAGGTTTGGCAGCTGCAGGTAATGGGGCAGCTCTATGCATGGTTGTCAGATTGCCCAACGCATCGTTTAGACCGGAGGCAACGAACGAAAGGATCAGAATTTTCCAATGTGAGCTTCATGAAACATTTTCAAGACAAAATGATATACAGAAAAAATGGGGGGCAAGATAGGGAAAGGGGGGTGGGTTTGATGCCGAAATGGTTCAGTTGCGTGGGGAAAACGGTCCTGCAATCGGTGTCTGGGCATACCCTGGGTTGGTAGCCAACCTGTGACTATCTTCATGGCTGGTCCGCCCCACACAGCCCCCCACCATGAGCCTCGTCGAACACATTGCTGAAATACCAGCAAGTGGTGGTGCAACCACCACCTCCCCCACCCAAGCCTGAATCTCCCCGGCCTGGGAGGTCTTACCCCTCAAGGCTGCCCCCCAGCCCTGCAGGCCCTCCAAAAGGTTCACACCCCTTCAGAGTCCTTAAATCGAACTCTGTGCCCCTCCTTTGGTGCTGATTAGCATAGTGCTGCGGATTGAGGGGGTTAGTGCTGGATCAGTGCTGGGTAAAGCATCGTGCTGGACATGCATTGGACATCCATCAATGTTTCTTTTGACGTGTGTCATTTTCAGTACACGTGTTGCGACTTACTAAGCATATCAAATTCACGAATTTAAGAATCGTTCATTACGGCCTTCACTTGCTTCTGGTTCTGCCCTTCGGGTGCCCTTTGTTCCCCCGTTTTGCCTCATCCTCCTGCACTTTTCTTGAGATCACTCAATGGAAAGATTTATAAGATTCCCCATTGCCCCACCTGCTCCACGCTCCGCGGTACCAATTGCAAAGGCTGTGTTTCGCCATTTCAGTCCCATGTGCTCACCCATTTTGCTATTTTCCCCATTTCCCTTTGAGTTTTCCTCACTCGTGCATTTCCGGATAAAGTTTACATCAGCTTCCAAAAATGGGAAGTTCGGGGGGCCACTAACGGCCAGCTCCACAACGAGTAGTGGCCACTGTCATGCGGCTCTAGAGGGACCGATTGCTACTTTTGGGGAGCTTAAATGCCATGCAAGTAGTCTTAGACCGTTTTGAGCCATTGGCGGCCTATTTTGGCCCTCCAAAAACCCCAACATGCCTTGAAAATGGGCTGCTCCAGGACCAGACCAGAAAAATGGGTCAGAAATGGGTCAAAAAGATTTTTCTCAAAAAATGGTCCTAGACCACTAACGATGCCAAAACAGGTTGTTTGGGCCTAGTTTGAGGCTGTTTGGGCTTGCTATGGCCTGCCAAAGGTGCCAAAAACCTTGGAAATGGGCCATTTCACGGCCAAAATTGGGTCAAAAATGGATCAAAAAATGTGTTTTCCCAAAATTCATCCTCGACCGCTTGGGGTGCACAAGCAAGTGAATTGAGCCTGTTTTGACCCCGTTTTGACCCATTTTGGCCCATCAAATGCAAGCACAAGCCCTTCACCTGTTCATGGCCCACCTTGCCTGTGGCGTAGAGGAGGGTGAAAATTGGCTGTTTGGGGGCCAAAAATGGGTCGAAAATGGGAAAACCCCGTTTTTCCAACATGGATCTTGGACCCTTTTGGGATGCACAAACAAGTGAAATGAGCCCATTTGGGGCTCGTTTTGACCCATTTTTGCCCATCACAAGTTTTTCAAAATGGCTCATTTTGGGACCAAAAATGGGTCAAAAATGGATCAAAAATGATCCTGGACCACCTAGGGTACACAAATGGGTAAACTGAGCCCATTTTGAGACCATTTTGACCCACTATAGCTCATCTAGCCACATCAAGGCACAGACTTCTACACTTGTGGCTACCCTAGAGCCATGCTTCAGAGCCACCTAGACTTGGGGAGGGGGGTGTAGATTAGAGGTATATATATATACCAAGGCTTCCATTCGAATCATGCTCAAACTGCGAGGTTCAACATTCCTACACTCCTACATCGCTGCAATAACCACATATATATATATATATATATATATATGTGCGAAAACCTGGGGGGGGGGGGGTTCATTGGCCCTTTTCGGTGGTTTTGATGGTTTCGGGTCCGGGGCGGTTGGATTTTTCGAGCATTATGGGGTGTTGAGGGTACCCCCCCCTATTTTGAGGGTGCCTAATTCATTTCTGAAGTTTTCAGCTCATGGTTTGACGATATGTTTGAGAAAATCTGGATTTTGTTGAAATTTTGGCCATTTTCGGCTGCTAGTGCCACGCTGGTGACAGGGGCCAAAATTGCAATATCCACGTCACCGGCACCGCTTTTTGTAGGTTTTTGGTGGGTTAGGCACCCCCCCCCCCCCTATTTTGGGGGTGGAGAATCCATTTTTGAAGGTGTTGGGGTGTGGTCTAATGGTATGTTGCGGCTATTCCCGCCTTTTTTCTCTTTGTTGCATGTTCTTGGTGCCCAGAGATTGACAAATCCAAACGCGACACAACCCGTGACCATCCCGGCCCAATTTCTCAAACATATCGTCCCCTACCCCACCCCAACCCATACATCCCTGAAAAGCCCTTTCCAACATTGTTCCAAAAAGGTACAGTACACCCCCCTTCCGGAACACCATGCTCCGTAAAATCAACCGACACTGTACGGCACGCCAAAACAGGGCAGCAGAACCCTGCGTAGACCTGCTGAAAACCCCCGAACCTCGGACAATCCCGGCCGACTTCCTCAAAAATATGGTCACCTACCCCCCCCCCCCCCCCCATACATCTCCAAAAAGCCCTATTCAAGGCCATTTCAAAAAGGTATAATATTCCCCCCCCCCTACTAGACACATAGCAACGGGAAAAAGGCCAACACTGGCAAAAATCCATCAAAACCATCAATGAAACCCCCCCCCTGTTTACGGCCCCCCCCCTGGTGCCCCCCAAACTGCCCCAAACTTGCAAACTTGCATAGTAGGACCGGCGGTGCACACACAAGGCGGTACATACACAAGGCCGTACACACAAAAGGCGGTCTGTAGCAGTGCAGGAGTCTTGTTATTTAAGGGGGGTGCGGGGGCTGGCCCCCGCATCGAGCGCAGCGAGCCGAATGCATAGTAGGACCGGCGGTGCACATACAAGGCGGTACATACACAAGGCGGTACACACAAAAGGCGGTCTGTAGCAGTGCAGGAGTCTTGTTATTTAAGGGGGGTGCGGGGGCTGGCCCCCGCGTCGAGCGCAGCGAGCCGAATGCATAGTAGGACCGGCGGTGCACACACAAGGCGGTACATACACAAGGCGGTACACACAAAAGGCGGTCTGTAGCAGTGCAGGAGTCTTGTTATTTAAGGGGGGTGCGGGGGCTGGCCCCCGCGTCGAGCGCAGCGAGCTGAATGCATAGTAGGACCGGCGGTGCACATACAAGGCGGTACATACACAAGGCGGTACACACAAAAGGCGGTCTGTAGCAGTGCAGGAGTCTTGTTATTTAAGGGGGGTGCGGGGGCTGGCCCCCGCGTCGAGCGCAGCGAGCCGAATGCATAGTAGGACCGGCGGTGCACACACAAGGCGGTACATACACAAGGCGGTACACACAAAAGGCGGTCTGTAGCAGTGCAGGAGTCTTGTTATTTAAGGGGGGTGCGGGGGCTGGCCCCCGCGTCGAGCGCAGCGAGCCGAATGCATAGTAGGACCGGCGGTGCACACACAAGGCGGTACATACACAAGGCGGTACACACAAAAGGCGTCTTCTTCGTGTCTCGAGGGCCAGAGGAAGTAAGTCGAGGCACCCCACAACCCCCAGGGGGGGGGGGCGTAAACAGGGGGGGGGGGGGCGTAAAGCTCTCATGGGCCATATATATATATGTGTGTGTGTGTGTGTGTGTGTGTGTGTGTGTGTATGCCAACACGCATTTTGGGATTATCAGGGGCCAAACCGGGCAACCACGGGCTCAAACAAGCTAAAACCACTTGTTTTGGCACCCCACGTGGCCTAGGACTACAATTGAAAAAAGTCATTTTTGGGCCCCAGTGGACCCCATTGACCCATTTTGGTACCAACCAGTTTTGGGCTCAAGCTTGCAGCTTTCCATAGCCTTGTGGGCACTAGCATGGGGGGTGTAGGCGTCCGTTTGGGCGATTTTGAGGGGGTGGAAACCACAAGAACTGGGGGGTTAAAAGGGGAAGAGGTGTCCTTGGGATCACATTTTGAGCCACATAGCCCAAGATACAGCCTGTTCTTGGTTTGGGGCTATCGGCAACCAATTTGCACAAAATTTGGGGCTTTTTGGGGGGCATTTCTCGGACATGTCGTGGAGTTAGAGATCACCAAAAGGTCACCACCGAGGCTCCAAGATGGCTAGACGAGAGTAGAGTAGAGCCTGAAGCGTTGGGACTGAGCAATGGCCAAAATGGGAAGGAGAAGTGTTTGTTGCTTCTTGTTGCTGCTGTTGTTGCTTGCTTGCTAGCTGGCTACATTGAAGGGGAGAAGGGTGTATGGGGGGGGGGGGGGGCGTATAATTGCAGCGGGGGTAATAATTGCAGCGGGGCAAATAATTGCAGGGGTTTGGCAGAAAAACTCGTAGTCAGGAATAATTGCATGCCAAAGCTAACCAACACGAAAGACGGGACAAAGGATGAGACAGGTGGTAGCAGAATTCACATCCACAGAAACACAATTGTGTTTAGCTGTCCTTCTTCTTCACAGACATAGCCAACAGCAACAGCAACAGCAACCTGTGCATCCCCAAGTTCAACCTCATTGTCGCTGTCCGACACTGAGACAGACGATGCATACTCGTCATCAGACATGACACCACTGCAGCACAGGGACAGTGAACAATTGCAGGGGAGGGGGGGGTAATAATTGCAGGGGTCTAGATAATTTTACAACGCCCTGATTAATTGTGGCCACCCGCAATTATACGCCCCCCCCCCTTAGTGATAAATAATGATAACTCTGCCCCCCCCCCCCACCATGAGAGGCTCAGGAGGGGTCGGCGAGCGGTGTACCCCTCAGGGTCCCGTCTCGTCAAAGGTGACCAAGGCGCAGCGGGCTCACCGCGAGCTCTGCTCCCTCGAGTGCTCTGGGGACAGGGAGGTGCGCAGCACGCTCCAAGACCTTCCATCCACTGGGATGCCCCCAGCCGGTCTGGCACTCTGTGCAACACCACCTGTGACCCTCTGCATCAGTCAAGGAGCGCCTCAGACCACACGCCCCGTGCACCCCTCTGTGATTCAGCCTTGGGTTGGAGGAAGCCGCAGGTCACCCGACCCACAATCTCCCCCAGCAGCCTCTTGGTAGGGCACCCACACCCCGCTGCTCGGCCCAAAGCACTGGGCATACACAATCCCCCACACCCACCCACAGGAGGACCACAGCCCCGTGGAGACGAACAAAGGTGTGCCACTGTCCCTAACCCTGTGCCCTCAACCCCCTAGGCCCGGGGCGCGCGCAACCGACACACACAGGCACGGCGGTATCTCCCTCTCGCCAGCACCTTGGTGAGGTTTGGGGATCGTCAGTGGTCTGAGTGGTTGTGAGACCAGACATCCAAAGGTAGGGACCCAGTCATGCCGGCGAGGTAAAGCCACATAGGCCGTGGGACACTGCCTTTGGCGCAAGCCGAGCCCTAACCCAACCCAACCCAACCCCCATCAAAGGCCCTCCTAGCGGCCTAGAACGCATACCCACGCCTTTGGCGCTTTGTGCCTTACAAGTGTTTATTTGTGCACAGGTAAACGCCGTCACCGCCCCGTTTTGGGGTGACGGGGGCCAAATATTGGCGTCCTTCGCGTCGACAGCGTGTAGACAGTATCTAAAATTAGCAGACAGACTACGGGCCGCCATGCGGGGCGCTGCGTGCCCACCCCACAGGGGCCCTCTGATGGGGGGGGGGGGGCAGAGTTATCATTTACCATACATGAATATATCAGGCAGGTTGGCTGCTGTCGGGCAGCTCTACAGGCACGTGTGGTTGCTGGTAGGTAGGCAGTGCTTTCAGGCAGTTCTACAACAACTTTGGCTGCTGTTAGGCAGCTCTACAGGTAATTGCAGGTGCTGGTAGACAATTCCGGCTGAATGCAGCTCTGCAGGGAGCTATGGTTGCTATCAGCATCTCTAGGAGTACTGGGGAATGCTGTTCGGCAGCTTTAGAGGACACGAGTATAATCCAGCAATTCTTATAGGCTTGAGGTGGGCAGGCAGCTCTAGAAATTAGGCAGCTTGGGATGGCCGTACAACACCATTAAGGACAAGTGACCGGCGCGTAAAAACACAGGCGCCTCTGCAAGAAGGGCTTCAGAGGGCCTTCTGTCGCTGGTCGCAAGCACGTTCAGGTCAGTTGTGGTTCTTCACCATCAGATTACGATCCCATACCCACCACCCAGTACAGATGCACCCGCCGACACCACGGCCATCCAAGCACAACTTCGGGTACTAAATGCCAGCTTCACCAGCTGTTGCCTGGACTGGGTCTGTTGCAGAGGCAGGACGGTGCTTGGACAGATCATTGGATTGCAACGAAGCAAGTGGTCCAGGACTGAAGCGGGGCATCGCAGCGGTCTCGAACTGTAAGGGCTGCAGCGTCGCAAATCACTCCTAGACAGCCCGCCTCGTACGCTTCACAGCTCAATCAAGTTGGCGCACAAAGTGTCATGGTGTTGCCCTGTTGGCAGGCTGCCAATGCTCCAGGGCCGAAAGACAAGGCATGGTGCAAAGCACACGAATCGCTCTTCCCAAAATCACTCATCATAGCTTCTTGATCCATTGCACCACGTCTACATACTCACAGAACTTGCATCCACTTGAGATGACAATGGAACTTTGTGCACACTACACACAGATTGCATTGCGCTACGTCGCATCAGCTTCCCGAAACCAAATCAGAACTTGGTGGGAATGCAGATGGGCGTCAGGAAAGGCTGGATGGTCTCCATTTTGTGGAGTGGATCTGCAGGAACGTGTGAAGGTAGGCCGCAGGGTGGGACCCAGCCAGGATGTGTGTACGCGGGGGGTTCCGCACCCGGCTCATAAGCGCCACTGCGACTGAGGCCACGCATGCCGTTTGCAACGCGCCGGCCTGGCGCTACAGAGTCCATGGGCTCTCGATGGCTTACCGGCAGCATTGCACCACTGGGGGCTAATTTGGGAGGGGCCTCAGGGCACCCAATGTAGACGGCAGCCATGGCTTGGGTGGAAGGATGCGCCCACACAGGAGTCTTTCGACCAGGACGCACTGGAGTCTGCACTCCGAGGGCCCCCACAGGCTCCATGTTGAGGGGCATCCTGCAAACAGGAGGGAGAAGGTCAGTGGCGGATACACATTGCCAGACCAAAGCACCAGACAGGTAGCAACCATGTAACCTATACGCCTTCATCACCGCAAAGTGCTTTCCTTTGCCCCCTCTCTCTTCCTTCCCTCCCCTCCTCACTCAGGTCCTTATCTCCAAGGCTATTCAGAAAATGGTATGTACTGTTTTCGAAATAGCCCACGTTGCTATTTTGTCCTGTGTGTGCATCTGCTATGGTGCTGCACACACAACATTCTCGAAACATGGAAGGTTCTGAGGCCTATCGCCACATCCGGAGTGTTCTGCGATACTACTGTATCTGGTGATCCGGGGAATTATGTGAAACTCTGGAAACAGAGAAGTTGGGCCGGGATGCCAAGACCTTGGTGCATAAGAAGAAGCAACTGGGTTACAAGTTACACACATCTCGCGAACACCCGTCACCAAGGCTGTTGACAGGTTGATGGGTTGGTCCAAGAAAACTTTCTTTTTCCATTTCGGGTGTTTTTGGGCGTTTTGGGGGGGCTTTTGGCACAAAAGGTTGCCAACAGCCCAGTTTTCATGGTTTAACATGGGCCATGAGGCAACGGATACTGGGCTCGCATACGCCCCCGTGTCACAGGCGCATGGTCATCACCACATAGTTCAGTGTTTTTCCTCGCTGCACTGCAGCGCAGACCAGTTCTGTACCACTCCAGGTGGCTGCTGACTGTGCTTTGGCCTTGGCCATCTGTACATCGAGGTCAGCTCGCACCCACCACCCTCCCACAGTGCCGGTTAGTCTCTAACCCTTGCCCTGCAGGTCTTGCTCTTGCTGGTTTAAGATGGGGGGGGGGGGGTCTGGGCCCATTGGTTGCAATGAAATAATTTTTCATGTGAGAGTGTTTTTTGGTTTTGTCTTTGATTTGTCTTTTCGTTCAACATAAGATGTTTTTTCCCCGTGGTTTGTTTGTTCTTTGTAGGGTTTAATTCATTTCTGCAGGGCTCCGGATGGATGTTGCTCTCTTCTTTTTTTTTGGAACACTGTTGGACATCTGCTCATTCTTGAAGGGCGCTGCATGGTTGTTGGTGGTTTTTTTTGGGGGGGGGATACACTGTTGCACATTGTGCCTTCGTACAGGGCTCCGCATGGATACTGTTTGTTTGGGGGGGGACACTATTGGGCATTTGTTCATTCTGGGAGGGCGTTGGTTGGGTGTTGTTGTTTTTTTTGGTTTTTTTGGGGGGGGGCAGTGTCGCACACTGTTCATGCCCGGAGGGCTTTGGATGGATATTGTTGCTTTTTTGTGGAAAATTGTTGCACAATGTTCATTGTGTTAGGGCTCTAGATGTATGTTGTTGATTTCTTTTTGGAACATTGTTGCATACTCTTCATTCTTGGGGGATGCTATTGCTTTTGTGGAACGTTGTTGCATAGTGTTCATGCTTGGAGGCTTTAGATAGATGCTGTGCTTTGTTGTGGAACATCGTTGCACAGTGTTCAAGCTTGGAGGAATGTGGAGGGATGCTGTTGCTTTTTTGTGGAACATTGTTGCATGCTATTCATTCCTAAAGGGCTCTAGATGGATGGATGTTGTTGGTTGTTTTAACATTGTCACATGTCACAAATATGCTTCCATTGCAATGTATTATTGGTTAGGGGGGTTGATGGTCGGTATCTGATTGACTGAATGCCCCCGCCATAGGCACTTTCAGCCCTTAGTTCCCGTGTAGCGCTTATCCGGTAATTGGGGCTGACCAGTGGTGCCACTCACATGCAGTACAATCACATCTTGTATGTATTTGGTGAGGGGTATTGCTACATCTCTGCTCTGGTATTCACACATGACTTTTTAAGTTGGCCCACGGAGACAACGATCGCTTCCATGTGAGGGTGTGTTGTGGTATTGTTGGAACTACTTTTCCCAAGCACTTTTTGGTAGCAACACCCGGAACACTTTTCCCCCGCATCGAACGTAGGCAACTTCCGAGCACCAATCCTAGCCCAGCCCACCCGGCAACCTCGCATGCAACCTTGCAAGCACTTTTCCCAACCACCCCCGCCCATGAAAATTTCCAAGCACTTTCCCCAACCTCCCCGCCCAACCCCTTTTCCAAGCACCAATCTCAGCCCAGCCCACCTAGCAACCTCGCATGCAACCTCACAAGCACTTTTCCCAACCATTGCCACCCATCAAAATTCTATTGCCTTCTGCGGTGCACCACGAAGAGAGGCTGAGGGGCCTGACAGTCAGCGAATCAGTCAGTTAGTCAGGCCAGCAGTTAGTCAGACGGTTTGTCGGGCAAGCCGGTAGGTAGACAGAAACACACAGTTTGGTTTTTTGGTTAGTGGCAGTCTGGGCTTCAAGCAGTTGGGAGAACACCTACTGCAGAACGCGCAGCGGTCTAGTGGTAAAGCAGCCGACCGCCAATCCGCAAATCAGCGGTTCGAACTCCAGTCCGCCGATCGCAGCGCCGGCGCCGACGAAAGCCGGCCGGCCGGGAATCGAACCGCCGACCTCTAAGTCTGCGGTCAACCGCACTACCATTGGACCACTGCTTATTTTGATAGCACAGGCTCTCCCCACTGCTTGAAGCCTTCTAAGCACAAACTTTTGACCCCCCCCACACACCCTCCCCACACCCCCCCTCAAAAAAAAAAAGTGAAATCCAATTTTAGGGGATAGAGGCCTCAAAATCAAAAACTCCATTGGGGGATTGTTTGATTGGGCAAAATAATGATTTTACAAGGGGTTGGACATCAAATATCATGCCTTGGGGTATGCTACGCGAATGACCCCCAAAAAGGGGGGTATACGACGCCCACGGCTACACTTGATCTAACAACCTCTCTTCGAGGTGATTTCCAAGGACTTTTTCCAAGCGGCGGCCGCCTTCAGTTTTCCAAGTGGTGAGCCGCATCAAATGTCTGAGAACTTTTTTTTTGGCCCATGCAACTTTCTCATGAATTGTCAAGGTACCAAAATATTTCATGCCAAGGGGATTTGCGACATTTGTGTTGCACACTATTGATTTGTGTAGCCAGTCCCATTCCCCAGAAACAAAGAAAACACAAAGCGGATGGAAAGAGGTTCTTAAAGTATTGCACAAGTCTTGCATTGTGCTTCTATGAAGGCAGCTTGGATGTCGGTGTAAAGAAGGACGGCACTGTGGGGGGCCTAGATAGCAAGTTGTTGTTGGCTGATGGGGAAGACGGCACCCCATCCTCGGCATCCTCATTAAGGGCTAGGAACGTAAAGACCAACTGTACTTGGAGGCGCACTTTTTGGCAGCACGGCTCACGTGAGTGGCCCAAAGTTCCGTCCCCTCGTCCTTCAAGTGGATGACGGCCTCCACCACAACACCAAACTGTGATTCGGGGCGCAACCACATTGGCGGCATGGCGTAAGAACTAAAAGGGGGGACGCAAAAGCAAAGTGAAGGAAAACATTGCCCATCCCTCCCCATGGCCCTTTTGAACAGCAACCACGCCTTGATACCCTCTGCTGCCCACCTGCCTAAACGACTTGGCGAAGGGGAAACAATTGGGTATTCCAATCGACTTCGCAAAGAATATGCGTGTCTTCGGCACCTACTGGGCTAAGCCGTGTTTTCTACCATGATAAGTAGGGGGAGCTTACCGGAATAAACTGGACATGATCTTCGGCAGACGTACTAGCTCGGCGGACGTACCGGCTCGGCGGACAAGCGGCCGGCCAACTGGCCGGCCAATGTCCGGTTCATTCCGGCAACCCCCATATGTGCACTAGTAATAGCAACACCACCCCCAAACCTAATGGCAACCTAACGGCAACCATAAATCTACCCTAACCCTAATCAAGATTGAATATTGGGACCGAGCTGGTGGGGGAGGGAACATCAGCTATGACTAGTGAGGGACATCAAGAATGATTCACACATTGATGGCTCTTGACAAAGTGAAATCAACTTGCAAGTGAACCCCATCACCACGAGGCCACTTTCAAGGCTTTTTGGACTTCTGAGGGGCCAAAACGCCCCAAAATGGGCTCAAAATGGGCTCATTTCACCCGTTTGTGCACCCCAAATGGTCTAGGATAAGGTTTGGAAAAATGTGTTTTTGACCCATTTTTGACCCATTTTTGGTCCCAAAACAGCCCATTTTCAAGGCATTTTGGGATTTTCGGAGGACCAAAATGGGCCACCACCACCTGCAGGTGTGCAGAGGCCAGGTGCGGAAATGATGCGGAAATGCAGAGATGAGTGTCGCAGATGCACGCAATAGGAAATGTTGTGATTTATTGTCTGATGAGAATGATTGTAAAATTATGCTGGTTTTCTGTTTTGCAGCATTGTCATGTGAGGCCCTATCAACAGGCCTTCGCTGCAATTAACAATCATCGACAATCACGATCTTTGGATTTGGAGAATTGCGTCTTGAGTTCAGTGCTGTGCAAGTGTGTTGACCTCCTACAATTGCAGCGTTTGGCGAGTGCTTCGCACCTGTTGGGGCCTTAGACGTAACAGGAGGTCGAAAATGATTTTGACAGACTACCTCCAGTCTGAGCGCAGCGCTTGCTTTGATGTGTTCATGAACGATCGATTCGTGGCGAGTACCGAGCTGGGGAAGATCTTTGGACCTCTCGTCTGGGATGGCGGTCAATGGTCCAGAGAAGTGCCGCGACTGGAAGAAGTTCAGCGTGACGAAATCTGGAACCGAGCTACCATAGAATCCGAGCAAGCCTGTTTACGCTTTCCTTCTCTGCTTGTTGTTTGCGGCAAAAGTGAAGTGGACGATGACTTGTTGATACCGCCGCTGCCTGATACCCTGTGGACAACGAGGCCTGCTCCGCTGGCAGTTGAAGTGCTGTACAAGTACCTATTCGAGACTGATAGTCTGCCAGTGAACGCGCCTAGGAGGTCCTGGGCTGAGCGCCAGGATGTGAAGATGGTTACGACGGCGCTGAACCAAGAGCGCGGGGTAGCGCCACGCAGCAGAGGGACACGTGGGAGAGGGCGGAAGTTCAAGAATGTGACTGGTGAGAGATAAACTTGGGGTGTGTGTAATGAGTAGCAGTTTTTTGCTCCAGTGCACGCGCTCTCTGCTCCTTTGGTGCAATCTGAGAAGCAGCATGCTCCTGTGTCGCACCATTGAGTAGCAACGTTGCTTTCGGTGTGTTGCCCTTGTTTTTTCGACGTTCGCCGTTGTTGTTGGTCTGTCTGTTGTGGTTGTGCTTACCCAGCTCAGGATCGGTTGTGTTTTTGTGAGGTCTTCTTTTGTTTTCAGGACCTCAACTCATCTTACCAGTCAGCTGTCAAGCCAGACGACGCACGCCTTACCAGGTGTGTGCCTGTCTGCGTTTGTTTCTTCGGTACTCTTTGCGGTGTTTTTTTTTTACAGCTCTTGTTGCAGCGAGCCGTTTTTTTTCGCTGCTCTGACTGCCCCTCGTTTGCTTTGTACGTTACATGTGTTGGGAGAAGTTCATTGTTCAGAACAGACTTTGGTTACAACGCAACGCACACCTCTTTATGTGTGTGTCTGCTCTGTGTTTTCCTGTGGTTTTGTGTCGTTTCGTTCCTCTTGCGAGACCTTCGCTCGTTGTGTTTGTCAACTGTGTGAGTGTCATGAAGTAGCGCTACGCATAGGAGTTTTCCGTAGTGTTCATTGTTCCACGTTCGGTTGTTTCGCTTCACTTATTGGTATGTTGTGTACACTTGTTTTGTCATCTTGGGAAGGTGCATTCTGATTTGAATCTGATTTGATGTGAAATTTCGAATGTTGTCCAGTGTCTTTGTTTCGCTTCGAGCGTGGTGCCTTGTGTTTGTATGCACACGCTGATGTCCTTGCTTTTGTTTCGTTGTTGCCTTCGTTTTTCGCTTTGTTTTGTGGTCTTGCTGTTCTGTGGATCTGCACTAGCCCCCCGTCGCCCTTGCAGGTGGAACTGAAGTGGGTGCACAGGAGACAGAATCCAAGTGAACTCAGAAGTATTTCTCTGGTAACAGGTTAATTCGGGTCTGTACGTTATCTCAGGTTTCGCCGCTACTCAGTACTTGATAACGACACACATCAAGTTGTTGTGTTGCTGTTTGCGCCCTCTGAGTTTTTCCCATGGGTTCTGAAATATGTTTTGGTGTAGAAAACAGATTTCTCTTGTTGTGGATGTTTGGGACGTGTGTGTCTTGGTCTTTGTATTTTGCTTCTCAGTTTTCTTTTTTGTTCTTTGCATGGTTTTCTAATCACCGCGCAGTTGTTTCTGCGGGTAAACTCAGTGGGTAGGGGAAGACTAGTAAAACTTCTGACCCCCAGTCTGTGGACCCCTGAGGTTAACTTTCTCATTTGCCATGGTGACAGCCAGTCAGCCCAGTTTTGGGTTATTGATGCGTTTTGGGAAGCTGCATGTATTTTTTTCAGTTTCAGATTTTGCCTAGCAAATGGCATACCACTCAGGTCAGTGTGGTCTTTGCTCTGGTGGGGCAATAAACAGGTCAGTGAGCCCTCAGTGCCCTGCTGTTTGGTTGTGACATTGTAATTAATGCATCGTAGTGGCGCCAGCACGACCCACAGTCGAGGTGGCATGTAAGTGGGGTGTACAGTGCATGGAAATGGTGCTGTTGGCCTTGGTATGGCCCTGAATGTAGTATGATATCCCTTGATTGGATGCTAAGTTGGCTCAGCCATGTGTATGGCCCTGGCTCTGCACCCCTATGAAACTTTTCGGCCATGTGCACGCCCGTGCAATGGTCCTGGGAGGGGAGTGCAGGTGTGCAGAGGCCAGGTGCGGAAATGATGCGGAAATGCAGAGATGAGTGTCGCAGATGCGCGCAATAGGAAATGTTGTGATTTATTGTCTGGTGAGAATGATTGTAAAATTATGCTGATTTTCTGTTTTGCAGCATTGTCATGTGAGGCCCTATCAACAGGCCTTCGCTGCAATTAACAATCATCGACAATCACGATCTTTGGATTTGGAGAATTGCGTCTTGAGTTCAGTGCTGTGCAAGTGTGTTGACCTCCTACACCACCTCAAAACGGTCCAACAACACTTGTTTTAGCGTTGCACATGGTCTAGGATCATTTTTGAGAAAAGTCATCTTTTTGCCCCTACTGGACCCTGATGACCCCTTTGGGCACCCACCTGTTTGGGCTTGAGCTTGCAGCTTGCCGCAGCCTAGTGGGCCTAGGTATTGGGGTGTAGGCGTCCGTTTGGGCAATTTTGAGGGGTGGAAACCATAAAAAGTGGGGGGTTGCGGGTGGAGTAGGTGCCCTCGGAATCGCCTTTTGAGTCATGTAGCCAAAGATATGGCCTATTCTTGGTTTGTGGCTGTCGGCAGCAAATCTACACAAAATTTGGAGCTTCTGGGGGCCTTTTTGGGCCGTTTCCGGGATATACATCATGGAGTTAGAGGGCTGCATAGAGCTTGTTAACACGGGGAAGTCAAGCCGCACGTGGAGTGTACCCACCGGTTCTCTTGGTTTGGCCGTTTTGAATGTGTTCCAGGGCTTTTTTGGCCCAAAAATGGCTATTTTTGGCCCTAAACTGCAGCTTTTGAAACTGAGGTCCGCCACTTGCGAATCCCGTTCCCGGCCGCCACCGTTGAGTTTCTTGCTCAAACTTTGTGTAATTGTACTTCACACCCATAGGTATCATCCACCAAAATTTCAACCAAATCCAAAGCACCACGACGGAGTTCTGATTTTTTCCCATTTCGCGCGTGCTGCTTGCTTGCTGCTTGCTTGCTTGCTGCTGCTGCTAAACCTGGTAGGTCCACCCTAGACACTAAAAAGGGTTATAAAACCAAGAATGGTTCCACCAGCTCGGTGACCCTAACCCTAACCCTAGCAAGAAATCCTTGCTTTAGCTCGCTTCGCTTGACAAACGGCCCGCTTCGCTCAACGCTGGGCCAGCCCCCGCACCCCCCTTAGAAAAAAGACTCCTGCAGTGGCCACAGACCGCCTTGTGTGTGCACCGCTTTGAGGGTGCTGAAACGCACCGCGCACTGCACCGCGCGCACCACGTGCGTCAGAGGATGCAACGCTTTCATGCAATGTACACCCTTTCGGAAGGTAGGCAGGGACGCAGAGAAAATACATTGAAATGGGAAACTTTTGCGCATGCATCATCACCACTTCCCCCAGATAATGCCCCCAAAGCGTGTTTCACCCATACACACCAATAGCATCACCCAACCATTGCATACAGTGCACACTGGCCACGTTTCAGCATCTTTTAGTGTGAGCATATATTGTGCGCCCCAGGCTGACGTCGCACCGCGCGCTGCACTGCGCGCACCGTGCGGTCAGCACCCTCCTTGTGTGTGCACCACCTTGTGTGTGCACCGCCTTGTGTGTGCACCGCCAACCACCCCTTTGTTCAACATTTGACCCAAAGCCTGTTCTGTATTGTTCTGTACATAAGAGGTGTTGTTTGTATGCAGGGGACGGGGATTATTGGTAGGGGGGGGGGGGGTTACCAGAAATGAACCGGACAGTCGGCCGGCCGGCCGGCTGGCCGCTTGTCCGCCAAGCCGGTATGTCCGCTGAGCCGGTACGTCCGCCGAACCTCTGTCCGGCTTATTCCGTCAAGCCAATAGGGGTGAGCTGCCATGCTGTTCTCGATTTTCTGCCCTTCACCAAAACGAAGTGCCAATGGTATGGTGCACGCCATAATGCCGCATGCCCCCTCAGCACACCCGCAGGTCAAGAAAGGCAACACCAATGTGTGCACCGAAACGAAGAGCTGCGTGCAACCCCCCGAATCGGGGGAAAATTTTCACTGAATCAGGCCAGTGAATTAGGGGGCATGATTTGAGGAAAATGCACGCATGCACCGTGATACCCTGGTGGCAACGCAGCTCTGCCTAAGAGGCTGCGCAGGGGTTAACCTACATTGCCACTAGGGTACCCAACCTGCAGGAGGGTGGATGTTGCAGGGGTGCAGCATCCAGCGTTGGGCACAGGTAAAAAATGACGCTGCCCATGTTTCTCTGACGCCCCCCCCCCCCCAATCTGCCTGACATCGACCACTCACAAGCAAGCAAGCAAGCATCACTGACTGGAGACCATAACTAGAACCGGCCCAATGGACAGCACAAAAAAAAAGCAGAGCGAAGCAAACCATTTGGAGCATCACAGAGCCCCCGAGAGGGGACAAGCAAGACAACCTGTCACTGTCACCATCAACCAACTGTCAAATTGCGCAAAAAAAATTCCGCAGGGAAAATTTCTTCGCCGACCTGAAAAGCGAAGTTTCCCTGCGAAGCTGTCCCATGGCGAAGTCCCCCCCCTCCCCCCTGTACCAATAAAATGCCTTTTTCTGGTGTTGAATCCAGCAACCAACTGACTTGGGCTAACAAATCGGCTGAATCGGGGAAAACGGGCCTCGAGTTGGGGGGGGGGGGGGGGTTGCGTGCAAGCAGCAAAGCCCACCCTGCATGCCCTGTGATTTATTCTTGCGATGCCCCATTTCAGCACTGATTGTTTGAACAGAACCGTTGATGACGGAGGATGCCTTGGCCACATTTGCAACAAATAGGAAATGTGGCTTTTGGGTCAATATTCCACACATTTGGACGGGAACCCATGTGGAACACACTTTTGAGGTCTACCCCACCCCGATTCCCCAGCAGAGGATTCTTCCCTCAGGCCCTATTTGGCCACACTACATCACCACATGTCAGGTATTCGGGTTCCTCAAAGACTGGGTTGGGCACTGCAGGGCAGCACACAGCAGAACATGGTACGGTATGGAAATAGCAAGTCGATGGTAATGTGGATTTCAGTGGGGCTGTTGTAGAGAAATGAGTATATTCAAGAGAACTGGGGGCTGCTTGAGAAAAAGGGGTTCTGAAGTGGGGGGGATGCAGGGGCAGTTAGAAAAGCGGTTCCAGTAAAGCAGCAGAAGGCGGTTGTTGGCAGTTGCATCAGCAGTTGGCCGACTTTGGAGGTAGCACCATTGCCCTTTACAATTTAGATAGTGGCTGTGGAGGAGTCCCCAACCTCCTTTCAAGCTATTCCCTGCCCAAAGTGTGCTCTGCTTGCATTAAATGATTATGCTTTCACGTATGTGCGGGAGAGCATGGTGGCTTACCGCTTCACCAGCGCGGCACAGATATGCCAGGGGCCTTGGACTCCAATCCGCATATTTTCATACTCCGTTGCTGGTTCTATCTTCGTGGTCGCCCTCTGGAGTCAAGAAAACGTAGCAAAAAGATGGCTAAAAATTAAAAATTGAACTTCAAGTAAACACCTGAGGTGGTACCATGGTTCTTGCGTCCAGAAAGGCAGGCCATTGGCGGAGGCGTGTTTCTTACTTCTGGAGTGAGGGGTCCAGTTGCTTCGCTCTGAAGTACCCTAAAAACTACGACATCTGAAACTGTAGAATAAAGATGAACCCTGTCCAGGTTCTGGGGTGCATTGATTCATAAACCAAAATTCCCACACGGACCATCAGTATGCACCGTCTCCACAGTTTGGGGCATTGCCTCAAGGAGGGTCTGAAGGGACAGGGCGAAGGGATCCACAAGGGGGGTACACCACCATTGCGAAAAAAATCATTCTAATTCGGGCTTGGTCCAGCCCTTGTTCACCCATCCCACAGAGAATTGAACCACCGAGCCAGACCCCCCGCCCGCCGCAGACATCCGGCGATGAGGTGGGTGCGGGGGAAAAGCCTTCTCAGAGGTAAGAACGGCACCCCAGCCAGGTTTTGCTTAACCACAGGCGAGGGGGGGGTGATCTGGCGGACCCAGCCACCTCAGCCAAACCACCCACCATCCACCCTAAACTAAAAATAGTTTGCTCTCGGGAAAAATGAAATTTTGAATATAGAGCCAAAAATCAGAGGCCCATCTTAGGTACACAAACTTTTTTTGCCCGCATACCCACCCACCCTCCCTCCCTCCCTCCCTCCCTCCCTCCCTCCCTCCCTCCCTCCCTCCGCAGGTTAGGCCACACACTAAACCTGCACCTCATTCCAAACCCGCACCTCACAGAACAGAAATCTCCAAAGAAAGGCTCCGAAAGACAGCACGTGCACTCAGCTTTTTGCAGCCAGAGATGGATTTCACGGCCTGCGACCCCTGTCTGCAGTGGTCCTTTTGCGCTGTTGAGCTCTGGCTTCTCCTACGCATTGTGCTCTTGACAGCACCATACCTTTGAGTTACCCGTCCGTTTGCGTTTAAGGCACGTGTCCGCGTGCGTCCATTTTGAAGTTTGGCGGTGTCCATTTCCATTCGTTTGGTCTGTTTTGGGTTTTCAAGGGGATTTTACCGACCACAACCCCCTCAAGTGCCGGCCGCATCCGAGGGTAGTATGCCCTGGTACAACGCCAGAGGGAGTGGGTGGCATATTTGCGTCACGCTGGTGAAGCGGTAAGCCACGATGCTGTCCTGCACGTACGTGAAAGCATAATCATTTAATGCAAGCAGAGCACACTTTGGGCAGGGAATAGCTTGAAGGGAGGTTGGGGACTCCTCAATGGCCACTATTTACATCGTAAAGGGCAATGGTGTGCACCTCCAACATCTGCCAACTGCTGATTTGTGTTGCCTTCACCTCCAATAGCCATCAAAGTACTGTTGTACAGACTACTAATCTAAACTGCAGCAGAAGTATTGTAAGCATGCCAAAAACAGCTGAACCTGCCAAACAAATACTGTACCAAAGCAGAGCCTGATCTGCAGCCCTATAGCGCCAACGGAGGCATTGATGCTGTCCCCAGGGCTGCAAATCTCCGGGGAACTTCAAGGCCTTAGGGATAGGGCAGTGGAAGCCTTGGGCCCCGGGGTGGGCAGACGTTCGACTCCGGGAGGAAGGCGGGCTTACAGCCCCGGACGTAATCCTCAATGGGTCGGACCCCCAGTCCCGGACCGGGGGTCCCAAGGTGACCCATACTCTGAAATTCAGGAAAAGTGAAAGTACATTTTTTGCAATCAGCGCGACGAGGGGATTCATAACAGCCCTCATTTACCGTATGCTTCACAAGAGGATTTCAGTCGTTTTTGACCGCGATAAAAAATGTTGGCACCTTCGACACCGGATTTCTTTAGTGACGCATGAAGAGCCAGGCCCATTGAGCCCCCGGCCTGGACCCCCCTACCCCATCCCCAATTTGTGGGAGCTCTGTGGGCCTCCCGGAGTTCAAAGGCCGGCATCCCCCATGAGAGCATATTGCATGGCTTGACCCAAGCTTTATAAGACGAGAGTCTGCGTAACAGCGGCGATGTGTGACAGATTGGCGTGAACGGAGAGGCCCTACTGCGCCGCTGATGTCGTGAGGGAAGTCTGCAGCTTCCCTGGCGCAGGGCCATAGGCGGCATGACATAGGCAGTTGCACTGCAGCTCCTTAATTGGCGCTAGACCTCCTTCCTCCGCCTGCACCCGCAGTCAGAGGCGTGAATTCGGAAGGCACAGGGGCAGGGCTACCAAATGAAGGACTGGGATAGAAGTACTGTGGACAGCTGGACATGATCGTGCGCTTGGGTCCGGCATAGCGGTGCAGTACGGGGCCGGGTTTCGCTTTGCACGTGGCCAACATAGCGGTGGCGCATCCGCTACGCTGTGTTGTCACGGAGCATGCGATACTTCGCCAGAACCTCCGGATTCGGAGGGGCAGACACACTGGTAATGCTCCCGACGTCCCATACCGGAGGTGTTTCTCCACCCAGAAGGGCCCACGCCGCCTGCCTCGCCGCACCATCAGCCACGTACTCCCCAGGCGGTGGCAACAATACTTCCCTCCCAAAAATGGAAGAGGCAATGGGGGCTACGGCTGGATTGCGCGCCGCACCCCCGACCAGCAAAATCCGACCGGCAGTTACCCCATGGCTCTCCAGCGAGGCAACGGCGTCGGCAAGGCCGCACAGCATCCCTTCGACCATGGCCCGAGCCATGTTCTGGCGCGTGCAATTGGACACAGTCATGCCCGCCAGAACACCGGTGGCGTCGGGACGGTTGGGGGTTCGCTCCCCTTCGAAGTACGGCAGCAGCGTCAGCCCTTCGGCTCCGGGAGGGGCGGCAAGGGCCAGGTCGGCAAGCTCATCATGCGTGACATCCAGCAGGGCCTCTGCCGCGTCCAGGATCCGGGCCGCGTTCAACGTGCAGACGAGCGGTAAAAAGCGACCAGTGGCATCCGCGAACCCGGCAACCTCGCCCTTCGGGTCGTGCGTCGGGAGATCAGAGACCGCAAACGCCGTCCCGCTCGTGCCGAGAGAGACTACCACGTCGCCAGGAACAGCCCCGATGCCCAGCGCCGCGGCCGCATTGTCGCCCGTGCCTGCGGCGATGGAGACCCCGTCGGGTGTTGTGCCGCCGAACTCGTTGGGCGCAAGCACGTTCGGGAGGACGACCGGGCGGTCGCTGCGCAGCGCCGCCGCGAATATGTCTGTACGGTACCGGTTGGCTGCGGCGTCAAAGTAGCCGGTCCCGGTGGCTTCCCCGCGATCGGTGAACAAGTCGCGGAGGTCGGTACTACCGCTCAGTTTCCAAGAAAGCCAGTCGTGAGGCAGCGCGACGGCCGCGACTCGCGCTGCGTTCAAGGGCTCGTGGTCTGCCAGCCACCGGACTTTGGCGGCGGTGAAGGCAGCGACGAGCACCGAACCAACGGCCTGGGCCATGGCAACGTCTCCTCCCATTTCGTCGTTGAGCGCTCGCGCGGCGGCTGCGGACCGCGTGTCATTCCACAGCAGCGCGGGTCTCACAACAGCCCCTTCCACGTCCAAGGCCACGAGGCCGTGCTGCTGTCCGCCGATGGCGATGGCAGCCACGTCCCCCAGGCCCCCGGCGTCCGCGATCGCTTCATTCAGCGCATTCCACCAATGCACTGGGTCCACCTCCGTTCCGTTGGGGTGCGCGGCGCGCCCCTCGCGGATCAGCGCCCCAGTCACCGCATTCCGAATGACGACCTTGACCGACTGCGTTGAGGAGTCCACTCCTGCAACATAGCGCTCGGTGGAGGGCACAGCAGACATTCGGCTTCCCAGCCTCAGATGCACCTCTAAACACCCAAACGATGGCCAAGTGTCTGCGACGAAGGAAGCGGCAACAATATGATGTGACAGAGGGAGAAATCCGCGAATCATTCTGGTGCCATGCGTCCCGCAATGGTACGAGGGGCTGTCAGCACGGTAATATGCCGGACCAAATAGACAATTGGGAGTTGCAAGGCGGCTGCCATCGGAAGGCCCGGCATGCGACAACGGCCTGTCCCGAGCCAAGGCATCAGTCAGGAAGTCCCCAGTTGTACATATTCATCACAACAACTGTGCGGTTTTCTTTTCCCATCCCACGTTTTGGTCAGCGTGCACTTCTCGCGATGGTGTGCACTGTTGATCCCTTGGCTGTCACTTATGTACAATGCACTGCGGTGTGCCGCTAGCAGCCAGCAACCCTTCCTCCCCCACCCCCTTGAGCCCTTTGGGCCCCAGGTAGTGCAGGGTCGGGGAGGGGGGGGTAGCTGTACACCTGCTGGGGGCAGATTGCCGTGTGTCGTGAATGAGTTCCCAATCTGAACTGGACCATTTGGCTCGTTCATCTTGTTAGTTCGCCTACTCATCAAAATAAGGACCCCACACCTCACGTCCTGCAGCGCGTCAGGGCAACGGAGATATAAAATTTGGCTGAAGAAAGCAAGCGATTTTAACGGACAATGCCCACCCCCTTTTGCAAAAACAAATGGTGTTGGTGCGGGCTAAGTACAAGTCAGCGGTCATGTATGCCCCGGCCCTGTACCATCGGACAGAGGCCAGAACATCTTGAGTCGATTGGATAACAAATAGCCCAGTTGTGGGGTAGACATGGTCCCGCTGCGACTGTGACGACATTGTGTGTGTACCCATTGTGACGCACCAGAGTGGGCAGGCCTCCCCTGAGGAGGCCCATGTTGCTGCCTACGTCAAAGGCGCAAAAAAAAGCCATGCACCCGAAGCCCAGAGACATATGCGCAATGTGCACGCGAATAAAAGGGTGGTGATCACGGAGGGGCATGGGAACTGCGAGACGTATGCTACCCAAAGGGTGCAAACCGGCAAATTCAGGGTATTCAGAGCACCCGTGGAAGGCACATGCAACGCACCATTTAGCCTACTTTCCAGGTGTGCAGCAGGAGATTCGGTGTAAAAGAAAACGCGCAAAACGTCCTTTTGGTACATGCAAAGGGATTTAACATCTGGCACCATGCGCATGCTCGGGTGAGGTGTGGTGAGAACAACTACATGGCACATTAGAACTTAGGTAAAAACACTACCCCAAGAGTACTACCCCCCGCCCCCCCTTGAAATCCCCCCCCTTTTGTCGGACCGGTACCCCCCCCCTAAGGGGGGGGGGGGGGGGCGGTCACAAAGTGACGGTTCCCCCCCCGGGGGGGGGGGGGACCGCACCACAAATCTGTACCATAGTAGCACAGTGTAAATCAGCTTCGGCACCTTCGGCGCCTGGTAAAAACTTTCTTTGGCGCCTTCGGCGCCTAGTATTTCCTATGCTTTCTGGGCCAAGGTGACGCCCCCCCCCCCTGGGGGGGTGGATTTCAAGAGGGGGGGGGGGGTAAGAGAAATTCCAAAAGCGGTGAAAAATTCTCGCGCAGTACGTGGATATTAGCCTGTTTGACCACCCCCCCCATCGTTTCTGGACATACACATTTTACAATCGCGTAACACTTCATCCGGTGGAAGGTGCACAGGCCTGTACGCCACAGCTGTACCTTCATGCTTTATGGCACAACTACTCCTTTATAAACCCCTGCATAGGGCTGGTGCCCTGGATCGCCATACTCAGGTACAAGACGCACCGTCGTACAGCGCAAAAGACAAACGGCTTATCAAAGGTCTTTTTGGAGGCATCAGGCATTGGCAGGGGTGGAGCCTGGGAGGGGCTGGGTGTCACGCACTTTCTGCTGCGCGTGGGACTGGATTGGGACTCAGAGCCCCTTCATACAGGAAGACTGGGATACTGGGTGGTCCACCAAACGGCAGGCCGATGGCTGGGCCAGAAAGACAGCGTGGATCAGTCAGGGCGCATCAGTTCTCACGATTATTTCCGGGGCAAAATAGGGGGGGGGTCACAATTTTCCATTTTTGATACCCCTCCCCCCCCCCAACCCCCAGCCCCGCCCCCTTCCCCCTACCCCAACCCCCCACCACCACCTCGAAAAAGCAGTACGCTTTGACCTCTTAGCTGAGGGGTCAAAAGCGGAAAATTCACCGGGTGATACTATGGTCTCCTAAAATAATGATTTTACAAGGGTCTCAACATCCAATTCATTCCATTCAATCCTGATACCATGGACACTGGTTTGGACAAAGACCAGTTGACAAACAGCGCACGTGCACCACGAAAGCACCTGTGTAAGAGGTCTGCGATTCCTTGGCAACAGGCCCAACAAGATTTGTTCGGATGATCAAGCGCGAGCGCCTATCCCCCCCCCCCTTCTTTGGGGGTATTCGCGTAGCATAGCCCCAATGGAATGGTGTGGGCGGTAGGGGCCGTGCGGGGGGGGGGGGGGGGCTGTTGTTGTGGTTGCAATGCCGGTGGCTGTTGCGAGCGTCCCGGTGGATGCCTTGCAGCAACGATTGAATGTCTGCCGACTGGAGGCATGCGCCAAACACAGGGGCAGGGGGGCCACGCAGACAGCCGCCACATGGGCGATGCCGGGCCTTGTGGCTCCAGAGGTGCCGCCGCAGCTCTGCCCCGCGGGACACCCCATTCCACTGCCCGGCGGCCCCGGCGCGGGACGGCGCCTCTTGGCCAACGCCGGGCGTCAGCCGCCGCCGCCACGCGGCTCGTTTGCCGCCGCCGAGACCGGCGGCAGGTGTGCAGTGGCTCAGGCCAATGAAAACGTCGCGGCCAACGCGGCCCCGGGCTGCGTGCGGGCCCAGGACCGGGGCCGAGTGCTGCAACACGGCGTAGGAATCCGCGCACAGTCCACTCCAGCCGTCGGACGAGATGTGCCGGGGAGGGGGCCGTTCGGGACGCCCCCCGGCGCCTCCTCCTCCACGTTTCACACACCGGAACGCGCCACTGCGACGAGGCGCTCGGAACTGGCGCAGAACTCGGGCTGCATCGCCGTGTGCCACAGGCGGGTACGGATGACGCCAGGAGTGGGGGGGGGGGGGCTGAACTGCCGCATGTGCCGCTACACGTCCGCCGGCATCGCCGCAGCGCCGACCGCCGCGCCGCCGTCCCCTAACCGCTTCGTCAACGTGCACGCTTGGAAGTGCAGCCCCGGCGCACGCGCGACCGCCACACACTCAAAATTGCGGATCACGAGTCCGCACCGCGTGAGCACACACCGCAGCGACTCGTCCGTGTAGTAGCTGTAGAAGCGCGCGCTCCCCGACGGGTCCTGCTCCCACGGTCCCTCGTGGTCCTGACCCCCGTAAATCCCCAGGAACAGGACGCCGTCGTCGGCCAGGATCCGCCGCAGCTCCCGGACAACTGCGGGCAAGAGCGCCTTCGGGACATGCAACATCGAGTTCATGCTGAAGATGGCGTCGAACTCTCCGTCCGCGTATGGCAGAGGCCGCGAGAATTCTGCGACGTCCGCACGCAGGCCCTGATCCCGACAGGCCTGCACCATGCCTGGGGAGAGATCGATGCCCTGGGCCTCTACGCCGGCCTGGCGGAAGAAAGCGAGGGCGGCTCCGGCGCCGCATCCAACATCCAAAAGCCGAGGCCGTGTGCCGGGGACGGGGCCAGCAACGGTTTCAGTGCTGGTTCCACGGCCGTGGCGTTGTCCCAGGACCAGGTCCAGAAATTGTTGTTGGAGGGATGCCTTCCAGCCCTGGGACGGACCATCTGCACGACGACGTGGTGCATCGCCGTCATAGAACTGCCGCAGCTGCTCAAGAAGCCGGTCATCCATCGCACGCCCAACGTCAGTCGACCATCGTGCGAGTCGGCGCACACTCAGAGAGAATGGGTGCCGGGCTGACAAAAACGAGTTGGACAGGGCAGAGGTAGAAGTAGCGCACAAAGTGAGGTCCCACCCCTTGCGATTACGTACAACAACATTCGGGTTGCGGTTATGCTGGACACCGGAATGAGAACTCACCCAAACGGTTGAGGGGCGCAAGGCGGCACCACCGTGCATCACCGTCAATCAGCGATCAGCAAACCCACCGGCATTGCACACAAAGTTCCCTTGTTCCTTGTTTGGGCATTTTGCTGCATCTGCTTGCGCACTTCATCGGAATGCCCGATAGAGCATTCCGCAGTGACCAGATTGGGGCGCTCACCTTGCCTTGTACCCTCCCCCCTCAATGTCCATCCCCCTCCTGGGGACAACGGTTCCCCCCCACTCCCGGGGGGGGATTGTCACCAAATGACGGTTGCCCCCACCCCCGGGGGGGACGGACACCACAAAACAGTAACCTGAATTCTAGTAGACCCAACTAAAATTTTTCTTCGGCGCCTTCAGTGCCTGTGATTTCCTATTGATTTCTTATTGTTCATGAGCCAAGTGACGGTTCCCCCGGGATAGACAAGGGGGGGGGCTGGACAAAGGGGGGGGGGGGGTTAATGCACGGGGACCCACCACGTGAATGACCGATGTGGTCTCTGCACATTGGTCATCCAGCGAATGCTCCGCGGAGCATTCCTTGCGGACCACACTGCGAAGGCTCCACACAGCACTCACTCTGTGTGCCTCCATGAATGCTAGGCAGAGCATTCATTACCCCCCCCCCCAAAAGCCCAGGAAATGCTAGGCGCCGAAGAAATTTTTCTTTAGGTGATACTGGAACTGCTGCATTCTTCGTGCTACCATTGTGTGGTGCAACCCCCCCGGAGGAGCATTCATGGCATGGGCCTATGTGTAGCCCCACACTGTGAATGGTGGGTGGAGCATTTGTTGACTTGCGTGACTTGTGATTTGTGACTTCGGCGACCCATGAAGAGAAATGGAGGGGGGCAAAAGAGGGAGGGGAGGAGGTGCATGGGGGGCTGAGCATAATCAATGATTAGTTTCCAATAGTTGCATAGCGCTGTGGAATGGGGTTGACAGGTTTTGCCACATTCATCATCTGTCTCGCAAATGCTTAGCCAGGCATGCAGGGCAGCAAGTGGGGAATGCTCTGAGCATTGCCCATGCCTATGTTCTGAATGCTCAGCTGAGCATTCTTGCGCGAAGAATGCTCGGCGACGGATTCCCGGTTGGCATCGTGAAAGCGTTGCATGGCATTTCTTGGGCAGCCTGCCAAGCCCTACTTTGACACCAAGCCACAGAGTGGGCGGGGCACACGGGGCAGTGCATGCACAGCAACTGCCCCCACAGCCACCTTGTGGCTGTCCCCTTTTGGTGCTCAGCCCGAACACCGTTCCATGGCACAGCTTGCAACATGAATGCATAGGATTCGGTCCTGTAGGACCATTTTCGCAGGTAACCCCCCCCCCTCCCTTGCGTTCCTCGGGTGCACCACTGATGGAACCGTTTTTCTTCATCATTACACGACTATTTTTGCTCAAACCACCTTGCAAAGATGTGCTCCGCCGCTCTATTTGCACATCATAGCAATTTCCTTCGATGAGGAGGGTTCGGCTTTCTTCATCCACACACCAATTGGACCATATGAAAGCTCACAGCGCAGGGTGCATAGAGCCTTGCCTGTGGGCATTCACCCCGTTTGCGCATGCCGCACTTTGGCCTACCTCCACAACGCATTCACCACACACCAGTTGAATGGTTTTGCAGCCCATTCTAGACACACCTCATGAAAGCAATCAAGAGGTGGCAAATGCTCTGCAGAGCATTCAACACACACCTCACAACAGTTCTACAAAGAATTCAGTACACCAACCACATGAATGCTCTGCGGCGCATTCACCAGACACCTCATCAAGTCTTTGCAGAGCATTGCGGCATGCCCCGTGAATGCAGAGCATTTGTATGCATTTGGTGAATGCAGTGTAGAGCATTTATTCCCACTAATGCAGAGCACTTGTACGCATTTGGTGAATGCAGTGTAGAGCATTTATTCGCACTAGTGTTTCTTATTACAACTGCACCTGTACTTATATGGTCACCAGATCAGTATTCCCGCACATGGGCCTGCACATTCCCGAGCGTTGTTCGTCTTTGCTACTGTAGGCACAGAAACTTCAGGATTTGCTCCCTGTGCACCAAGTTCGCAAACATAGCCTCCACAGCAGGCCATGATTTTTCCTATGGTGAGCATTCAATTCTCGTCCACAGGATGACGATTCTGGCTGGTTTTAGCATATCACATTTCAGCCTACCAAGAGAAGGGCATATGCATCGCATGCACATGCATCGTGAGTATCAATCAAGACAATATGGTGTCCCATTGGTGAACAATCACTGCTTCACTGAAGATTTGACATGGGTCCCCAAACTACCCCCTCCACAACCCCAGCTTGCTTCCACCCTAATTTAGAAAACTGCTTTTGACCACAAATGATTTTTTTATCTATTTTTTTTGCTAATTTTTCATGTTCATTTATCTATTTATCTGCTACAGAGCCAAAAATTGGGTTACAGTCGATATGCTCCCTAACAACTGACGCCCATTGAGCTTGGCTGATCTTTGGCTTTGCGGACACGCACCATCAATCATTGGTGCACTGAAGAATGGGTACGAAAGGAAAATCCATAGGCAAAGGCAGATACTGAACATTCATACAGGAAAAAGAGAGAGATAAATTGCTGCCCTCCCAGACAGAGGTGGGGCAGATGCCACAGGCACCCTAAAACATCCCATGCAGGTGCCTGTGTGCGTGCACGGTCTGATACCCCGGTGGCTTCGCAGCTCTGCCTGAGAGAGCGACGCGGGGGTCAATCTGCATAGCCACCTGGGCCTCCACCTGCAGGAGGGTGGACACTGTGAGGGTGCAGCATCCAGCGTCGGGCACAAGGAAAAAGGACGCTGCCCGTGTTTATCTGACGCCCCCCCCTGGTCTTTCCAACAATGGCAACTCTCTCACAAGCAGGCAAGCGTGACGGACGTCTTTGCTGTGCGGTGCATGCTAAGTTTCTCAAATCTTGCATTGATTGATTCGTCTTGTAGCAGGATTGCCTGAAAGACATGCAGCGCCAGGTGGTTTGGTGGGTCGAAGCAAAGCAATGAAACCCAACGATAGGCTTGACACTACAAGTGTGACCCCAAGCTGCGAGCCACTCATTACGCTTGTGATCCGTCATTTCTGTGGAGCAACGCCACTGGCCACTCCTACTTGCAATTTAAAGCACGCTTGGAGCCATTTGACACCGTTCTTCACATGGCACTGCCCTTAAATTTCATTTCTGGCCCAGCTGACAGAGATACGTCCCTGATAAACAATGAGGAACGAGCAATTAATTGTGAGCCCCCAACCTGGGGGGAGGGAGGGGGGGAGGGGGGCGGAATGAAGTTGAAAATTCTCTGTGCTTTGGGGGCAGGGAGGGCCAGGCACAAACAACCTCTGGCGCCATGCGCACCCACAACCATTCTCATCAGCAAACGTGCTGCAACTCAGCTGCATGAGCCCAGTATAATCTACGTTAAGGCACCAATATTTTTGCAAGGTAGGCAGGGTAGATTCTGCACAGCCTAATTTGTAATTCCCCATCTGCGAGGGGCAGCAAAAGAGTCAGTAACTGTGCCGTCAGAGGAGGCAATCTTGCAATTGTTGCCAACAAATCGCACAACGGGGAGAAAATGGACTTTCCCTTTTTCTCATCACATTGATGCAGAACCAAAGAAGGCAAAATGGCCTACTTTCGTGCTAGCCTACATCAGCATTGAAATCAGGGTTGGGAAAAAGTTCATAATGCAATGGCCCAATGCATCCATCATCAATGCAACCTTGGAGCAGCACTCCATCGCTAACATCAAAATGTAGCACTTAAGGTTGTAAAATTCCATGAAAACGTGCATAGAACTTTGCCAATATACCGAGCTACAGCAATCAATCTTCAGTAATTACTGCTGTGTGAAGGCACCTTCAGAGAAGTCGCAAGATCTCCAGGTGTCCTCCGCTCGCTGAGGTGTGAAACCTCCCCAAAAGGGAAGTTCCAGCCGCCAGAGGGTTCCAAAATGAAATGTGACAAACACAACGTCTGTGCCAGTTCTACCATCTTGCCCCGTGCTCTGCAACCTCAACGAAAGAGGACGTACATCCTGGTGGAAATGGTCCCACACATGAGGATACAAGGCAGGTGGTATTCTGGGACAGTTTGGTCAAAACCAGTCCTACTCTTACAGTCTGCCCTCTAACCACAGAGCAAGACTCAGAGCTGCAGGATGGCTGACTAAAAATCAAATTTTGCAAACACACCTGGAGGGGAGTTGCTAAGAACAGCCAAAGGACCACAATATCCGACCAAACACGAACACAGGAGAAAATATGGTTTTGCATGGGCAGTAGTTCAGGCGCAGGGTACCGTACAAAGACAGTGGTGGAAAAGCCCATGGATATAAGTGGCCAAAGTGTGGCCTCTTTGATTACCGTACCGGGTACTGTACAAAGACAATGGCGGAAAAACCCATGGATATGGGTGACCAAAGTGTGGCCTCTTTGATTCTCCTGCATGTCAATGGAGTAACACCATGGTTGCCCCGCTGTGTCATAGAAAGACTGTGCTCCCGCTGAAGCGGAAGAGCAGCATACTACGAAGGGGGCACCACTGGACGTGAGTGCGGTTGGGTTCACGATGATGGCCTGTATTCTTCGTGTATCTGACTGCACCCTTTAACATAACCCTGGACACTCAGATAGGAGCATACAATTAGGCTGCTTTCGATTTACTAAATGCACCACTCAGGATCTTTGCCACTTTGCCAATCCGACCAAGCAGGGCGTATCGCACTGATGGGGTCCAGGGGTGGCCCTCTTGGACAGGCACAGGGGATCCTGCCATATATAGGAGGGAGAAGGCACCACCCAGACCTCCGGTGTTTCCTACTCTTCGGTCCATACTGTACCCAATCGTCAGGGTGTAGATCTTCCCAGTGTCATCAAAGGATAAAGAATTTGCCTGTGGAGGGCACTCCACAGCCCTGCCAGTGGCTGGGACAGCCTTGGGTCCGAACTTAAAGGTTCCTGTGTGTGTGCCTCTGGTGCGATTGAAGAACCACACACGGTTCGGCTCCATAGGATCAACATGAAAGCCCCAGTAATTCGGGTTGAGGTCCGGGAATCCGGCATCGAGATCTGCACTGTCCATCGCCGCCAAGAATTCGTGCCGCTCAAGCGGACCAACAACGGGGGCAACGAACTGAAAATCATCGCTCACCATGTCCTTCCATTCTGTGCCTTTGAATTGGAATTCCATGAACTTTTTGGCACTTTCCATGATAGTTTCGGGGGCAATGGGGTATTTAGACTGCTCCAGCATCGCCTTATCATCCAGCTCATGACGGCGGCCGACGTTGGCCTTGTAGATGGGTTGAGTTGTATAGCGCGGGCCATGCCAGGCCGGCAGGGCAACATCCCGTCCGCTGCCAGAGACCCTGTCACAAATCTGAATCATCATCCGGCAGCAGTAGGTGATGCTGGAGCACGTCACATCACAGAAAATAGCGATGGCCGAGGCACACAAGTGCCCCTGGAGACGGACCAAAAGGCTCAGCATGGAGGTCATAATGCAGTCTGCAATGGGCGCAGAGTGTGGCCAATCCAAGACTGTGAGCCAGGCGTTCGTTTAGCGGTGGAAGGACAGTCAGACTCGTCCATACCGGCGCCCACGCACTGTGGGACAGGACTAAGGATGGCTCCTTAGCAAAGACTGCTGCAGGCACTCTTGACAGTCACGTGTCATGTCTCTTTGGCTGACCGCGTATTGCTTTGGCTGACCTCCCTCTTTTGAAACTCCCTACGGGCATCAGAGCCAAGGCAGATGGACCAGAAAAAGTTCAAGCTCCACTGATGGCTGTGCTTATTGCTATGTCATATTGAGCAATTGAGAGAGATGTGCTGGGGAATTGTGTAACTTTATTAAAGGGACCAATTTCTGTAACTCATCTTTTGCAGTATGTTTGGTTGTTGAAGTGCAGCACATCCTGCTGCCCTTCAGGCCAATCAACAGGCCAATCAACAGGCGAGGCCAAAGCACTTGATATGCCTTGCTTGCCTGTCACCCAGTGGTAAGCCAAGTCAGAGCTTGTCTTTTCCTTGCCCAGCAGCAGGACAGTTGTACTTTGAATGATTGGGTGATGCATTTTGTTGAGAACGTCGCAATCTGAGCAGAGATTGTAATGAGTTCATGCCCCCACCCCCTTTGTCACCCCCAACCTGCACATGCCCGGCATTCCACTGGCAGTAACAATGAATTTGGCTCATTGGTTTTTGGACTCAATATTGAACTTTTTGGACCTGACCTACTGAATTCCTGAATACATGGTTTCCACTTTGCACCAGAATAGTTCAAATGGAACTCTTATGGTGCAAGGCATATCTCTCGGGGACATTAGGTTTGTGCCAACGCGGTGGGTTTTGGCATTTTTCCTGGGGTTTTTGAACTTTTGGTCTGATGCGCCAAAATTTCGTTCCATTGGGGGGGGGGGGGGTATGTGTATACTTTTTGAAATCTGTGAGAAAAGGCCGTTTCAGAAATGTTTGGGTTAGGCGGGGGTAGGTGTTCACATTTTTGAGCAAACAGCTGGAAACTTGACGATGCGCAGACCAGAGCAATGCACAGGCGACTGCTGATTATTCCGAATCCGAATCGTCGCCATTGTTGTCCCTCTCCACACGGGCCGGGACCCCATTGGGGCACACATCACCCTGCTTGTGAATGGGAACATATTTCTTCATTTTTTCCCAGTCCAAGAGCTCATGCTGTGAAGCTTTTGTGGGGTGCACTTTACAATCCGAAAATTGGTTAGCAAAAGAAGCGGCCTCTGCGGTGGTCAGAATCTGGTGTCCATTGTGGGTGCATGCCGGTTGCTAGGTTGCTGTGAGCACGAGGTATAGGGCTATTTCGTCTGGCTACCAGGCTCATGCCGTAGCACCCGCAGCCACTGTGCTCCTCCAGAGTGAGCCCTTTTGCGCACCAAAGGCTTGCGCGGTGCATCGGGGGAAGCAACAGCCCGGGGAGTGAATTTGTATGCGGACATGGTAGCTGCCTGTTGACAAAAAGAGGCAGCAAGTAACACAGGCACCGTCTAAAACAGGCGAAAATCTCAAACATGTCGTCAGTATAGCATGCAGAACCGGGTGTTCCACATAGCCCTTTTCAAGGGCTTTGCGAAAATACCGCACATACCCCTAACTCTGGAAGGCTCAGTGGGCACAAATGAGGCAACAATGGAACCGACCCCCGAAAACCCACCGAGTTGGCACAATCAGCGTAGGCGCTGAGAGATATACAAAGAGATGCACAACAGAAGGCTACAACTTGGGCCGTGAAGCGCTCCTTTCATTCACTTATTGGAAGAGAAAAGGCCATAAGAAACTCTCAGGACACATGCATACCAAAATACATGGACACTTAAATACATCCTTGTTTTGAGACAAGTTTTCCTTTGCTATGGTTTTGTGCCACATGACACACCCATTGGGGTGGCCATTGGGGTGCGTGTCACTGAGCAACAACAGCAACAGAATACCACTGCCTACATACACAATGGCATGTTGTTTGGATTTCACACTCATCCATTTCATTTGTCGGCAATGGTGCATGCAGCATGCGCGTGTGCAACACTTGCAGGAGATAGACATGCGGAGTGGAACAAGCTCGAGCCCTCTGATGAAGTAGATGCCCACTCTAACTGAAGTGCGTAAGGCAACCCGACCAGTTGACACCACGCTGACCAATTATACCCTCATTGTGTTCTATACTTCGGTGCTTTCGTTAGTAGATATTGGATGTGAAGAACAAGATTGCATCATCAAGCATTTTCCCCACATGCCTTCCCATAACAATTTTGGTTTTGGACTTTGGTTCAAGCCTTTGTATGGTTTAACTAGCAAAAAATCGCAAAACCACAACTTGACCTGTAATGTTCCTCAGCTCTTTGGATCGTGTGGAGAAAAAAAAATAGTATTGCTTGACCGAAATCCAACAGATGTGTTCAACCATCATGTCCGGTACGTGCCTAACATCACAACCTTCTTCGTTTCAAAAAAATTCCTGCAATTGGTCAATGTGGTATCAACTGGTCGGTTTACCTTGTAACTCAACTACTTTGCTCCCCAAGTACCGTGCGCCAACCCACGCATGCTTGAACATGTCAGCGATGTGCAGCAACTGACTCCAAACGTCTTTGTTTCTGCATTCATTGGCACTATGCCTTGATGCACTCTGAAGAGCCTCTCGATCAGGCCGTACAATGGCGTTATCCCCGTGTGTGCGTGTGTGTGTGTGTTTGTGTCCGACCAAAAGGCCCTAAGGACATGTTGCAGCATTCAACTCCACAAATATTCTGCGTCAACATCATTGACTTGATTTGGCCCATAATCAACGCTGTCACACTCAGAGAATGTGCCATGCTCCGGAAAGTGTCTTTCGAAACGAAGAAGTGTCAACCAGCGGATTGTTTTGCAGCCCTAAAACGTTTGCGCCCTGTGATAGTCTGAGTTTCAGTGGAAGGAAGGCGTAACACAAAACTCAAAGACCGTCAGGCACTCCTTCGTGAAATCTTTCCTCTTGGGTGTCAAAATTACATAAGCAGTGCAACAGATCCGTCAGGTATCTGGACCAGGTGGGGTTAGCTGCGTTTGGGAAATATAGGGGCATCCTCAAATGCTTGTGGACAGATCATACATAACCCATGTTCTTCGATCGATTGGGGGAACGTTTGCATACGTTTGTGGACTCGCCAGTCCAAACTTATGCACCCCAGTCAGGGCAAAAGAATACTGAGACACCAGCAGCCACACTGCTCAACTTCGTTGTCAGAAAGAGCCTACTCAGGGGGCTTTGGGTGAGCATAGGGTGTTGAACTCCTAATCGTTTGGGTTGCGGTCATCATTCGTTCTTCCCAAAAGACACCTTTTCACCCCAGCAAATTCGGTGGCTGGTACGATGGTCGCGCCAGAGTCAGCGCGATGGGTCATGTCACATGTGCACGCGCAAAAGATATATAACACCTTGGGCTTGGGTTTCACAGGAACCTGAAAAAAGTGGTGCAGTGCCATGCCATTGTGCCGTGTAATTGTCCGTATGGGAAAAGGAAGTCCACAACGTAGATACTTCAGAAAATGCCTTACTCTCACATGCGACGACCCGCCGTCGTACCTTGTCCTAACCTGAAATGTTTCATCAACAATCATACCTGCGCCATTCCCTAAACTTGTGCTGTTTTGCACACTCTCCCGGGGAAGTGCAAATGCGATGCGAAGTTGTGCAATTGCTCAGCAGATAATGGGCATTTGGATTAGGAGGCTGACGCTGCCTGACGTTGGTCGTCCCGAGCAATTATTGGTACGTCGGTCCCAACACGTGGGGCCTCTCTACCCAACCTCCCTCCCCTCCCTGCACTGGGCCTCCGAACCCCCTCCGTTCTCTCCCAACACCGGCCTCCTACACCCACCACTATTGTTCCACCCACCAACCGCCGCCGTCCCGGGAACGTTGTTCGATTGGGCGGGAGCTCGGGCCCCGATCGACATCACTCGGCCTTCATCTTTGCATCGCTGCCGGGAGTGGCAACCCGCCGCCACTGGCGGCCGGCGACTGCCCCGATGCGAACCGCAGCCTCGAAGAACAGCAGACCACACAGCACCGCAAACATGACGGCTCTCCCAGGAATCCATGAAGGCAGTTGACTGGTCACAGCCACCGCAAGATCGTCCAGGTACTGGTCCGAAGGCTGGCGGATCGGGAGAGCCTCGGCAAGGGTCTGTAAGCAACAGTTTAGGGAGCATCCTCTTGAAACAGGGGGTGGGAGGAATGCCGGGGGCCGTTCTGTGGCGTCGTGAATTTGAGGCTGTGCACGTGTTCGCCATATCCAGAGCCTCCGTGGACGGAACGCCAGCAACCAGAAAATTGCAATCCGAATGCAGTCACAGCGGCACCCATGTCCGGGAGCGGCAGTGTAAGGCTAGGGGGCGGGTTCCGATCTGGTGCACATAGACTTGTGCTCGGATCCGATCCTACCTATGACCACTTCTTCGTCCCTCTGCCTTTCCCGCCCTCCCCTCTCATCCCGGCCCGTTCTAAAGCAGCCTTCGGGTGCCAGGGCCGCCTGTACCCCTGCAGTTTTCTTCTATCTCGGCACTTTTGCCTATGTTGTGGGCGGGCTGCGAACCCTCCCCCGAAACGAGGTTGGCCAGGTGCGGGCCTCATGCATCTTGTGTGTATGGAACAGGCTCGACGGATGCATATGCGCGGTCAGGCGATGTGTGAGCTCCGGTGAATCAGCTGAGCCAGCTGATGGAGAGGACAGGAAACCCACCTTCTGAGAATCCAACCATTCCGTTGTTGCCGCCAGGTTCACGAGGTTGTTCATTAGGATCCAGGCGTATTCGCCACAGTCGCTAATAAAGCAAAGATATCGGAACAAAAAGGTGCAAACAAGCAGCCCCACGGCAAACTGGCATAAGGTAGCCCGGCTGCGGGCGTAGAAATAACCAAACCACTCACCTGCAAATAATAGGATACGGAGCGAAGGACACTGGTGATTGAGAAACTGCGGACAACCTGCTCCAAATGCCACGGGCGCAACAGCCACGGCCACGGCCACAGCCACACCAGCCCTTCAACATAGTCGACGCTCGGTAATTCTACTTGAAGGGGCAGCGCACCACCACCTCTGCCAAGGCCACATCCCCAGCCACAACAAACAACCAAAGCCACAAAACACAGGTGCAGCTGCGGACGCGGTCTGCGGCCACAGCGACAGCGACAGCAACATCCGACAACAGCCACCCCCACCGCCACCTGAGCCGGGAATACTTAAGCATAAGAGGATAATTGCAGTGCATTGGAAGAAAAACATGTGAGTGCCGATTGTCAAGCAGATTGCTGGCCTTTGGGGAGCAGGGCAGCACCGCGTTTCTCCGGATTCTAAAACGAGTTGACCGTGTCGGTGTCGGTCGCGCTGCGGCTGAAATTTGGCATTGAAGAGGCCGACGGGCATTGTGGACTGGGTTTGCTCCCGTCATCCATGTCATCCATGCAAACAGTGCAATTCACCCAGGGGCACATTGCTGAAGCCTGGCCGGGGGATCGAATTCACCTCCGCCCGGGCAGAGGACCCCACCCCATGCCACTAGGCCGCACGACGTCCTGTTTAATGCCGCAAAATTGTTGTACAAGGCCTATGACCAAAGCCTTTCAGGAAGGCCGCTAGGCTTAGTACCTGAAGGATCGCAGACTTACCAGCTCATGGACCCTTTGGCACTTTTCCCCACTGTAATCCCACGTGCCTTCGTTGCGGAGTTTGTTGACACCCAGGCTGTCAAGAAACCTGACACCCTGGATGTATGGCGTCTTGGAACAACACTGTTACCATGCACGACATGCAGCACACATACGCCACAGGGCCAAGAATACTGTGCATTATAACACGGTACATGTGGCATCCCAGATGTGCAGCAATCCACAGCAGTTCATGCCACAATACGCTGCAACTACGCTTAGGCTGGCAAACTAACGAAACTTGATTCCTCTGCCAGACGCGAGTGGCATGTCTAGCCCAGTGTAAAGGCCCGACACTCGGGGGTGGTGTAGAAAAGGGGGTTTGTTTGTCCACAACAACCAGATCCAAACGTGACCCCCCGTCTGCCACAAAAGCGACATTTCGTCTGGGATCCTCACCGTCTGACTAAGACCCCACAGACTCGACAGGCGGGTACACCTGGTGTTGTGATGGAAGCTGTGGGAAATAATCTGACTTCCCGGGCCCACTGGAACAGGGTTACTGGGCTGTTGCAGAGGATGAAACACGAGCAGTGTCCAACAATGCAGACGAATCCAAACGGTGCCAGGAGCACGGAGCAAATAATCCAGAGAGACATCTGCAAGGTGGTCGATATCCTGAAAAATATACGTGTACATGTCGAATCCATTCCAGCACCTGCGGCTCAGTGATTTTTGCGAGCACAATGTAATCGTTAGTGGTTATTGCAGTCCACTTGGAAGTTGTTGAGCAGGTGCAGTTCACAAGAAGCGTAGTGCTAGATCCCTCAGAAGCCACCACGAGCAAGACTCAGAGAACTCATACGATGATGTCGCAAAATGCTCCTACTTTCCTCTCGGCCCCCTATTCTGGCCCAAATGGCAGTCACAGAATTTTGTGCCCAACTCTGCTGTGAATCAAATCCCCTATTGTCAGGACACACGCCGCCCGACATTTCGAGTACAATCCCTTCTCAGACTTCCTCGTTGCCCTCTTCTGTCTCCTGGTCAAAATTGATAACATGTCCTTCTGATGCTTCACTTCAGCCCAGGCGTGAAAAGCCCTGCCCCCCAGCCCACCTGGATTGAGGGCAACCTCGAGGGTGCAAACAGACGCAAAAACAACACGCGACAGTCTCTCCGAGTGAACCAGCTCCTGAAGCTCTTGGTGGACGGCTTTGTTGAACAAGGTCAGTTTTCCAGAGACTCCATCCAAATGTGTGTCTGCTGGCCGGACATGACATGTGTAATCTGACTTGGAATTTGCTGTACTCGGGTGTGAATACCGCTTCCCTTGCCCCCGGGTGGATTTTGCGCCCGTCCCAGATGTAGCACTCGGCGCATATCGGAGGGTCCAAAAGAGTGGGTGGAGGGGCAATTTTTGCTGCCTAGAAGTATGGGAGATTGCTGTGTTGCTGATGATTGCTGCAGACCTCACGTTATTCTTTGCAAACAACGTGGCAACACTGCTGCTAAATGCGATAAGTGTGCTACAGAATGTGCAGAATCTTTTGTGCAAAATCTGTGCTGCAGCAAGGACAATCCACTGCACTCCCTTTTGCAATGGGGGTGCTGGCATGTCCGGCGTGGCTGATAATTTTGGCGCTGACACACAATGGATGCGCCTCTGCTGGACCCCTCTCCCCCTCCAGGACGCAGGAGAAAGCACCAACGTCAGCATACTGTATTTCTGGCATACCTCTTCATTAGTTCCCCTGTGGGAACGATCTCCACTGACTGCTCCAGGAATCGCACGCAAAGTGCCACTGCAGCATATAGCAGTGCCCCTACCTGAGCCAACAACGGGGCCACTACTGCCATGCCCACAGCGGCGCATCCAAAATCTTGCAGCATCACCCACCAATCGTCTGTTTGGGTCACTATGTTCCTGCACAAATAGTGGGCTTCATTGCCGCCACCCAAAGCAAAGCGCATCCTGTGGGGAGGCCCACGTAGTCAGCACCTTCCCTCCGGGGGTTGTGCATAACGAAACCGGAAATCGGGTTTGCCATTCAACCCGACCACCGCCTTCACCAAATAGAACGTCAGGTACGTTATCGATCTATTGTTGAAGTGCCGCCACGGGCACTTGCAACCTCCGCGGGACAGTGATCAGGGCCGTGACGGCTAACCTCCAATTCCATTTGCAGATTATGGGTAGGCAAGGGGGTTGTGGGGTTGTACTACCACAGGGTTGTAGGTTTTAGGGGACACGCGTTATCTCTGTGGCAAAGCACTGGGTGTTGTAGCCGATTTCAATGTTGCCTCTTGGGCACAGAGCCCTCTATTCTGCCACTTTGAACACTGAAAAAAGTATTCTGCTCCATAGCCCTCTGTTGTTAGGGTCACGCAATGTCGGCCGCCACAGAATGAATGAATGAAATATAGGGAATTCGGCGGTCTGCTTGGCAAAAGGGGGTGGAACGAAGCATGTCTCATGACTGTGTGGGCTTCTTACAGAGACGCACAATCGCACCGATTGAGACACCTCTGCACAGAATGTAACGTGGCTTCACCAACCACGATATGATCCGCTATACCACCTCGTATCTCTGTCGCAGCCTTAGTTTGGAGGGTTTGTAGCTTTTGGTCTAGCACGTTCCATGGCCAGAAGTAAGTCACTATTGTCATCCGGTGGGTACGCCCACGTAGTTAGCACCTGCACTCCGGGGTGTTCATAATGAAACCGGAAATCGTTCAACACCACCACCTTCACCGAATAGGACGTCAGGTACGACCCGATCTCTTGTTGAAGTGCTTTATTGCCTCGGCATCCTTCTCGACCGTGGCATGTCTTGCTAAGCTTCCGCAAGTTGCAGAACCTCCGAGTATGCCGTGACGGTGAACCGCGCAACGATTCCATGGATCTATGCTTCATCCAAGAAAACGCACAAAATCCGCTGTGCGGGATCTGCTTGTGGCAAGAACAAGCGGCTGAATTCCCCTTGGCAACAAGGGTGCTTGCATCCTCATAGTCCGCTGTCGTTGATAATTTGTAGTGCCGATGACCAACCTCCCATCAATAGATGAGAAAGCTCACGAAAAAGCACCAATGCCCATCAACAACTAAAGCCACACAAATCTGCTTGCGGTATTGAAAATGTAGAAACTTGAACACGTGGTGCGTGGAGAAACTCCACGCACCACTAAAAAAAAAAGAGCGACAAGGGGATCCGCGACAAACGAAATGCAATCTTGGCTACCGGCCCTTTGAAACACAAACCTGCGCCAAGCATTCAAGAAAAATCTCCGACCGGAGTCTTCGATCTTGCAGCATCCTTGTCCGTGCCGCACCCCAAGCCACGTACCCACAAGTTGGGGTGGAATTTTGAGGGCAACAGCCCTCACCATGGGGCAGAACCTGAACATAAACATGTAGCACATGTAGCACATGTAGCACACATCACAACTCCCTCCGGCTTGGGGGTGTGGAGCAAGATTGTCTAGCACGACCAATCAGATACGTGGACGATCACGTCCATTATGAAATGCTTTGAAAAAAGGACTAAAAAACGCAGTGCCACATCACCTCAAGGCGGGAAAGCTCGTGTGACCTTCGTTGAGTTGACAACATATTTGGTTACCTTGTGTGTGAGGGCGTAATTGCCCGTGTGCACGGAGGCCCATGTGCCTAGTTGCTAAGTTGACCTAATTGCTGATGTGCATAGAGGCCCTTGTGCTCGGTTGCTCAGTTGACCCACAGGCTAGCGAATCCTTCATGAAATTGAAAGGCCCCAAACAGAATGGCGGAGTGTAGTAAAACGAGTGGTTGAGCAAGCTCAGTGGGTAAACAAATGATGGGATTATCTTGCTTCTAAAGCCTCCCTCCCATTTGCCGATAGCCTCTTGCCAACACGAAAAACGTGCTCCCGCATGGCACAAAGGCAATCGAAATTATCCGTAAAACCGACAACATACTCGACGTCAGGGAGTTGCTCCACCGCGAAGGAACCGTTCCTAGGAAATAGCACGTAGCTGAAACCATGGCCCTCACGGCGGTGTGGGCTTTAACAGCACATTCATCGACCACCGTTGGCTTATTTGCATCGAGCCGTTGGGGATCCAAGAGGACTAAAGCGCTATGGGACGGACAACCTTCGGAAAGCAAGAACACACACACGCATACCACATCAAAACGATAATCGCGTAATTGAATGCAACAATCATCATTGAAATGGTGGGGTTCGCCGTCAATGTTGTCCTCACTACACACGAACATCAACAACGACGATCATAACCCTTTCAATGATGCGACACACATGGCCATGCAAAAACACAAGTGGAATTCTCAAGGGGCGCTCACCGCCTGCGACCGCCTGCGACGGCTTGCGACCCTTGAGAAAAATTTTGTACGCGTGTGGCGATGGCATAACCCGTACACTCCCTCTAGCCCGCCCTCCCTCCCTCCCTGTAACTACGAAGTAAAGGCCCAAAGGGGTGTTTTGGAGTCTACACAAAAGATTGGCGGTTAAGTAAAAAGGGCATCTTGCGCGCACAAAAACCCCCCTTTTGCGTGTGCAAAAACCCAGTAAAATCCCTTAAAAATAGAACCTGCCCCCCGGACCCTAAGACAACAGTGAAGGTAGTGTTGGGGGATAGCAGTGCGTGTCCTCAATGGGTGCCCTTAGTTTCTCCTTATTGTCTGCGTCATGACGCCAAGGACCGACAAGTTCATACTTCGGGAACTGACGCAAATAGAATGCCACCAATTACTAAGCACCTTCATGCGCTGAAACAACTATTCCACCCCCCGCCTCACCATGTCCACGTCAAGCAGTTGTTGTCAAATGTTGTCAACATTACTTTCAAAGAGCAGAAGAAAATATGTACGTAGAGGGGTCACTATCCATGGCACACTTCCGTAGAGCCCTCAAAAAAGGGGTTTTTGGCAAGAAAAAAGGCATGTCAAGTGCCTGTGACCGCTTGCGACCGCCTGCGACCGTGGGCACCCCCTCACCCCGACAACCGACAAATTAAAATCCACATGGCACGTTAGGTCCAGCATTGTAGGGCATCCTTCGTGGGATTGGAGGGTTTGCACTCGATGATATTCTTCAGTCGTGTGGAACACTACCTCTTTGTGCTTCATGCCTTAAAAGCCGACTTCTTTCACCGGCTATTTTCCAAATGTCGCCCCACTACCCCATACCCGTGCTCTCGCTGGACCGTTTCGTAGTCGTTGCATCAAAATTTATGGCTTCGCTATTGGCTTTCCACACGGATTCTGCCGCGTACTCGTCGTTGTAGAATTCTTTCTTCCAAATCGGAACGGACTTCTACACCAACAAGGATAAAATGTCCCTCCTTCAAAAAAAGTCAGCATGGCATAGCTTGCCCGTCGCACACCCACCCGCACAACGAAGGCATACGAGCGGATAACGAGTTCGATGAAACGTTGCACCTAAACTAGCAGCCACATGCACCTTAATTGCATCGATCCCGTAATGGCAAGCTTCCAACGCCTCTTTGCGGTGAGCAGAACAAGCGGCAACCACGACGCTACTTTCTCCTACACAGACAACACGACAACGAGTGCTTGCGCCGATGCCACCCGAAGACGATCCACAGTCTCGCGGGAGCATCGTACCTATTGGGACTAAGCCAATCCGGTGAATCAATGCTACGGACAATAAGTCCCACTTTTGATGCATCTATGGAAGCATTTAATGCAGTCACGAAGGGACATCCTTGGTTCGGTGAAGAGCGAAAGATTGCGGACTTACTGCGGTTCGAGAGTGTGCAACAGTCCCCGGGCCTTTAGGCTTTCAAACCCCTCGTCACGAGTGCAACCACGGAACATATGAACGAAGTCATGGCATACCTCATCACAAATCTTTCCCATTTCCTTTTTAGCCATTTTCTCGTAAGCTTCGTATTCCAGGCGGTCCACGCCTTTGCCATTAAAATTGTTTCGTGTTATGCCATCAAAGATCGCAATTGCACCACCAGCATCGCGACGCACGAGTTCCCTCACCTAATCGGGGAGGCGGGCAAGCAATGCCGGGAACTGTCCTAATCGAGACGCCCAAGAATTTAGAGAAGGGTTAGGGGGAAGGAGTGGCGTACGCCAAGTATGTGGAGATCCATTGGTCATCGGGCGAGGTTTTAGCGTTCTTCCGATATCAAAATTGAGGCCGTCAAGGCACCCCTGGTCACTCGTCAATGGACTGACAGCACGCAAGCACGCGGGAGCAGCTCACTCGCTCACCCATCTTATACTCGAAGAATAAGAGAAAACAAATATCGTTGCCATAAAACTTAGTTTGTTGCTTTCTGCATCATTGCAAAACAACACTAGTGGATCCGGGGGGAGCTGGAAACACCTTGTTTACGTCGATCGGTGCATGTTGAATCTCCACTGTATCTGCGACATCAAGGCCATTGTTTGAGCATGAAAACCACAAGCACTTAAAAAGTATACCTTATCACATTACGATCACATACACTCTGCCTTATCCATCACATCAAGGACTGTTCATTTGTTTGTGCGGTTCGCCCCCTGGATGGTTTATGTTACGTTCTCGCGACTATTGTGCAAGCGACATAGCTTATCACATCGGCTGAGATCGAATCATTGAGATAAGTTACCAGGTACGGCCGTATGGATGGTATTGAACAGCAAGAGAGGGGAATAGATGGATTTGTCAAGCCATTCTCATTCGTTGGACCACTTTTGGCCCTTGTGTACACGTCTCAATGAATCCTACAAAGCATCAAAGCTCAATATGAACGGAAGAAGATTTTCAGGAAGAATCAATTTCTTTCGAAAGGGTGCACTTCTTTCGAGGTGGAAGGTCTTGGATCAGATGGACTGATTGGGGCTACATGCTGCTGCCTACGTTTCTTGTGATGCCTTGTTATCTTTGTGCGGATGTTTACACCAAGGGCTGTATGCTCTTCAAAAGCCCAAAATTTGAAGACAAAACTGTGAAGAATAAGTGTCTGGCAAAGCAAGGGGTGCTTCCGACAACCCCTTGCCTCATCCTTTGTGACAGATATGCTAATCTCTTGGAAAGAACACCTTCTAATCTGTGGAGTCAAATGTAGCGCCAAAGTCGACCAGTCCCTACTTTCCCTTCTATTTGTAGTGTGTTTGGCATGTAGTGTAGTGCAGTGTCGTACAAATGGAGGTAACAGTCATCGATGGCAACATTCTTTCCTATGAGGCATGGTTCTGGATGATGTTGGAACTTTGCTCAACTTCCATCTCCTTGTGCGCCCCACTCTTGCAACAGGATCGCCAACGTAAGTTAGGGCGCAGTCCCGTCGTCCTTTATCAACTTGTTATCACCTCAGTGCATTGTTGACAAAAGAACCCAAATATTGCCCGCCAAGGATTTTTTTGCGGCCCTGTTGTGAGACGTCTTAGTTCACAATTGGGCGTATCATACAGGGTGTATGATACTCGCGGTCCTAGTGGCACAAGGGATGGTTTTCCCATGTTTTCCGGGTTTGTGTGCCCGAGGTCTCAAGTGAAAGGGTTTTTTGCCCCATCCTTCGGAATGCAACTATGAGATAGGGGAATGCTCCGCAAGGTGTCGCCTACTGAACTCTTCGCAACGTGAGGCTTTACTCCCCCTCCCTCCAACAAAGAGTCACGGCTCGGGAGGCAAGCTTTGCATCGTGTTCCGGCACGATAGTTTAGTGGCGAAATCCCTTGAGAGGGCCGGTATATACTATGAGCCTAGCATCACAATTGAACACTACAAGGAACAAATGTTGAACCCCCACCCACTTTCTATGGTTGGGTCTTCACCGTGGTCGTAACAAAGCCGGCTACGACACCAAGATCAACATCGAAATCCTTCCTTCAATTTGCTTTTGCAAGGTCATCAACATGACGCACCCTAGTTCGCCACGCAAGGCACCAGACGTCGAGAGAGATCAAAAAGACTATTGGAGTTTGAATGCGCCAACATGTGCCTTTTCCACGCCATTTCACATGGATGCATTTTGTCAACAAGTCCCGTTTGAGAAAAAGGTGTTGCTTCATGTTGTCCACTTGGGCGCTTGTGCATCGTCGTTCACGTGCGAATTGTGATTGGCACACCACTACATGACACATGGAGGCAAAGGAGGGGGATTTTGGGTTCGGGACACGAGCGCAACAGGAGCCCACACGTAGATACGAGACTCAAGTCATGCCTTAGACAACTAGTTTCGTTATGAATTGCCCGGTTTCCACGGTGCCTGAAGAACGTTTGAGCCAGTGGTGCCAATGAAAGTTTATGCTTCGTGGCTAACGAAAGCATCGCTCTTCAACACATGCCTTGCTCAGGTCCTCGACTATGGCTGTGGATATGGAAGAACACTCATGGAGCTTAGCAAAGCAGGGTTTACTGACTTGCATGGTGTTGACTTCTGTCCAGAAATGATTGATAGAGGTGATGCAAAGTGCTTGCCATGTCAACTGGCATTGCTCCAAGTAGTCCCAACCTAGTAAACATACACGTTCTATGTGATATGTCCTGGCAAAGTGGCATTGTGGCTCCCGCGATGGGCTTAAATGCGCGCGAGGAGGTCCTCTAACTTTGCCATCAGGATGTCATGAACGACATGTGATGAGTTGTGCAAGTTGGAATAGGTTTGTGGTCCCGTGGGGTGGCGCAGCCCCAAACGGTGGGAGGTGCACGTTGAGACGTTGAGGGTAACTTAAAAAAATGCTTGATAGGGTCGCAAACGCTACCCTTCCGGGCCGACATAGGGTAGGTGCAAAGGACCTTCATTACATCGTTTGGTAAATTTGATGTCTCGTTGAATGGTGTGCAACGTATCGCCTAAAAGGTCCCATGTTGTATTATTTTGCATTTGTATCGTTACGTTACAGCCAAGATGCAACAGATTCCACGAGTGGAGTTGATGGTGAAGAAAGGACGCAGAACTACATATGACATTGCCTCCTTTGATGCCATCATCTTGTTGAATACTCTCAGTTGCATTATGCCAAACTCGGAACAACTACGGCTCATAGACGAAGTGAAGAAGCTCCTAAAGCCAAACGGTATTGTGCGCAAATCAACTCGCAACTACAATTGCAACTAAGTTGCTAGGGATGGTGTGCTTCTAAGTAACGAGAATACTCGTGTTTTCACGACCACAACGCATCGTGTGCATGAAAAATACGTGCGGGAATCCCCTCGAATTTGGATGGAAGTGCAAATCCCGGGCCGGGTAAAAGGTTTTGTATGGGGTGGTAAATGTGTATGTGGTTTGTATGGATGTTTGGGACAAGCCCTCAAATGTTGCGCCAACGGCTCGGCTTACCAAGCGGTTGTGTTGTGTTGTGTTTCATTAAGGATCTAATCTTCGACGCGGAGCGCAAACCCTTTGCCCCGGCGAAGGGACCCGCGAAACGGGAATGCGGCATGCATGGGCAACCTTGTAGCGCCATTGCCATCGTGGCTTCCGTCAAAAAGAAACAGCATGCAATGCATGGGATCCCTGAGGAGTCCTCTTCCATGCTTCTAGGCAAGGTGTACGTGAACGACTTCTTGGTCAACGAGGAGGATGAGAACAGCCTTGCAAAGTACAATGAGCACAAGGTATATGTTGCCGGCGCTTACAATCAAATGCCTCCTTGGGACATCGGAGCATCGGAGCATAGCTGAAGTTTCTTGCTGGGATCTTGACCTATGACAATGCCATGTGTGCGTGTGTTGTGCGCGTGCAACGTGTGCGTCCGCGCACGTCGGGTCGAGACCATCCTCCTGTCCATTCTTTACTGATTGTCAATTTTTGCGAAAGGCACCCATGCCGACGTATCTTCGTGCTCAATTTGTGGGAATTGGGGATTGGGGTTGCTGTGTGCCCGATCGTGTTGCGTGTTGTAACCCGTAAAACCCTCCATTGACTCATTAGGAGGCATACCAAAACGAAGATTTTGACTATGACTATGGGATTTTTGTGATGGGAGATGGGGGACTTTGTCGGCACCATGACCCTGACTGGATCAAGCAGTTGTTTGTCGATTTCACTCCTGACAAGTATGAGGAGTATTCGATGGCCGACGGGGCTGGCAATGTCACCAAAGCGTTCTACTTTATTGGCACTTTGCCTGCTGTTGGCGCTCTACCTGCTTGATTGGCGTTGCTGGGAGTATAACAAACCTTGATGTTGTTCCTTGCTCAAGATTTTGCAACACGAAATGTGTTGTGAGTTGTAGCCACTAAGCCGTCGAAGTCCCGACGGCAACCGTTCCCGCAAGGAGTGACGGGACGGGTGGCGGGACAACATGCTTCCAAGGTGCTGAATTTGCAGAGATATGTGCGCCCGCACAATCAGTTTGGAATGCGGGATTTGCATTCAAAATCACGCCATTTACACAAGCACAATGGTGCATGGGATGCGTGCACAACATATGCACAACACACACGCACGGATGAAGGCAGAAGTAGGGGGTAAATATGCAAAACGAGACCCTGATATTGCCTGCAATTGATTTGTTTTCGCCCTTTTCTTTCGCTTTGCTCTTGACTTTATGACAGTTTCATTCAACTTTTGAACCCATCTTCCGCAATCTCTGCTGTGCATGCATGCTTTCTTTCCGAATCTTCGACGCCCTCTCTAACCCTTCCGTTTTGTTGTGTGTGCCACGCATTGGGTGGGAGGGGCTTTTCTGAAGCAGGGCGGTTGTGACAGAGCGCTCGGCTCGCACTCTCACCAACTACAAGTGTCGAGTAACGACAGGACGACATACGAGGTGCTAACCCGATACAAACCAACAAGCAAATTGAACATGCGTCACCGATTCCAACCTGACCAGTATTAACGCTTCTCCAGGTAGGAAGTGTTGTGCATCATAGAACGGTGTCATTGCTTCTCGCCAGCACATTGCTTGACTCGCGATAGAATTCCCGCAGCTAGATTTAACCTATGAGCCACGCCCAGCATGCCAAGTAAGACGGCATTGCTAGCAAAGGGGGTTTCTCATATTGTGGCATTTTGGAGGAAGCCAAGCTGCATGTGGAGACTGGCTCTGCTACTTTATTATCTTTTTTTTGGAGGTTGCCCATATTAACAGCAGGCAGCAGGCAGGGTTTCTTGTGGTAACCAAAATATAGATCTGTGAATGTGACATCCGTAAGGTAACTCAGAATGCAGTGCATGAAATGCATGTTGTTGTCGCCGCGATGTGGAGGTGGACAGGCATGAACATGTGTGTTTGAAGTGTTTCTTTGGATTTGTGTGCAGTTTTGCTCACTGTGTGCACCATTCTTGCCAAACAGAATTAAGAGATAAGATTGCGTGATGAAGTGCCTAAAACAGAGCCTTGTTTGGATGCCCCTATTCTCTATGCTCCCAGATGCGCGCTGTTGGAGCTGCATTTCACAGCATGCAGCGTGGAACTCCGCAGCCGCAGCCGGGGCGTCGCGCGCGCGGGAACCGCTGTGTAACTGAAACAGAAACCACCACAAACAATTTTTAATTTGGAAATTAGCCCAGTTGCAATTTTGGACCTCTGCCGATAAGGTGTCAACTGCATTTGGAAAGCGGTTCCCCACGCCACGCAACGGGTGCATGGGTGGCGCCACCTGGCGAGGAAGGCAGCCGCTGCGGCGGAATCTACGACGGAGCTTTCGGTGGCGTCACTCGCAATGCGGGGAGCGATAGGGGTCCGTTCTCAATCACCCATTGAGAGCGGTGACACTTTTTCTGTGCCATTCCCTCAACTGCGCACCCCAGCGGCGCGGTGGGCGATCGGTGTATCGGCTGCGTCGCCAGACCGCAGGCGGCGTCCTGCGGCCGGCTGCCACGGGAAGGCGGGTGCAGGCTGCTGTGTTGCCCGGAGATTGCACGCAGTGTACGCCTCCCTGCAACGCTGGATGTGGTGGTGCCTGAACAAGGTGCCGAAGTATCCAGACCTGTGGCAGTTTTACGAATTTCACGGACAGTAGACAGACCTTCGGCAGTTTTACACGGATTTCACCAACGCAGCGGCCGGCAGCGCGCGCGCGACATCGACCCAATGTGATGCAGTGTGAATGATGATTACCCCCCCTGGCTTCACTATGGGTGACTGAACACCGGGTTCCTTTCGAACGGAAAGGCATGGGTCTTCCCCACAGCTTTTAATTTTGTCTCCAGTCCTGCCAAAAGCCAACATTACCAAAACACCCATGCCAGAAAACACCATAAAGCCACCCCAATTGTATTTATCCTTGAACAACCTTCTGGTGCAGATTGATTTGAACCTTGTTCACTCTTTTTCTCACTCAACAATCTCTTGGAGTGTGTGGCTCTGGAGTACCATGTAATGATCACTGACAAAAAGGACATGTTACGATTCCTGCAGCCTATTCCTGCATATCCACTGCCACTGCTGTAGCCGCACTCAGCCATAGGCAAATCCAACACGTTGTGAATTGTGTCATTGACCATTGTCACAAGCACAATAGGGCCAGGCTTTGTGGGCTACCACTCTTTGGACAAAATAATGATAAATGAAAAACAAACGTGAAGAGCAAAATACAAGAAAGACAAAGGACAATAAGGATGCAAAGAATTTGAAGGCACACTCTGTAGAATTCAGTGGAATGTTGCAATTTGCCAAGAGGTGTTACAAGTCTAACAAATTCCAAGATGTGGAGGTCACAAAGGGCTCGCAAGTGTAAGAATCGGTCCGTTTGCCTCCTCTTTTTCAGTGGTTTGTTGACGTGCGCGTTTCTTTGAAGGAGCGGTTGCTGGTAGTGGAAAGCTGTTATGGAAAGCACACTTGGATCTGTGAACGATTTTTCATGCAGTAAGAGTTGATTCAGACATGGTGCAAAGAGTTCAATGTTTCTTTGAAGACACCTCATGAGCGTTATAAATTGCGTCATGAAGTTCTCAAGCTACAAGTGCTGAAAAATGTGTGGAGAGTGCGATGGTAGAGTGCAATGCTATTTTGTGCAGAAATTCAATGGAATCCATCATCCTCGGTTCAGATCAAATGCCTTTGCATCGGAATGCAATGTGGCTGAAGAAACACTCTCATTCAAGGGGGTTGATTGCTCTGTTAGGGCAGGGTTTCCCGCCCATTCGTACACGAATATTTCCGAATATTTCATAATATTTCCGAATAGCGGGATTGCAGGATCTGGGGGTTCTGGTCTGGAAATTGAGCTGCAGACTTGCCTGCTGTCATGTGCGTGCCTCAATTTCTTGGCTGGGGTGGTGGTTTCTCTGCGTGCGTTGCTTGCTAAGGTTGCTCAGAATGGAACTCATCGGTGTTACTGGATTTGACTGTTGCAAAGGGCTATAGTATGGAGGTGCAAGACTGTTTTCACAAATGCACAAGGCAGCAACTGCACAGGGCACAAACCGGACAACATGGAGGCCTGCAACAATAGTGCTGAAATGTGCTGCAAACACTGTGGCATACCTGTAAACTACCACGAGAAGACATTCCACGCAAACCATGTCAAAGAAGTGACTCACCAGAGGCTCAAAAGGAGGGGAAAGGTGTAAATTTTCGACCTGGACCAGCTGCCCGTGTTTTGAGTTCTCTTGTACCGGAACCTGAACAAAAACCAGACGCTGTAGCTACATCATCTTCTGCACACTAGTGAAGCAAAAACCCGCAATGTTTGCACAACAAAAACAGGCGGATATGCAGAAGATGATGGAGCAACTGAACGTGACAGCAACTTTACAGATGACTTGGTTGCAGCATTTCTGCAGTTCCAATGATGAATCTACCAATTCTGCGGGTTGGAAGCCGCACACATGTTGAAGCTCCTCGTGACTCCGACGTAACTTGCCAATGAGCGGAGAAAGGTTCCCACCATGTGCAAAACATGATGAATTACATTGTAGGTTGCCATATTCTCAAATGTCTGTATGCTTGATTATTCCGCACAAGTGGATCTGTGAAAGGTCATTATCGACCACGGCTGCATCCCCATATTTTAGGGGATGGGGGGTCACCGGTGATGTTCAAGTTGATGATCCCCACTGTCACCACCCTGCAAAAGTAGAACACTGTGTCGTTGACATGGAATGGTCCCTCAAGCAATTACGAAGGCAACCTAACAAAGCGCCAGTATTTTCTCGCTTGAATGTTGCTTCTTTTTGTCATGTAGTGCAAAAGAAGTTCCATTCATTCCCATAGCATTCAAACCCAAGTTCTGACGGTTGTTTTCAATGGCTCGGAAGGCCATTGGTGGGACGAAACTTGTGGGCATTTGTTGGCAGTGTTGCAATTTCGTGAAGAATTGGAGGCAACACCCTTACCCAAATCGATGTTTGACCTGGTTGCAAAAGGGACTACTCCCGAAGGTGTTAAACGTCCTTGGGCTTCAACTGTACCAAAGGATGTGCGTTGGGATGAGGGGTTGGAGAGGATTCTGGAGGATGGAACGGATTGCGAAGGATTGCAGAGATTCGAGCAATGTGGAGCTGTTGAGACGCTGGTGCCGTCAAGTCTTGAGGGTAATTTGTTTGGACCCCTGTTCGTGCCGCATCTTCCACAGAGGGCAATGGAAACAATATGACCCCACACCTGCTGCCCACATTGCACATGGAGTGATCTAACTGCACATGATTGCCCCCGGTCCGTGATCGCAGACCATCCCTTCCCGAGTGTCCACTTTCCTTCGGATGCCCCCGAGTCCCCCTGACACTCCATGCACCCCGGCACCTTCAGCCTGTACCAGCCTTCCCCGAAGCGCCGCGCGCCAAAGCCCACCCACCACGCCGGCCTGCATCACACCCTGACCCCACAAGATTCCTCCCCCAGCAACCGCCACCCCTCTCCGCCCGCGCTCCGCGGCTTCACTCCATCCGCATACTCCGCACACAGCAGCCCGGGTCCCTTCGACCCGGGAACCACCCACCCATGGCATCACAGCGGGGCGCCCGACGGGCAATCGTCCTCCAGCCAAGCCGGTGCCTACGGCCCCGCGCACGCCTGGCCGCCGGCGCCACAAAGCCAGCGCGTAGCCGGAGGGTACCCTGCGGCACACGCGCCAGGGCACCCGCCCCCCGAGCCCTCCCACGCAGCCAGTCCGCGGTTCTCCCAGGCCCTGCACGCCCCGTACGGCCCCGACTCGCCTGCCCCGGCGGCGCCCCCGCCCTTCCCCCCGCCCCCCCCGCCCCACTACTACCCGTACGGGGCGTACCCTTACCCCCCTCCGTACCCGTACCCTCACCCCTACGCCCCAGGGCCCCTGCACATCGACCCCGATGTGCTGTGGCGCCTGGCAGCCGCCCTCCCCCACCCGCCGCAGGCCGGGGTGCCCCCCGACACCTCGGCACACCAACCGCCCGCCGCGCCCTCCCCCAAGGCCGCCCGCAACGCCTCCCCCAGTTCTGCCTACGCCCGGCAGCCCGCGCGCGACGCGCCGCCCCGGCCCGTGGCTGCCCCGGCGCAGGATAGTCCTCTTCGGCCCCCGCGGTCCGCGCGACCGGCCTCGTACGCCGCGGCGCACCTGCGGCAGCGGTCCCCGGCCTCCCGGCGCACGGCCTCCCCCGCGTCCTCGCACCGGTCCCGGTCGCAGGTCGGCAGCGAGGTCCCCACTCCCGCCTGGTGGGCCCCCGCAGCAGAGGGCCCGCCGCGCGCCCCGGAGCCGTGGGGCCCGCGGGAGGACACGCTCACGCCGCGCGCGCTGCAGGCGGGCCAGTCCCCGTGCCAACGCCAGATCTTTCGCATGCAGCAGCTGCTGCAGAACGCGCGGGACGCCGCGGGCGCCCCGGCCTGGGGGCCGGAGGAGGCCGCGGCCGCGCAGCCTCCTCACGACCCGACGTGGAGTCCGCAAAGCAGCGCCCAGGGGCTCCGCAGGGCGCCGCCCTCGGGGCCTCAGGGCCCGGCCGCGGGGCTGCGAGGCCGGAGCCCAGTGCAGCGCCTCGCCCCAGAGCCGGCGCGACGGATCTGGGACGAGGAGGTGTATCAGGACGAGGAGACGCTGGAGACGGAGGTGCGCAGGCTGTCGGCCCTGCAAGAGTATGTCTCCGATGCGCCTCCGGTCAAACGGGTGCCCCCCGGGCGGGGAAGGAGGGGGGAGGTGCTCGTGGGTTCCCCAAACGGGACCCCTGCCCCCCCCGGTCATCCGGGGGTAGTCTGGATTTTCCTGGTCTACCCCATCAGGAGTGAGGCGCCCAAGACAGAAGCCCCCGGGGACTCTGACATTGCCCCACATTATTTGAATGGGGATTTACGGGGGGAAGGGGGATGATTTCGTGTGAAAGCTTCGTCTTGAAGGAAAGTGGCGAAATTGTCCCCTGACGAAATCTTTGGGCTTTGGCAGTGCAGTGCGCGCGCGCGCATGTGTGTGTGTGTGTGTGTGTGTGTGTGAGGCAGAGGAAGCTTCGGGATTTGCAAGGGTGGCGCAATTTTCCCCCTCCGAAACTTTCCTCGGCGAAATAATCGCCCGCACGAAATCATCCCCCCCCCCCTGTCAGGGGAGGACACCATGGGCAGAAGTTGCATTCTGGATTCCCCCCCAGGCAGGTGGATGCCCGCGGCAGTGCGGATGCCTGCTTGTCATAGCAGAAGGCTCAAGGGCGAGAGGCCAATAGGCGCCGCCACAGGCTAACAGAGCCAACCACCAAGGCCTTGTGCCAACCCCCCCCCCCCCCCTGTCACTGGCACTGCACACGCTTCCTTGCAGGGCATACCAGACAGGTATTGCTACAGCCCTTTTCCGCAGTGTTCTAGCCTTCGGCCACACTTCGTGATTAGTGGTACTCGGGCCAGGGCCTGCATGGCATGGCCAATGCCGCTGTCTGTGGTGGTCCACCACAAAGCGGTCCATGACCACGGCGGCGGGGGGGGGGGTAGGGGCTACCGGCCCCAGGACGCAAAGTAGCCCCCCTCCCCCCCCCAACCCCCCACGGGGCCTCCGCACAACAGTCAGCTCGGGGGGTACTTCGCGTCATCCCCGAGGGGTCGGCCCCCAATGTCCATGACGCATCCATGTCCATCACATGTTCCTCTTCATATTTGCCACTTTATATGCCCCTGGGACGGCCTGCCCACCCCTCCCACCTCCGCATAGACCCGTCCCCCGGAGATGCATCGGAAGGTGGGGGAGGTACGCCCCTCGTTGCCCAGCACTGTCTCCCTTACGGCAAGTGTCAGCTTCAGTGGCATTTGCAACCGACAGCAACCGCCCCCAACCGCCTTGGCAACCGCCTCCGACCGCCTATCTAAGCGCTTCCGGGGCCGCTTCCGAGGAGTCTTCCAATCTAATGCATCCCCCCCCCCCTTGCGGTGACTGGGGGTCACCCCCGAGTTCATTTTGACTAGACATGTTGGGGGACCCCCCTGCCTGTGGCCCCATGTCCCCACCCCTCCTCCGTGTTCAAGCTGCTACTTGCCATATGACATCCCCCCGTTTGGCGGATGCATGTGTGCTCAGCAGCGGAGCTCAAACACGGACAAGCGGCTTGTTGTGCCTCAGTTTCAGACAAAAGCCTCGCAATTGGAGTAGAATTTATTGCTTCACGCATCACCTGCCCTTCCCTCCCCTACACAGGGCCTCTGTGCCCCCTGCATGGCATTGCATCTCTCCTTCATATCATCTCCGCCACAGTGCCCCATGTGGCATCCCGTCTTATCACCACATGAAGTCTCATGCATGTGGCAGCCAGTACTCATTGCTCCCGCACCTGCAACCTGCCCCCCTCCCTCCACCTCCTACTCGCCCCCCTCTGCCCGCCAATCCTGTGCCTCCACAATCCCTTGCTCTGCTCCATGGCCACTGCACTGAGGCACCATGTGTGCACTGTGTCTCTCCTCCGCTGATAATGTGATTTCTGCGTTGCTCTGAACTTGCCCTTACTCCGGGCAATTTCGGTGACGTGCCCGAGCCCCCCCTCTTGGGGCACTGTAAGCAATCTGCTCCCGAAGTGCCCAAACCGGTGCGTACACCCGCAAGTACCAACTGGCACACTTACGCAACATTGATGGCACACCACCCTCCCAGGGATGTATCAGAACAGAGGTGGGGGGCTCAATGGTCAGGTTGCAATGTCCGCATTCAGCTCTGGCCGCACCTGCTCCCCGCGACGTCATTGCCTACTGTCCACGCTGGTCGCCTCCGGCTCACTCAGGTCCAGAGGGGAGGGGGGGTGGTGTGGACGGGGGGGCTGGCCTGGCGCGTCCCCCCGTCTGTCAATTATGGTCTTCAAATGCTCACACTCAAGATCATCTTCGTGACGATCAGCATCGGCACAACAAAGACCATGGAGCAGTGCCTGGGGTGTGATGCAGCCGGTTGTGAGGGGTTGCGGAGGGGTGCAGAAAGTGGTCAGGGGCATTGTATGGGTGTTGGGGAGCCAGGGCCATGGCGCGGCTCACCAAAATGGGCACAGCTCCAGCCCGGATTGATGGGGATCTCCCTCTTAGCCCCAAGAAGAAGGCAAACGCCACGGGGAAGACATACGAGTAAAAAAAAAAGGTCCCAACGACATGCTGATCATTGTGAGGTATGTATCGTGGGGAAAGGTGTCCAAAATTCACTGTTTGGGCCGCGAAGTGGCCCTCAACCGCTCCTGGTCGTCAGGCAGGCCGGCACGGAGGCTGCGCGGAGGCCTATTTCTCCACCCTCAAAAAGGTGTGGGGGGAAGGGGGTGGGGGTGGGGGTTCTGAAAAGGTCTGAGGACCGACAATGACTTGGAATATAGGGCCACGGAGCATTGTTGAGAAACTATGACTCAAAATCATCCGTGTGTTGTGGGGATCGTGTTGAGTCACATATGCTGAGGTATCCAGATCCCCCTCGCTGACCCCATCCAGACCTGCTTTGGGCTCTCGTCACTGGAGCCGGAGGGGGGGGGGCACCCAGTGCCCGTACAGAAACAACAACCAGACGGAATGTCACACAGGAATGTCACACAGGGGGGCACCCAGTGCACCAGAGCACCCGTGCGGTACACCGGGCCCAGTGGGCCACTGCTGGGGCCCCTGAGGCGCCCTGGGGAAAGGAATGGTGGGCCAGGCAAGAGAAGGAACCTCCGACAAAACCAGGGTGGGCAGAACCAAGGATGACAGCGCGGTCACAGTGCAGCGTAAGGCACCCGGGACACCATGCGGAGCAGGGCACCGGGGGCTCACGCACACGGAAACACAGAGAGACAGGCAGTGGACGGTCTGAGGACGGAGGTGTGGGGACAGCAAAAACAGTCAAACGACCCCGGCAACAACCAGCACAACCGCAGTACGCCAACTACTGGGCGCCGCTGACGCGCAAACGGCACATACTGCCACATCCAGCACAGCCCCAGCACACCAACCACTGGGCTCCGCGAACGCAGAAACGTCACCAGCAGGAGCACCGGCCGCAGCGGCCGACAGAAAGCAGCGACCCGACGCAACATGCGAAGGGAAGAACAGGTGACTGTCCAGGGCCCCGTAAAGAAACAACAACCAGACGGAATGTCACACAGGGGGGGGCGTCTGGGAAGGGGCTTTAAACCCCCACCCCCCCTCCACACACGCGCATGCACGCAAACCTCCCCCGCCTCTTCTGCGGTGGCGCTCTTGCCATTCGCCCCCTTCCATCACGCAGGCAGCATCAGGCCGCGCTGGAGTTGCGGCGCGGGCTTCGGACGCTGCCCTCCGGTGGCAACGCCCAGCCCGACCCGTTGAGTCACGCGCTCCGGCTCGCGGGCCCAGGCCGGGCGGCGGGCGCAGACCGACCGCGCCCGGCGCAGCAGCGCAGCGCGAGCCCCGGCTCCCCCATCCAGTGGTCGCGGGTCGGTTCCGCGGCCGGGACGCCGCGGGGGCGGGCGTCCCCGGCCCGGCCCGGCGCTGCGCGGCGGACTTCCACCCCGACGCTCCGCAGCCCCTCGCCCGTCGGCACCCCCCGCTCCCCCAAACTCGCGTCCGCGCCCTACGGCACGCTGATGGGAACGGGCACGCGGGCCCGCCCGCGCACCCCGTCCCCCCCGGCGTCGGTGCGGGTGTCCCTCATGGACGTCGTGGACCAGCACCGGGGCGACCCGGGGCCCGGGGAGGGGCCGGGGCCGGGGCCGGGGGGCGTGCAGTGGGGGCAGATGGTGGACGGGGTGCCGGCGCAGCAGTACCTCGACGGCATCAAGGACCTCTACGACAAGCTGAAGAGCACGTATCTCGCGCTGCAGAGGAACCCCCGGGACTTCATCGCGGACGACACCGACGAGCGGCCCCCGCCCGCGCCCGACGCCGCACCCCCGGCGGCGGGGCACAGCACCCCCCGCGCCCCCCTCCGGGCCCTGGGCATCCCGCCGGCGGGGGCGGGGGCGCGTCCGAGCGAGACCGGCGCGCAGAGCAAAGTGCAGCAGCTGGAGCGCGAGCTGCAGGCAATGCTGAGCCAGGCCGAGGGCGAGTTGCTCGGCGTCAGCCCCCACAAACTGGGCGCAGGCGACTCCGCGGGCCTCCCCAGCGGGGCCCTGCACCCCGGCGGCCCGACCCTCGACGCTCTTGACGGCGCCGGTCGGCCCGCAGGCGGGGCTCGTGGGGGCGGCTCGGAGCGGTCCGCGGTGCACTCTCCCGCAGAAATCCCCATCATCCCCCGGGCGGCGAGGGAGGAGGAGCAGCAAGGAGGCCATGGGGCCGCTCAGGTGCATGATGCACGGCTGCCTGCGGACCCCTCCCGGAGGGTATACCCGGTGCAGGCCCCCCGTGCCCAGCCACCCCCGCCGCCCCCGCAACCAACAGCTCCGCCCTCATCCCAACCGCCGTCTCACATGCCGTCGGGACCGCCATCGCAAACGCCATCGCAGCTGCTGTCGCAAAAGCCATCGCAACCACCACCGCAGCCGCCATCGCAAGCCCTGTCGCAAAAGCCGTCGCAAGCGCAGGCCCAGGGGCAATCGCAGTCGGCGCCGCAACCAACAGTGAGTACCGCCTCTGCGTCCCGACAACCGCCTGCCCAGCGGTCCTCACCTGCCGCACGGATCCGGGCAATGGACATCCCTCCCGCACCCGGCGCCCAGCCCCGAGTGGCGCCTTCCGCCACCGCCAACGACGATGACGAAGACGAGGATTCCAGCGTCTCCGTCTCCAGCAGTTCCTCCGACGATGGCCCTGCCCCTGCCCCGGCCCAGACCCCACGCAGCCCCATGTCGATTGGTGAGCGCCTCGAGCGTCGGCGGGCCACGAACGCTCAGAACGCTCAGAAAGATGCCGCTGCTCTCGCCGCGAGCTTGCGGTTGCACACCGGGCCCAGGTCTCCGGATGACGTTCCGCAGACGTCGTGGGAGAAAACTTTGGCCGACAAGGCCGCGGCCGACCGTGCGGCAAAGGCGGAGGCGGAGCGAGCTGCTGCCGAAAGAGCGGCGACGGAGCGGGCGGCAGCTGAAAGAGTGGCGGAGGAGCGCGCGGCTGCTGAAAGAGTGGCGGAGGAGCGCGCGGCTGCTGAAAGAGCGGCGGCGGAGCGCGCGGCTGCTGAAAGAGCGGCGGTGGAGCGGGCTGCTGCCGAAAGAGCGGCGGTGGAGCGGGCTGCTGCCGAAAAAGCGGCAGTGGAGCGCGCGGCTGCTGAAAGAGCGGCGGCGGAGCGCGCGGCTGCTGAAAGAGCGACGGCGGAGCGCGCGGCTGCTGAAAGAGCGGCAGCGGAGCGGGCGGCTGCTGAAAGAGCGGCGATGGAGCGGGCTGCTGCCGAAAAAGCGGCGGCGGAGCGGGCGGCTGCTGAACGCGCAGAGCAGGAGAGGGCAGCCGCAGTGATCCACCGGCCGGGGGTGGGCCCGCAGCTCGACGCCTCCATCATGGACAGCATCCCCAGTTTGGTGGTGTCGGGACCCACGTCCCCGCGCGAGCGCGAGGACCTGGAGTCGGCCGGGGGCACTTCGACCAGCGCCAGTGCCAGCGCCAGTACCAGTGGTGCAGCGAGCGCCACGCAAAGCAAGACCGACTCGGTCCTGGAAAAGATTCGAGCGCGCAAGGCACAGCGTGCAGGGAAGGCGGCGGCATAGAGACCGCTCGTATGGGGCGGCGTTTGCCACAAGGCCGAGTAAATGTGCCCGTTGGTACTCCGGATTCATGCACTGCTCCAATTTTTCAGGCAATTTTCGACATTTCCTGTCCAAAGGCGGTGGGGAGACGTATTTTTGTGGGTGACAGTGGGACAGTTGTCCCTCTGCTGAGGTGCTGCTTCTGCCCCTCTCACGCTGGCGCCGGCATGCTTCACAGGAAGTCTTTCCCAAGACCGTGAAGTTCGGAGGATGCTCGCCACCACCGATGGGGGAACTGCAACACAGGGCCAGACTTGGGGCGGCTGGAGGGGGAGGGGCTTACTGTACCTGGCACTTGTGATACGAGACTTTTTTCGGCCGCCGGCACGCGCGATTGGTGGGCACCACTGCAGGGGGCAGCAAGTGGATGTGGCGAGGGCCAGAGGTACGTCATGACGGATGCCACAGCGGGAGGCTCGGGGCTGTGGGCAGTGGAGGCCGGAGGGCAAGCAACTGGAGGAACAAAGCAGAGGTGAGACCAACAACGGTCGGGGAGCGCCTGGCGAGAAGATGGATGTCCATCAGTGACACCGTTTGGGGGGCAGAAGAGAACGAGGGAGGGAGGAGACTGCAAGAGAGGGAGGCTGGACGGATGTCTATGAGGGATGCCATGTCCCGAGGAAGGGGGAGCGCACCGTGCGCTGTGCCCGGGCTGTGCGAAAAGTAGGCTTTTTTGGCTTTTCCCCCCGATGGCCACGGTGACCGCAGTGACTACTGTGTTCCCATGCACAGGACTACTCAGATTCTTACTCAGTCCAAAAACTCAGATAATGAGTTAAAACAAACTGTATTTCCCCTAAAAATGCCAGACTGCTGTCTAAATCTGCTGTTCTTGCCCTTTGCACGTACCTCCCCCGGTGGTGGGTGGTTTTCAGGCTGGTCACGGGAACGCGAACTTACTATTGGGCGCTGTGCAGAAACGCCCACTGGAGCTGAGGCTGTTGACCAGTCGGAGGTTGTGTCGGAGGGAAGAGGCACGTGCTGCAACGAGCTGAATGTTTGGGATGCGTGTTCAGTTTCCCCTCCTGCCGGAACGTTGCAGTTTGCAGTTGGATTGGTATGTTGGCCCGGGGAAGTTGTGGCCCACGATGGCCTCTTTTTGCCGCCCACCCCCCAAGTCACTGGGCACAGGGGGCGTCGCACCCCCCCCCCCCCCACCACCAGATCCTGCGGTGAGATGCCTCCTGCTGAATCGTTGCCACCAGCCCCCCCCCCCCCCCCTCCGCAGGCACAGCGCAGGACCACTGGCTACGTCACGTGGTGGACCCTTCACTCGTCATGGCCGTGGGACAAGAGACCCAAGGACCCAGTGGTTATGCCCACTTACAATGCGCACACCTGCAGTATAACCTGCAAGTCAGTGACCCCCCCCCCCCCTCCCCAGAGCCCCCATGAAGACCAGTAGCCATGTGCCCCCTCATGAAATGAACGAGCAATCTTCACAAGACCTGCTACGAGTCCTTGGTATCCCGCCTGTGTCGCGGCGAGATGCAGGCCAGCTGCAGCGCTATTATTGAATAGATATGACCGGAATCCTGGGGCCCTTTCCGTTGCGATACACACAGACACACGCCAGTCGTATTGACCAAGCCTACTGTCCCAACGCTTGCTCCGACCGTCACAGTCCCTACTAGCCCTTCCCTGCCCTGCTGTTACTGCGCTCTTGTACAGACATCAACATTGACTAAGCGGAACACGAACAGTGTTTGAGAGTGCAGCATGAATACAGTTATATGGCCCTGTAATTTCATTTTGATGTCATGAGTGCAAACAGGGTTGTGCTGTTCTCTAGCACAGTTGCATTAATGGGTTGTGTTGTTTGACACGCACCAGTACATGTACGTGTCCACGCACACCAAGACACATGTGCGTCGCAACTTGCAGTTGTGAAAACGCACCGCGTAGGTCGATCCACCTCCATGTGTGACAGCAAGCTCGCCCAAGGGGGCCCTTCCGTAGGGTCGGAGCATGCGCATACGGAGCTGTAGGGTTGGGTGGGTGTGCATGTGTTCTATTGTGCTGAGAGGCTGGAGAAGGACACATGAGGCGCATCAGAATCCAAATATTGCTGCAGAGGAAACAGAGCTGTAGAGTGGTGCCGGATGTTAGCGAACACCATGATGTTGCGTGAAATGATTTTGGGCGTCACACACACACACACACACCGCCCGCGCTGCACCCTGATGCAGCGGGGGGTACGGCACTGCTGCCAACGAGGACATCACAAGGTAAATACCCCGCACAAAGGTCTGGGAAAAAGGACAGCGCCAGCCCAGGCAGGCGCCAACAAACGACCCCGGCTGCAGTCTGCAGCCCTAGCACATTCGCGGATGCATCCATGCTCACCTCACTTACCGCCCACGCCACCAGCCCCCAAGCAATGGAGACCCAAATCCCCGATCCCCCCCTCCCCATTTATTGGGATGGCATTTGGCATGCCTTCCTCCTTGCAGCGACAAGGGTCTCTCTCGTTAATCGTATCCAGGCTCTCTCTGGTTCAACGAGTACCTTGAGCTGCTAAATCATTTTGACCGGATACTGATTCCTGCCGACCATGCCACTCATGCCACTCTGGCTGATCGTACGTTGATACTGGTTGCACGACCGAGTATGGACCCTGCATTTTGCTAACCAAGTGATCTCTAGTATCTAACCCTGATAACACAGCTCATGTGCCCCAAACTGTACCCTGAAATACCAGTCTGCTCTAGAGTCTGAAACACTGGTTTGCTCTGGCGCCTGGTGTTTGTCCCTTGTTCCTTTTCGCTGTGCTGAAAGTACCCATTCATCTGAACTGGGTCCACATGTTCGTACCTACGCGTAGTGTAATTGCAGCCTATGACAAGTGGGGGGGGGGATGAGGGGACAGCGCTGTTCCAACGTTTGTGGCTACCCCTGATTTCTCTACACAATAATATTATGCCCCATCAGGGAGTATATGGCTGCACTTTGTCAACAAATTCATGAGGAGAATGTCCTCTAGAACCAGTGCCGGAAATACAACGGGCACTACTGGGGTATTGCCAGGGACCCGTGGAGTTTTTGTGGATGGCTGCACGTTTGAGAACATTTTTTTGAGCTTTCTGGTTATAGTGAAACACAGCACAAAACTGTGAGGCATCAGACATGATCTAAGAAGGTGCAATTGGTCGTCCAATTCGCCTTCCTTATGTCCTCAAGCACACGGCTGAGGCTGCTGTACTTGTTGGGGAAGCACAGTCCCCACTCCTTCATGAACAGAAACGAGGCCCTCACTGCAGCCAGTGAGAGAATGATCTTGCTTTTGCTCCATCGCGAAAGTGAGATGCAGCACAAGACTCTGTGACCGAAGCCTCAGACAAACCGTCAGAGGACAAAAAGGGTTAAGGAGCAATTCGTCTGCTCTCCACTCCCAAAGCCACTCCCAGTCAGGGAAACGAAAGTGTCCATGGCGGAGAGATGCCAGACAGCCCCATTTCATACAGCATCACCTGATCGTAATGCCGGAAAACCTCGTATCGCACGAACAGGTATCGTACAAGGCACACCCGACAGGAAACTCAGGCGCATACGCACCCACACACACTTGTCTTGAGTTGTGTGTGGGCTCCAACGCATATTGTGATACAGGAAATCAGATCCCTGCAAACAGGCGCCGCAAGCGCATGCGCATGTCATACACCTGTCATTTCACCCCTTCAAATCCTTCCAACACCTGATGTAGGACTTCATGAGACTTTTTTTAGCAGTCAATCGTTCCAGGTGTCCACTCATCACATACACTAAATTCCTGGCCCATCAAACCCCCCCTTGAAAAATCCCGAACCATGATGCATTAGATTTTCGAGCATCTCGTCAAATCTCGCATCGTCCATCTGTGTTCCTGGCAATTGTTTGCTCTGGACTTTCTTTGTGCTTTGCAGAAACATAGCCCGCACATCTGCTTGGAGCCTGACACCTCATTGCATGTGTTTTTTTGCGCCCCAGCAACCCCGAAATGCTGTGAATTTATTCAGGAAACTGCACCTCACAAAATCCCAACATCGTTTTTAGTTTGCTTTGTCCCCGTGTCTTTGTTTCGTTCTGTGATATCCCGATGCTTCCCTCACCTACAGCCAGGCGTGTCATTGGGGAATGGCTTCGCATGTGACAGCCTCAGGTCTCAGGTGGCAGAGATGCTATGGGTTGATGGCGGTTGATAGTGTACCGAGTGTGATGTATGGTGAACCCACAGGGGTTGATGACTTACTGAACGTGGTTGGATGTTAGCCGACAGCATTCGACGATTGGCTGACAGTGCTTGGCGTTTAAGGGGCGGCGGATGCTCATCAGTGGGCAGCAATTGACTGGGAAGCAAACAGCAGTGGGCAACTGCCCCGCAGTCCCCCCCCCCCCCCTGTGTCCAGCCCCCCCTCCCCTTGTCTAGCCCCCCACCCAGAGGGGGGTACCGTCACTTGGCCCATGAACAATAAGAAATCAATAGGAAATCACAGGCGCCGAAGAAAAATTTTAGTTGGGTTATACTAGAATTGGCAGCTCGGGAGTGGTATACAGTCCCCCCCCCAAGGCGGGGGACCGTCACTTGGCGACGGTCCGCCCGGGGGTTGGGGGGGGACCGTCGCCCCTGGGGGGGGGGCTGGACAAGGGGGGGGGGGGTACACAGTTCAGGAACGCAAGAACAGACTGGCCGCTGCTGGACTAAGGGGGGCAGAGGCAGCTGGTGCTGGTCACCCCAACACACCGAGACACTCTACCTTGAGCCTCTTTAAAGAGGGAAACATGCACGCGGTGCAGGCAGTGCAATGCGTGGTGCGCACGCAGTACACACAGTAGGTGCACGTCTTTTTCCTTACATTCAGAAAAACACTTCTTTGGGGGAGCCTTAAGTGCAGTGCGCGCGCAGTGCAACTATTTGGGCGTCTGGCTGTACTAGAGACCCATACTTTGAGATACTAGGGGCCCCTAGGGGCATCATGGTGACCTCTAGCGGAGGTTTTGACTTCTGATTTTGTCCCCCTTTGTCATGTTGTGCACACAAGTTGCGTATTCTCCCTCTAGCCCCTCTTTGCTACTTATGCTTTGATTTGGAAGGAGAACATCCTGATTTCAATCGATCTGGTGTTTGGTTGCCCTGCTTATCTACCTTGTGACTATCATTTTGCATCGGGGAAAATCATCAAGGTTTTTTTTATCAAAAACAAAGAACATCCACAGCATTGGGGAAACCAGAAACCTTGTGCATGATGTGTGTTATGTGAAGGGAAGGTAGTTTGCACCTTTCTTGAGCTAGGGCAGTTTGGGTCACCTAATTCTAAGGGCTTTTCCAAGGGGTGTGCTTGAGGGCTCTTCGGGGGGAACATAGTCTAAAAGTAGCGCGCAGTGCGCCCGCAGTGCAAAGATTCCCCCTTTGTCGCCAACATTATGTCCTTCAGGGAACTAGAAAGATGGTGCAAGCATGTTGTGGTGCAGTGTAGGGTGTGGTGCACATCCAGCAGTTTCTGAATGGACGTACCGTCCGATACGAGCTGTACGTACCGTGGTCGCATTTTCCTGCAGACATTTTTGGATAGCCGAAGGCAACCCGCTGCTGAGACTCCGATTCAGAATCTTCAGATTCAGGGTTGTCATTGACATCCGCTGGGGACAACGAGGACGAGGAGGAAGAGGATGAGTCACGGTAAGTGACCTAAGAACATGAAACGACCAAAGAATGGGACTGGGCACCGAAACGCAAAAAAATACAAAATGACCACACAGCGGGACTGGGCATCCCGTGAGTTGGTAAACCTAAACTGAAACGCGAAATGTTGCGAAATGAGTGCCTCACACGCTTGGGCACCCTGTGGGGCACCCTCTTGGGCGTTGGGCTACGCGCAGGAGGTAGCCCATGCCCCCCCCGTCCCCAGCAGGGAGTGTGGGCAGGTACAACCACCATGATATTGGTGAGGAGGATGGAGTGGAGGCCTCTGTTGTTGTACGTGAACCCCCTGAAGCCCCCACGTCCCTGCCACCCTGAAAATCTGCCAAAAAATGTGTAAAACAGGTACTCCAAAGAAGCATGCGATGCAACACGTGGTGTGCATGTTTTCCCCAAACACAAGTTTTGGAACCTTCGTTTGGGTGCTTTTCGGTTTGAATGTTGTTGTTGGTATTGGATAGACAGACGGTGGATATGAATTTGACTTGCTGAATTTGCTGCCTGCAGGGGGAGAACGAAGGCGACAACAGACCTAGAGCATGGTTTTGTCACCCTATTTGCCTGTTGACTACTGAGTGTATCGATGCAATCTCTCCCCGGCAGGTGCATTGTAAGAGGTGCATGGACACACAGGTAAGCATGTGCGTAGGTTTCTGTCCCAAATAATATTTTTCGCCGCCAGAATCGCCCGTGAGCCGGGCTAGACATAATTGCCCGCCCCGTCAGCCCGTCAAATTAAAATAAACGTGTTTATTAGTTTATTCTGTTTATTTTGCCGTTTTCGCCCCGTTTGGTCTATTTTTCGATGTTTTTTTCGTGTTTTTTGGGTGTTTCCCAAAGGTATATGCGTTTTCCATTTCTTGTTGCCCACCATTGCACCTTTTTTTCACCAAAAATATATGTTTTACCTTGTCTACAGCAAAACTTATGCAAAAGGGTTTGTATGAGTTGCAAGCGTCCTCATTGCATGGAGACAAGAAACAATGGAAGTGGTGTCCAAATAGACAGAATAAATCGAGCAACCGAGAGAATAGCACCCAAAAGAGAGCACTAAAGGAACTCCAACGAGCACGTCTCAAATGCATTGGCAAGGGTGTGGGGTTGCGGGTTCACTAGAGGTTTCGGGCCGTGGCTGCATTCTTCAACAGGGTTGTGCTGATAGTTATTCAAAGGGCTCTCAAGGCATGAAGAGGGGTCCAGGGTTGTGGCAATTTTCTTGAGCAAGAGTTGTGGGTCAGGGTTGTGGCATGGTTCTTCAAGGGCTCAAGGGTTCAAGGGTCTGGGGTTGAGGTTTCCGTTTGCCAAAGGGGAACGGGGACTGTGGCGCGATTATTTTAGTAGGGATGTGGGTTTCAGGGCCCAGAGGAAAGGTTGTCAAGGGGTGGTGCCTGTTGCAGGACTATTGTAATCATCACCTCTTTCTCTCTCATTCTAGCCTCTTCTTATGCGTCCACTTTGGGTAAGGCGCGCACATAGGGGCGAGTGGGTGCACCTGAACTCCGCTGCCGATGCAGTCGCTCACTTGAAGACCAATGGCACGGACATCTTTTCTACCAAGGCCACCTAGGCCGCTAACAAAGGTTGCAGGGCCAAGGGTTGGGAGTTCTCCTTTGATGATCCCCATGCCGACCCCCTTCCGTCCCCCGCGGCCTCCGCCTCCTGCGGTTCATCGATGTCATCCTTCTTCAGCCCAACATCTACGCTACCCACGTGTGCTTGTTGTGGCAACAAATTGCACGGGGACATCACCACATGCACCAATTGTACGCGCAAGGTGCACGCTTTGTGCATGCAAGGTGGCCACTGCTTCAAATGCATGTGCCGTGTGTGCGATGAACCTCCCAGGGGGGACATGTGGTCAAGACATGCATGCACCGAGTGCATACCACATGTGCAGTGCACGTGGCCTTTCATGTGGAAGTGGTGTGCAAGACATGCACCCCTGGCCCGAAGTGGTCTCACAACGGCCCTCCAAGAAGTTTAGGCGCTATTTCAAACCCCAATGGCAGTTTGTCCGCCCATGGATGCAATACACCAAGGGTGTTATGTGGTGCCTTGCATGCAACGAGTACCCGCAACGTGGTGTGCAGCAAACCTGGCTGACTAGCAATGCACAGTTGCACATCCGAACAGTGATAGAACACGCGAACTGCGGCGTTCATTGCAAGTCCCCAGTAGTGTGGGAAAGTGGCGGTGCCTCTACTGCTGTTATAGGTGCATTGCCGGCACCAGTTCGCAATGCCATTGCCAGTCTATTCCACTTGGTATATCGCATGGCGAAGCGTGGCGGCCCATGTGCCCACATAGTGGGAACGCTGAGGCCCTACAGCTAGCTGGCGGTACGGTCACACCGTCCTACCATTCAAAAGGCTCGGTCATAACTGTTACCCATGCAATTGCCGCTTCAATCCGATCCGTCGAAGCTGAGGCTATTGAGACCTGCACCTTCTTTGCGCTCGCCTGTGACAGCTCCATGGACCGCTCCGCAAACAAGCAGGAGCTTGTGTACACCCGAACTCTTGGCAACGGGGAGATCTGGACCGCCTTTCTCGGGCCGCGTGATTTGTGGGATGGCGCGGCCGCGAGTATCCTTGCGGCTTACAAGCAAACCATGCTCCACGCTGGACTGCGTGTTGAGAAATGAGTGGCACGTATGTTTTGGTAATGCGCCGATGGGGCCGAGGTGATGCATGAAGGGAAAATATGCCCCCCCCCCCCCGTGCATAAGTAATGTATCGGTACAAGCTGGTGACAAGGATTGCGTTTTGTTTTGCTGCTGCAGATGTACGCACGCAAACATCAATGGGGTCATCACAACCATCAATGGGAGAACACGTTGGCCAACACCCGGAGGATGACAGCGACCACAGTGAAGATTCCCACCGCCGGCGTGGGCTGCTCGGAGTCGAGCATGCATCGCGCGCCGAGTGCGATGCGGATGGCTCCGAGTGGCCCCCTGATTTTTGATATAAAATTTGACTACATTCAATATTGCGGTGACTTCGGCCTGCCCTTTGCTGCAGTTCCATTATGGACCACAGCTAGTTTTTGCTAACCACCTTTGGTCTTGTGGGTTGGGTTGGGTGTGTTCCTCGTTTTCCGTTCCGCTTCAGGACCGCTATGCAAACATTCGAGTCGCAACTATTATACTAGTGGTGCTTTACTGCATTGCGTTGTGGGGGCCAGGGTTTGCATTTGTGGGGCTGCAAGGATTTCTGTTGCCGTCCAGGAAATGACAATAACCATCTAGAGCCCATCAAGAAATAACAGCAACCATCCAGAGCTCATCAGCAAAAAACAGCAACCATCTAGAGCGCAACAGCAAGTAACTGCAACCATCCAGAGCCAATCAGGAAAAACTAGCAACCATCCAAAGGCTACCAGGAAATAACAGCAACCATCCTAAGCGCATCAGTGAATAACAGCAACCATGGAGAGCCAATGGGAAATAACAACAACCATGCAGAGCGCATCAAGAAATAACATAATAGAAACCCATGCAGGAAATAAACGACAACGTGCAAACAAAAAAGCCAATGAACAATAACAATAGTCGCACAAAGTGCAGCAATAACCAAGGTTTCCCAATAAAGTAACAACAAAAAAATAGAAAGCATGCAATAGTATGTATGAAACCTCCAAAGTGGAGTCAAGCTGGCCCCAGCCCCCACCCCAATTTTTCTATCAAATACCCTCAGAAGGCTTTTGCCATTGGTATGTGTGAAATGAAACCAAAAAAATGAAGAGAAAAAGCAAAAAAAACCAAAAAAACCTTGTTTTCATGGATGTGCCTGTCAATCCGTCAAAACCCTTGTTGACGGGCGTGTATGCCTTCCCTGCCCTGAGCCACTCCAGGTCACAGGTAGATCAACTTTGGGATGGGGATGCTTTCTAACAAACACCAACGAGCACCATCTGGATGCTACCTTGGCTCTGGGCTGTGGTTGCCTCCTGTTGACCTGCCTGGCGCCTGTAAACAAAATACCCGATATGACTCAAAAGGCACCCTGCCGTGCGACCTTCAGGGAAGCAACAATGGGACAAAGTGCCGTCAAGCCCAAGGCCTATGCTCCTAAGTATTTTTTCAACCCAAAATGACTCGAAAATTTCTCCATTACCGCATCGCATAGTGGGACAATCGTAGCATTGGACAGCTCTGATCCTTGATTGCGAGAGATTTCTCGAGTGTATTCCAGTAAGCGGGCTTCGCCAGCTGGCTGTGGCCGGAACCCCAAAGAAATACCCAAAATGACTCAAAAACGTCGCCATTATGCGATCAAGAGAAATGCTGCACATGCTCCCAGTGGGCCTGCCCTTTTCTTTTCCTTTGGCTCTTCAAACGGAGTCCACTCAGTCCACTTAGCCAAAGTCAGGGCCGCTGTATTTGGCCTGTGACAAAACACAGAGCGTCAGACCTGAAGAACGAAATGATAGAGTGCACCGCGCGGTTGATGACAATGCCACGCTGCCGAACGCATGCCTGGAACCCTGGAACAGCAGTGCAGAGGGGCGGTTGGGGAGTCCTGTTCAGGGGCCTCTTCCCCCCCCCCCCCCGCAGTTGTTTGTCATGGAGGTGTTGGACACGACCCTGCCCCTGCAGCAGCGCATCCGGGCCCTGCACGTGATCAAAGACAGCATCCCCAAGTGTGACGCCGCTGAGCAAGAGAAGCACCTGCAGCTGCTGATCGACGCCTTCCCCACCACCGACTCCGTGCTCTTCAAGCACGAGATCGCGTTCACCCTCGGGCAGATCGGCGACCGCCGGGCCCTGCCCCACCTGACGCGGTGGCTCCACGACGCGAACGAGGACCCCGTAACGCGGCACGAGTGCGCCGAGGCCATGGGGGCCATCGGGGACCCGTCTTCGGTACCGGAGCTGGAGAAGTACCGGGACCAGGGCCCTGTGGAGCTGCAGGAGACGGTGCACTTGGCCTTGCGCCGCCTGGAGTGGCTGCAGAAGGGGGGCCAGCAGGAGGTGGGGGAGTTCATGAGCGTGGACCCTGCACCCCCCGCGACGGCCGGCCAGTCGATCGCGGAGCTGCAGGCGATGCTGCTGAACGAGGAGCTGGACATGTTCGAACGGTACCGCGCGATGTTCGCGCTGCGCAACCTGAGCACCGAGGAGAGCGTGCTCGCCCTGTGCGCGGGCCTGCGGGCCCCCAAGAGCGCGCTGTTCCGCCACGAGATTGCGTACGTGCTGGGGCAGCTGGAGCACCCGGCCTCCGTCCCCGCCCTGCAGGTCCCGTCCACTCTCCGTCCGTGTGCATGCGTCATGCCAGTGTTTGTTGGCGCGCGCTGTACACTTTGACTCCGACCCCCGTTTGCCGGACGATGTGCACGTGTGGGTGGGCTGTGCGCAGATGTGTCCAGAGAGCGACACAACTCCCGCGAGGGGGCGTGTGGTTCGTCCGGTGATGGAATAAGGCAAGTGTCGCCGTCTGTCTCTCTGACCCAACTCTTCCTCAAACGACTGGAAATGGGCCCTCTTTCTTCCACCCCTCGCACCCCAGTGGCGGTCCCCCCTGGTCATGTAGAGCATGTGCCTCCTAAGCTCCTACGGGTGTATCCAGTGGGCATCCCAACCAGGCCATGGCTTAGTGGCAAATTCCACCTATACCGGGGTGGGTGGGTGGGTGGGTGGGTCAGCGGCCAAAAAAATGAAAGTTTGTGGACCTAATATCGACCTTCAATTTTGGGACCGTTGACAAATTTCATTTTTTCCTGAGGTAAAATTTCTGATGTGGGTCGGTGGGTCAGGCGGAGGAGCCCAGGCTGCCATTCCGCCCCCCCCCCCCCTCCCCGCGCGGTAACGCACGCTAAGCCGTGGCCTCCTCCCAACGCGCAGAAGTGCGGATCACATGTGTCTCACCCCCTCCTTCCACCACCTCCGTAGTCCTGTGCGGCAGGGGGCACTGAGACTCCTTCAGGGCACTGCCACACCGCTGGGGAGCAATGCCTGAACACGATGAAGCACTTGCTTTCGAAGCCACATTGCACCGTCTCAGAACGCCAGGACTTCCCCCTCTCCACTTGCGTTTCGTGTATCAAGCGCGATCCCAAACATCCAAAGTGACTGTCCCATGCAGATACCCGAAAAGAAAAGTGTGTGCCCGAAGCTTCCACTGGTTTGGGGGGATTTAGGGGGCAGAGCAGGGCGGAGGGGGCGGAGATGGGGGGGGGGGAGGCGGGAGGCAACAGGCGTGCAGCATGGATGCCCCCCTTCGCAATGCTTCCAAACCAGACTTTGTGCGCATCGCAGAAATCACCTCCGTCAGTGCGTCCACTCACGGTCGCATTTGCAATCACATTTTACGATCACATTCGCACCCACGTTTCGCAGCTGCAGCCCGGACACAATCACAGCCCCGCCCCTCACCGGAAAAAGCATAGCCACGTGAGTCAGTGTCGAAACATGCATTGACTGAATTGACTGAAGGGGGAACATCCTGTTTACTTGTTATGTGCTGTGAGGTACCGATTGGGTCTGCAGCCCTTGAATCCCCCCCCCCCCCCCGTTTGGGAGGGAGGCACCAGTACCGGTCCCATGTGACGCGGGTGGCAGCAACGGCAAGGGTAGTTTCCCTGCAATCCACATGTGCATGAAATGTGATATGGCCCTGTGCCATGGGGACGTGCGTGTGCATGTCCATGGGCGACTGGCTCATTTTTCGTCATTAATGGCCGACATCCCCGAACAACTCCATGACATGACTCTCTGTTGCACTGCTGACTCAACAATAAGTCAGAGCCATTCCCCCAAAAGGGCAGGTTCAGACTTTAATGGTACAGTCCCTTGGTATGGCCGACAGAACGCCCAAACGTGCGAAGGGTAGCTCAAGAGCAGCACCGGGCGAAGGTATCGAAATGAGGTAATCGAGATCGCACCTCCTCCAGCCACGCATTCCGGTGCGCATGACCATTTGGCACGGGGCCCACTGTGCAGGAGTGCCTGACAGACACCAAGGAGCACGCGATGGTGCGGCATGAGGCCGCGGAGGCGTTGGGCGGCATGGCCCGTGACGAGTGCCTGGAGGCGCTGCGCACCTTCAAGGACGACGCAGAGCCGTTGGTCGGGGACTCGTGCGTTGTGGGGCTCGATATGCACGCGTACTGGTCGCAGTGGAGGGCGCCGGAGGAGGCGACGGCGCATTGAGGTCAGCAGGCCCACATCCCATGCGCACGGGAGGTCCTGCCAGGGGCAGTGCAGCCGAGCGGCCCAACGGATGTGGCTACCACCCCCCGGCACTGCGACGTACACCAGGGAAACAGGAATTGTGTGGGCATACGGTACCCCCTCCACCCGCACCCGGGGGGCCTGGGCCAGGCTTACATCGTCTGGGGACAGGAGGACCACAGACACTATGCCACAGCGGTCGTTGGTGGCATTTAGGGGTGCGATAACTGCTGCCGCAACCAGCGGTGCCGGGCGGGTCTGGAGGTGTGGTGCGGGGAGGGGGCGGACGTTGATTGGCATGTACCCGAGCCATGGCCCTGGCCTGAACTCCAACCCCCCGCATCGACTCGCGCATTCGTAACCCCCCCCCCCCTCTTTTGTCCAAAGCCCGCCCTCGTCGGGGGGAACCGCGGCGCTCTTCTGGACACCGAAGCCAATGAGTGACGGCGCCTCACGGCATCGCCGCGTTGAGGCCTGTCGCACTGTTGAGGATGCCGAAGTGATGGAGTGTGACGACCATCACTGATTTATGGCCCGTCCTTGTGCAAGCCCCACAGCCCCGGGCTTGGCCTGGTTTTTGCGGTCGACGATCAGAAGGTGCGGTGTGTCTGTGTGTTGGGGGCTGAAGGAGTGGTCACCGCGTGTCCCTGAGGGTGGGTGCACCTCTGGCCTTGTGTGTTGTGGCCGGTGTGATTTGCCCCAAGGGGCCCTGTGTCTGAGGGCTGGCCCCCACCGCGTTGGGGCTGCTACGTGTGTCACCTGCACGCCCGCCCTTGTTCAAGTCCGGCGACCCCGGGCCTCCTTGACTTTGCCCGGGCTTCTGGGGCCGGGTCGGCCGGCATACACCAGCAGATGGGTGGGTCGCAGAGGGATTTGTGTCCCTCTCTCCCACACCCCAGTCCCCGAAATCCGCGTGCAGCACGATCTCGAGGGGACGCCTTTACACGAGCCCACAAAGGGGCGGTGACCAAGAAGTGCCGGTTTAGGCGCTGCAATGATTCATATGTGACATGCCCCAGTCAGCCCATGCAGCGCACGTTGTGCCCCCTGCAACGAGTGTATTCAAGAGCTTCGTGTGTGGTGCAAGCACGTGCGGTGTCCGGTTGTCGCGCGCACGAATGTTGTGGAGCGCGCGCTGCGTGTTACGGTCCGCCTGCCGCCCCGTGCGCCCAAAACTGCGCGGGTCGCTCGGCCCCACGAGTGCCAGTGTGAAGTCTGGTTTTGGGTGCCATTTTTGTTTCGCGAAAGTCGCTCGGGGCTTCCTTCTGAGATAAAGAGCTGTCTACACGATGCGGCTGGGATGGCATTCAAGGATCCCCTGAACGGGTCCCTCTGACGACTGTTTGTCAAGGACTACAGGCCTTTGGTGGTTGGCTGACGGCAGTTGGCGTCATGCAAACGACAGACGACAGCACAGTGATGGCCGTTGGCGGATGATGGGCAGCATTTGCTGCTGCACCCGCGCTTACTTTTGGGTCCGGGTGCCACCTCAGCATCAGTGCTCTTGTGTTGCTGCTGCAGGGCCGGAAAGGCATGCGTCGCTTGTTCCTCTTTGGGGAAACAAGAGGCTGATGGTCTGGGTGTATGTGGGGAGGGAAGCACAGACGAGGGGCCATACCGACAGAAGGCACAGCAGCCCGCGGCAGGGACCCGAAGGCGCCAGAATGAAGGGGAATGGTCATGGGCGGGCTCCGCGTCGAGGAGGGCAGCACGACGCCCCCCCACCCCCCGCCCCCGGTGGGACCCCGGCAGTTTCAGCTGCCGAGGGAGCTGCACGCCCACACGGCAGACCCCAATCCAGCAGGCCAGTCCCTGTGGCCTGTGGGTGCCGGACCGGCCGGGGATACCAAGGGCTGTGCAGGCACCCATTACAACACAGCAAGTCCGGCAAAGACCAGCGCAACCTCATCAAGAAGTGTCCGCGGAACGTGGAGTGGACCGGTGTGTTCTGGCGCGGTCTGCTGTTGGGGAGCCGGATACAAAGGACCTCCCGTTCTCAGCCTCTCGTGAATCTCCTGCGGCCCTGCGGCCCATGCCTTTGGGACGAGGTTGTGGGTTGGGGGCTGGGGTTGAGGCTCAGAGGGGGCTGCCTTCGAGGCCCAGCTGGGCCTGAGTTCGAGGCTCCGCTGGGGCTGAGGTTGGACATGGGCTGAAACAAGGTGGAGAGAGTTGTGAACTGGCGCTTTTGCCAGTGCCTGCCTGTGGTGCTTTTTCAATTGGGCCCTTCAGCTCCCTCACCCCCCTGTCCAAGGCTTTGCTGAGCTGCAGACAAAATCCATTTGGGCCTACATTTACCTCAAATGCAGAGATGCATTGTGACACCAGAGTTTTTGGGTTTGGACTCCACATTTTGTAGGCCGAATGCACATGAGCATGAATGAATGTTTGGTGTGTTGATGGGCTTTCTCTTCATCAGCTTCACATGCAAAGCGCTCTGTTTGAGACGGGGAATTCTCTTCTGTCAGGACCGTGCAGATGCGCGCACCGGTTGGCTTTGGGGAGGGGGGTCCAATGGGGCATGTGATTGGTTAGTCTTTCGCTCGGGAACGCCCTTTCCCTTGGGATACTCCAAACCGTCAACTCAGAACCCGGAGGGCGATGTGGGCAGCGAAGAGGCTCTTCTTGCAAACCCAGTCCTGACCCAATGTGACCTTTGCGAGCAGACCCTTGAATCTCCGTCTCAAGTGTGGATTCGAGTGGAGCTGCAATTCACGGCAATGATCCTCCGTTGGGGGTCCAGGCCTGCCCTGGTCGTGGTTTCACTTAAGAAACTTCGTTGGGCAAGGCCCAAGGTCACAGTCTGTTGTGGGGCGCAGGCCTTTGCAGCGGGTCAGGGCCCACCCCTGCGCTGCAGGGCCGGAACCCCAACCTCGACCAGAGAACTCTCCTGAAGATCCAGGGAAAGCGTATGTGGGGGGGGGTTGTCCTTCACCTGGATCTTGGGAAGAATTCCATGGGACACAGTGGGGCACAGGCCTTCTCTTGCCCACACGTCAATGCAGTCCCATCCTGACCACACTTGGCACGTTGACGCGTACCCGGTTGGTACTACTGCCGTTTTCCCAATGTTCAGAGGGCAGTGTTGCGATTGCCAAGATTCAGGACTCCTCACAATGGTGCCCCATGTTGCGCGCATGTCTCTCTTCCTTGTGGGAACTCTCCATGGCCCACCCCATCAGAGGCCTCCACCAACTGGGCATAGGGGGCAACCGCTACTTCACTTCTTGATGAGGCTGGGAAGAGCTTCGATTCCAAAGCCTCTGCACACGATAGAGACACAACATGTGTTCATGTCTTAAACACCGTATGCAAGCAGAAGCGGGTGCAATGGAGGACTGTGGGGGAAATGGTGATTAGAACATATGGTGCAGGTGAGATACAGCGAGCAGGTCTACATATCATAGCACAAAAACATACAATCACAACCGCATAACCTGGTTTCAGACTCAGCTAATACTCCTTACATGTCAGATCCGTTGCCACAGTCATTTGTGGGATCATCGTAGCACCGGACAGCTCTGGACCTTGATTCCGCGACTGTCTCGAGTACCTTATGATGAACAGGGTCCGCCAGCTCACCTTGGTCTGGACCAAAAAAAAACATAACACAAGAACATACAATCACAGCAGATGGAATTAAAGGAAATGAATGGTCGAGGAAAGGGAAGGCACAATGACAGTAGAACACATGCATGGGCGCAATGGCTTCTGGCCTGATGAGTCAGGAACGAACAAGTGTCCTTGCTAAACCAGGTGCTGGGCATGTGGTGGACTACTGGTGGACAAAGTTGTCTTGGTAGTGCCAGCAGCCCAAGGTCTCCAGCACGAGGTTGTTCAGCAGTGCAAAGAGGTGTATGTTGGTGAGAGCAGGGACGCAAGGACCCCCTTAGTGCAGGAACAGATGATTAGGAGCTCAAGGCACAGCTGAAGGATATCCAGTGGAGGATCATGTGGGTCAGATTGGCGAGGAGGCAGCTGAGAAAGACGTAGAAAAGGGCAAATGACATTTGCGAAATGCAGGTCATGGGTTTGGGTTGTATCCTTCAAGTCCCTTCGCATTTTGCCTGTGCACTGTCTTTCCCATCCGTGCTAGGTTAGGATTGCACCAGTGACACCTTTCTCCCAGAGGGGAGGGTGGGGGGGCGTTTCAGCAAATTGTCACACCGAGCTGTTTACCTCTTTTGTGGCGTAGCTGTTTGCCGCAAAAGTAGCATGCAGTGCACACACAGCGCAAATACTCCCCCATAGTTCAAAAGGTGTGCAGGTACCCCCCCTTGATGGGAACTTGCACCCCTTCATGTGTGGGCTGCCTGTGATGCAACCACAATGACCACCGACACTAGTAATTGATGTTTGTGCTACTTTGTGTCATCAGATGCACATCACTACCCTTTGTGCTGAATGTAGTAACTCACACACTTGTGGGGACAAAGCTGTGGATGAGGCACAATAAATGTTGCATTTTTTTTACAATTTGGATTTGCAAATGTGCTCTATTGTCTTCTGCAGAATGGTTTTGGGATTGATTTGGTTTGTAGGGTGGCAATTTTCTGGTCTGCTCTGGGTGGATGTTCTTTAGGGAAGTGCAGGTAGGGGGCTGGGAGAGCATTCTGCTGTGCAAGGCGTGCATGGGGGCATGTACGGGTATGCACATCACCTACATGCGGGCGCGCACAAAGACTTGTTTCACTGAAGTTTTTGCCACTGTGGGTCTTTTTGGTTCATGACCAGGGTGTGTAGCCGCATGCTTTGGGCAAGGTTTCCCCGTGTGGGCCATTTGGGGGCATTCTATGGGGGCATGTTCTGGGTTCAGGTTCCTGCGTGCACAGCACGCTCAGTACAAACACCCCCCGTGGCGTGGGAACACGTTCCCTCCTGTCCCAGGTCCAGATTAGGGGCTCAGGGTAGCTGGCCACGGCTAGCGAGCTGCAAATGTGCCTGACCCATCCCAGCAGCAGGATCCCTGTAGACCCACGATGGTTCACCTCCTGAAAATCCATCCCCACCTCCTAACATGCACACAAACACACCTTAACGTTCATCCTCTTCTCATTGATTGGCAGTGGTTGAGATGGCAGTCGCTCTTCGTCGTTTAATGTGTACTCGGCCAGCTCTTGGGTGGGGATGCAGGTTTGGATCAAGGCTGTACAGCACTGCATCCGAAGTGCAGCCAGAACAGGCCCTTCTCGACCTAGAGCCAGTGGCTTTCATTGGAGGCGGGAAGATGGCGGAGGCGATCGTTGGGGGCATCTTGGACACGCATTCCCTGGAGCCACAGTCCATCTGCATCTCAGACCCAGACCCAAAGCGGAGGTGTGGGGGTGCACATGTTCAACAGGGTGTGCCAGTGTATATGGCCATGGCCTGCGATTGGGAGGAGAGCGCTGCACAGTGCAGTGATTGCTAGAGGTTGCCCCCCCTCCTGGGCATTGCACTGAGGACAGCACAGCACATTGAACATTCAGTGGCAATGACCAGATCGCCTGTAGCACGGGGGCATTTGGTAGCATTCGGTATCCGTTGCTTCATGCCCGCCCCCCCCTTTTGTAAAGTGGACCTCCATGCCAGTGTGGGGGGGGCAAGACTAAATGGCGCGACTGGATCGAGCGACTGAGACTCTCCATCCACGACAGTCTGAAGCATCCGAGGGGGCTGTGGCAAGCCCATGGACGGCTCCATGAAAAACGGGGTGGTGCAGGGGATAAGACACGAAACCGATCCAACGGTCACTATGCACTGTCAGGAGTCACCTTCAAAGATGGCAAAAAAAAAACAATCAGCCGCGGAACTCGCAAGCCAGCAGGTTGCGGCGGCGGCAGAGGATGGATGGAGGTTGGCATATGTGGATGGATCGTCCAAACCATTGTGGAAGGGGAGCAAATACAGGGCGGGGGGAATTGGAATCTACTCACAAGAGGACACACAATTGGAAAAAAATCACCATCTCAGAACCGCTTTCACCGGACCTCCGGCAAACAAACAACCAAGCGGAACTGTGGGGGGGGGGGGGGGGTACAGGTTCTAAAAATGGTACCGGGGGATAAATTGGCCATCTTGTCGGACTCGGACTACCTGATCTCAGGAGCACAGGGGCAGGTTCACTCTTGGCATGAAACGTGGTGGATCGGCAAAGGGGGGGGGGGGATGATCAGCAATATCTCAATCTGGGAAGAAGTGCTTTTGGAAATTGAACGACCAGGAAGAATTTTGAAGTGGATCTATGTGCCGGGGCACACAGGGTTAGAGGGAAATGACACAACGCACAGACTAGCAGTGGAAGGGATGTGCCTGAGCACGTTGTGGGCACTGCCACGTACAGCTTTTTCACGTCCCATAGATGACACACAAATAACCCACGAACAACCACTCTGTCCCGTAGCAACCCCACCCTCGGACAATATATACGCAGCGCAGGACACTACCGTCATTGGGGGGTGGACAGCACAGACAGCTCACCAGACAACCACCCGCGAGCCATATGGCTGTCGCTGGGCTTGGTTGAAATGAGTGAACCAGAAGAAGAGGCATCCCAGGAACATGAAATCATAGCGACAAGCCTACTCCACTGTGATACCTCGGGATCTGATGACAGCAAGCCACATGGACGGTCTGAGGGAACTGATTTTAGCACTGATGTCAGCGACACAAACAAAAAGAGGAACATGGTCAGTAAGAACAACAAAAGGAGGAGCACCAACCCCCCCCCCCTGCTGGGGAGGGGGAGGGGCAGCCCAGCCTGGCCCAAGCTTCCCACCCCCGCGCTTCACTTGGGCGTGATCCATCAGTACCATGAGTGATGTGATGCATGCCCCACCCCCTAGGGAGGGATCTGGGTCGGACTCCAGCGCAAAAGTCATCCATAACACATTTGGAGTTTTCTTCCACTCTGCACTGGGGGACGGCGAGAACTGACCCGTGGGGCCGCTTGGGGGGAGTAAGCACAGCTGACCGCAATCTGTCGCCCATGAGTAGGCTAACCCAGGCTGCCCATGAAACATTCGATCGCCGTGCGAGCACGGTGACCTCAAGGCAACATTCGGTGCAGATCTGGCGTGCGCTGCGAAGGTAGCGAATTGAAATATTGCAATGAACAAGTGTGTAGCCGCCATGAGGTCAGGATCATGCTGTGAGATTCAAAATCTGACATCATGGCCCTTTTGTACAGATAACCCTCATGTCTAAAGAACACCGCGCGTTGTCTTCCCATCAATTTCTGCACCATGGATTTTGACAGTGCAATGTTTTAGCAATGAGAGATTTCGCTTTCGGTGGTTTGTGGTGCGGTGGCTTTGAATTGAGTTGCACGATAGCCAAGACTTGTGTCAGGGAAGCTGACTTGTGTATGATGGCATTTGTCACACGTTTTACCCCCCGATTGCCAGAATAGCACCATGGCTGGATGGGGGGTCAGACACGCTGAAAGCGAACAGTGCAATCACGGACAGTGTAGAGGAGTGCAGACAAAAAGCGGTCTCCAGGGGGAAATGAGGCCAGCATCGACATGCGTTTGCAGGGAGAGGCCCCCTCATGCCATGCCCACCCACCCTTTTTGCCGGCTACCCCTTGCCCCACTGGAGGCTCCGGTCGAGAAGTCAGAGCACATGATGCCAAAACTCATGGTCCCAGGCTCGAGTCCCAAGGTCCGAATGCGCCACTTGACCAGTGCCGTGAGGAAAACCATGGCCCAGAAACTAACGGAAGCAGCGCCTAGAGTTGTGCGGATAAAGGTGCTCTTTTCGCTACCCCCCCCACATGCGCCGTTTGGGCCCCAGGTAGTGTGAGCCTCTTAACCCCACAACACCTTATTGTGCCTCACTGTGAGGGTAGAGGGCAGGGGAGGGCCTGCCTCGGACTGTTTCACCGGACCGGTGTCATGGTTCTTACTGTGTATCACAGTGCTGGACAGTATAAAAAAAATATCGCACCTCCCCCTTACCCTTACCGCTTCTGGGCCGCCGGCTAACCCCCCTTCTGGGCCCTCTGGGTCCCCAGACAGTGCGGTAGGGTTTGGTACAGACTCACTGCGCGGATTCCCATGAGTTCTTCCCCAGTACATCCCGATCCGTAATCCCCCTACCTCAGGCAGTTTTTTGAGACGGCAAAGGGCGTGCGGACTGCGGAGTCGAACCTGGAAGCCGTGCAGGACGCGAAGCTTGTTGTGTTCTGCAACAAGCCGCAGCACTGCGAGCGCATCTTCAACGAATGCAAAGGGAAGCTGCACTCGGACTCTGTCGTGCTTTCCATCTGCGCGGGGGTGACCACCGTGGCCTTCCAGCGCGGGCTCAACCACGAGCGCATCATCCGTGCCATGCCCAACACGCCGGCAATGGTGCACGGGGCCATGTCAGTGTGGTACCCCACGCCGGAGGTGACCAAAGCGCAGCAGGAGGTCCTGCCCTGACAAGCAGTGTCCCGAACCCCAGCACAGCCCGGCAAAAGTGTACCATACAAACTTCAATATTTTGCCAGAATATTTACTTCTGGGGTGTTTTTTTCTGAGTGCAACAGACTTTAGAAACACAAAATTTTTAAATAATTTGCGCGTTCCGGACACAGGATTTCGCAAAAAATTAGGTTAATCAAACAAATTATCCAGAGAGTGTAGGTTTTATACCGTTTGTGGCCTGATGCAAAGGGAAAAAAAAGGTTAAACTCTGTGCTCCTCAATCCAGTCTTGCTGTACCAGCGCAGGGGGCCCCAAGCTATGTATTCCCTGAATTTGTTCTGCCAGCTCGTTAGGTTTCTCAGATTTTGCCAATTCATTCTGCCAACTTGAGCCGACCAATGTCATTGTGTGACAATGTTTGCAGCGCCACTCTGTCTGGACTGTTATCCACCATTTTTTTGCGGAAGTCAGGAAGGCGAAAAACTGTTTTTGCATTTTGCGAAAACCTGTTTTTGCTTTTTTTTTTTTTGCGGAAAACAACACCTTATTATTTTCGCAAATCGTTAGGATTCGCAGTGCTGGGTTTGTGTGTGCTGTGTTGTATTATGTTGTCTTGTGCTACTGTACAAACACGAATATTTTTAAAATACGAATATTTTGCAAAAATGGAGACAATTAATATTAAGCAAATTTTTTGCTTTTGCCCCTAAACAGCCCAAACGATAGATTTTTTTACAATTATTTTGAATTTGCGAGCCGAAATCTGCGTATTGAGCCCCTGAAATAAATTTATTTTGTGCAATTAATTTTTGTCCGACTGCCATTTTGCGTTTGATGATATGTGCTCTGCCTTGCAATTGTCCACCTGATGAAACAAATGTTTTCCATGCACACACAAAGCTTGCCACAACATGACGAATACACACAGAACTCTCATCAAAGCCTTGCTGGACTTCAACATTGTCACCTGCAATCACAACAACTCGTGTGTCCAGAGAACAGTGACAGACAGATGATATGTGCCGAAAAAAAATCGCAAAAAAAATCAGGGATTGCGCACCTAGGAATTTGGGATCATTGGGGCTTCATCTGGGGATCTGTGTTTGTTGTGCCCCAAAGCAGATAAAGGGGCTAGTTCTGTCACATTATTGGAGGTTGGGAATTTGTTTTTGGCTGTGCCTCAAAGCAGATAAAGTTTGATGTGTCCCCAGAAAATGAAGAGCACCCTGCACCTCTGCCTGTCGGTGAAGATGAAGATGATGGGAATGTAGTTGATGCAGGGCAAGCTGCAGCAAAACTGGTAGACCTGAATTAGCTGAAACACTTGCTTGTTGGTGCTTATCTGTGTGTGCTATGGAATGCGATCCCAGAGTCCAATTGATCCACATTTGTATGCCTATGTAAGAATGGACAGCAATCCCAAAGTCCAAGGTACACCTGGTCTTTTGCAGTGGCAACAAAATGAATTTTGCCTTTGTGCGCCAAAAAAACTCCGCAAAACTGAATTCAGCAGAAAAAAAATCACAAAAGTAAAATAATTTTCCCCTATTTTGGATGCTGTTGCAAATTTTGCTTATTATTACTTCAAAACACCGAACGCAAAAATTAGGATTCCGCAAATAGTTAGGATTCATACGGTATTGTCATGTTTTGAGGGGTATGTATTCCATGGGCTTGTCCAAACGCGGCGACCCTGTGTTTTCGCACTTTTACCGCTTGACCCAGACCCTGGCCCGTGTTAGGACAAGGGGGGTATGTGCATGTGCCGCATGTGCATATGGAAGTGGGAATGGGTACGAGTGTAGGCGTAGGTGTCGGCGCCGGTGTACGTGGAAGGGGTGTCCCGGCCCATTCTCCTGTTCAATGTGTTCAGGGGGTTGCCCTGTTCCTCCAAACATTTGGGGAGCAGGAAAAGCTGACGGATGAGGAGTACCTGGACATGGCCACCGCCCTGAGCGGCACGGGCCCCGCGTACTTCTTCCTCCTGATCGAAACCCTCGTGGACGCCGGGGTCCACATGGGATTCCCCCGCAACACCGCGGAGAAGCTGGTCCGACAGACCGCCCTGGGCTCGTCCATGTACGCCTCGAAGTTCCACCACATCCACCCGACGCAACTGCGGAACGACATCACGTCCCCCGGAGGCACGACGGCGGCGGCGCTGTACGCAGCGGAGCGCGGCAACTTCCGGAACGTCGTCACGGACGCCGTTTGGGCCGCTTACGAGCGGTCGAAGATCTTGGGGGAAGCCAGCAACTCCATCGTCACGTCCGGCCACACACACAACAACAAACCGAAATAAGAGGGGCCGTGCGGCTTTGCGGTACACTTTACGTCATCATTTTTTGGTGGGGATTGGGGGGGACTGGCGCAGTCCCTGGGGCATTGGGCTGGAACTGATGGGCGGCGATTGGACTGCTCCGAGCACAGTCCACCTCAACAACAGCAGCTGGACTGGGTGGGTGGGTTGGAGGGAGGCAGAGGTAATTGATGACAAATGATCCCGGTGTGTGACTGCATCTAAGGTGGACCATTCCAGCCAGAATTTAGCTCATAGGACCTAGAGTAGTGGGCGCTCTTGGTCTCCTGAATGTGACTCGTCTTCTGCAGTGAAAGGCCCCTATGACATGTCACTGAAGATCTCGTCTCTTTGATTTTTGCTTTGCACGCTCTCTTCGTGTTCTTTCTGTACACGGTCGTGCGCACGCGTCTGCTACCCGTAGCGGGGGCAGAGCATAGCAGGACCCAGCACCGCACGTCGGGGGGGGATTTCTGGGCCGTCGACGGCAGCACGCAAGCACAAGAACAGTGAAGGAAGAGACTGCAGGGGTCCAGAAGTGAAGCGGCTTCACTGCCCAGGCCACGTAAGTCGAAGAGTGGACGGAATGTCGTTGGGGGAGGCTGAAGGGGGCGGGGGCGGAGGATGCGAGGCATGTGACAATGACGAAATAAGGAATTTCGTCCTCGTGAATTCCCGCACAAGGCACAGCGGAGGCCTTTTTTTTTTCGGTAAAAATGCCCCACGGTGCCACGCTTTTTGTTTCTCGACGTCGACGGCCCTCGGGTCACACGGATGAACGGCATGAGAGGACAGCCCGGGTCAAAGAAGTCATGTGCTGTGCATTGTTTTACTGAGTGGCATGCACGTCTGAAGTGGGGCTTGCGTGTGCAGGTGTGCGTGAACCTTTGCAGGAGGGCCCCGTTGCGCAGTCATTGCGCAAGCCTCCGACTATGAGTCTGCACAAAGGGGCATCCCTGCACCACGTGGCCATCACGGCGACGGCGGGGGGCTGCCGCCGTCCCGATGGCCTACAGCCAACAGCGCTGGGGCGCGCAGTCCCAGCAGGCGTCTTGGGGACCACCTCTGCCATTCAAGTCGCCGGCCAGGGACCCAAGGACGGTGCGCGATGTGGCCTAGCCCCCTTGTGGGGGTGGCTGCTGCCTCATGTCTTGTCGGTGTTTCTGGAGGCTGACAGTCACGTGTGTCGGAGGGTCCAAGAAGGCCGAGTGGACGCCTAAGCTCTGCCCGCATTTCGCAAAGTTTCATCTATGTCAACCCGATCAGGACTAATTCTGGTTGCATGCTCGCAGTGTGGTCATCATTGCCCTACCATGCAACGATGGGCAGGCGGACTGCCCCGTGATGACCGTCATATCCCTCGGCATGGGCAAGGAAATGCCTGTGTTTCACATGGCACCAGATGCCAAGTATGCTGTGCCCATGCACCCGCAACAGCCTGGCTGACGCTTTGGCAAGTTTAAAGAGGGCCCACTGATTTTGACCACCGCGTGTGCGAGGCTGCGTGATGGAGAGTTTCACCGTTTGGCTCACATGTGCACACGCTCAAGCAGGTCATCATTTGAAGCGGATTTTTGAAACCGGCAGAAATTTCGAATGTGAAGCATAGGCACCCTTGCCCCTTCGTTCTTTGCGATGCAACTTGATGAAAATGTGCTGATCTACAACGGCCTGCGCATTGAGCAAGTACTCGCATCATCAGATCAATCGCGTCAAATTGGTGGATCCCGGTCTCAGGCATAAATGTAACCCTGAACAGTCCTCCCCATGAAGGGTTCAAGAGCAACCGAATTGTCAGCCAGAGAGGCAGTGCAGCGTGCATACAGTCAGATACGCTATCATGCTGCAGATATCATTGCCTACTGCGGAGAGGTTCTAATGCACACTGATGGTCACAGCCTTCAGATGAATGATTTTCTTTTAGAGACAGAAGATGTCATTTATTCCCCGACTAAGAAGGACATTGGCTCAGTTATTCTTCAGGCATTGTTCATGCAGCAATGGCACATTCTCTTTTCTTGCCATTGTGTTGGTTCCGTGGAATGCCCGCACAGGGACCTCTCCTGCCAGAAACTCAGAGCAGCATAGCTGCTGGTAACCGTTGCTACAGTTGGGCTTAAAAGTCTGCCCAGATGCATAGCTCATTGCTTGCTTGCTGTGCTCTCAAGTGAAGCCCCCCCTACCCCTCCTCCTGAGGATTTTGTGGAACAAAGTCATGTTCGTGTCAGAGGTCTGCACAAGCAACAAGGTTTTGCGTTTTTGTGGGGGACAGAACAAACTATAGGAGCACGGGTGCTGCGGATTTGTAAACCAGAGAACTAAATCAGGCCCAACGAATACTGATTGTGCACACCAGTGATTGTTGTACACACCTAACAACCCCCCCCCCCCTCCCCGACCCCGACACCCCAAGGGTCTGTGCGTGTCTGAATGTGAGCCCTGTCAGTGCTAGTGCTGGCAGGGAGTGGCACCACGAGGGCTGTAAGCTGCAAAGTTAAGCAGTGGGACTGACGTCCCACTCTTACGCCCTCTATCCCCCGCCCCCCCCAAAACACTGGGACGCTTGCCTGGCTTCCAGAGGCAAACCTCCACAAAACACAACCAAGTGCATTCAACCGGGAGCACCAACCAGCAAACTGACGCCGCCTTTTATGGCTCACCTCCTGCCCGCCCCTGGCTAGATGGCCCATTTGCAGGATCTCCCCCCTGAAATTGTTTTTGGCCAAAAACCCAGACAGATATCAGCAAACTGAACCAGGCTGTGACTCTGGCATCCAGAAGGTCGTAGGTGTCATCCTGACCCCTGTATCTACAGTATCAATGATGCTCATCCTCAGGCCCAAACGCATGCTCGTTGCCCGCTGGACTGCAATCTGCCCACATGTCCGAGGTTGACATAATTTGGTCCTTTGCCCGAGTTTTGGATGGCTAACTCAAGTGAATCCTCCGCCCCCGAGAAATGCCACATTTGGGAGGGCAAACGCCAGTTTGGGATGAGTTTTTGGGGGCCTCTTTGAGCTGCCCTATCTGGGGTTCCATTTCAGGAAAAAAGAAAATTTATTGACATTGATGGTCTCGAAATCAAACCACAAGTCAAGCTTTTATCTAAATCCGGCGAAAGTAGAAAGTAGGTGAAATTAGCTGTACCCTAGGATGTTGTATGGCACCCCCAAGGCTGGTATGGCACCGGAGGCTACTGCTTTGCTAGAGCTTGCTGGATGTGACCCTCTTTGTTTGCCGAAGGCTGCTGACATTTCTGCTGGAGCTTTAGCTCAACTCTGCCTAATCCTAAGTAAGGATCCTAAGTGCTACAAATTAATGGTCTGCAAATTCAAAGATTATCACAATGGCACACAAAATGGAACCTGGTTTCAGACTCAGCTAATCCTCACTACGTGTCAGATCCGCTACCACAGCCAATGTGGGATCATCGCAGCACTGGACAGCTCTGAACCTTGATTCCGAGAGGTCATCTCGAGTACTGTGAAGTGAGCGGGCTACACCAGCTCATCTTCGTTAGCACCAAAAAAAAAAATCACAATGGCACACAAAATGGAAAACCTATTTCTCACAATTGCTTCCAAAACAAGACAGTTCCAAGTAACTCAGTTTGGACAAGGCGTAGCTTGGTCGTAAATCTGATGATGGCCACGATAGGCCTATTGTTCAGGAGGTATATCAGAGCACATGTGCAATGTACTCTAGGAGCACATTTTGTAGAGGAAGGTGCTCTTTGGTAGGGGGATGCCTTTGGTGAAACTATTTGAGTTCACAACCGGCCAGACCGTCAGCTCAGTTGGGCACTGTGTTGCTTCGCCCCCTTCACTCATGATGCCAGTAGAGGGTGCTGTTGTGGTCGGGTCCATTTCACCAAGCTTGAAAAGCAGGCCAATTGTAAAGGTATTGGCTGTTCAAGCTTCTGTACGCTAGTCAAGGGCGGGGCCAATTTCATATGTCAGGGGGTGGGCGTTCCCACCCCACCCCGCTTAGAAGGGGGGGGGGGGTGCTTTTACAGGGGGGGGGGGGGCTTTTGGGGTGGGGTGGGATGGCATACCTTAGCACTGTGTATTTTGAATTGCTGCTTGGTGCTTTTCAATTGCTTTGATGTGTACAAGGGTCAGAGCGCAGCACACAACATAATTTGGCCAACATTGCCCCCATCTGTGTCCTGTGCCATCCCGTTCTTTTTGCAGCCCCATGACCCATGTCTGATGTTGTTGCAGTGATGATTAGAGTGGTGGCAATAGCACCAAGTAGCATCATTAACACCAGTGGCAGTAGCACTAGTAGCCAGTAGCCGCGTTAGCAGCTCCACCCATGTCAGCATCTCTAGTGGCTGGTTTGGAGCCAAAATGTGTGCCTGACTGAAGCGCTGCAGCCAGTTGCCCCTTCTTTGCATGCTCCTCAAACTTGTGGCATTCAGCCAGGCTGATTTGCTCATTCAGCTAGGCTGATTTGCTGCCCGCTAGTGTGGTGCAGTTCTGTTAACGGGTGTTGTAATTGTTATATTATCTAGATGCTGACTATTAGCTCATGTTTCACATGTTTGCCCATCAAATATAATCTCCCTTTAGACCTGTGGCAGTGAGGCACCGGTCGTTGGGATGTATGCAGTGCAGACAATGCGCATCATTGTTCTAGGCCTGTTGAATTTAGTACTGCTTCATTTCCTATGGAGTTGCTTCCACCTAAAAAGGAAGGAAGGGTGCATCGAAGGCAAGTGTGCTTATGCTTTGTAGGTGGCAACAATCAACGTTTCGAATAGGTTTTGAACAGCAACCATCCAGATACCACCAAGAATAAACAATCACCATCTGGCTAGGCCAAAAATGCTATCACTTTGCATTTTCAATTTTGGCAGTCAAGGATTTGGCCCCATCCCACCCCACCCCGTTACAAGGAGGGGGGTGCCCTTAGAGGGGGGGGGGCTTTCGGGGTGGGGTGGGATGCCCCCCCCCCCCCCCGCCAAAAGAAATTGGAGCCGGCCCTACCCTGTTTCGTCAATCCGGGGATATGTGCCCATCTGCAATGATTGGACATCTGCAGCGCCCGACACGTGTATGGCATTGCAACAACCTGTGCAATGGAGGCACATCAAAATGGCGCAAAGATTTGGAATCTGAGCACAAAAGTTATGTCATGTTCTGAGAGTGTACTTAGACTCCAAGACCATCTAGTACTGTTGCAGCACTGTGGCAGCTTCGCCCAAAAAAATCTGAGCACAAAAGACATTGGGTGCACAGTGATAGAGTGGCACAGGGACGGAGTTGTGCGGGTACAAGCTGTGAGTAGCCGTGCAACGAGGGGAAATAGTGTAAGCGGTGCAAACGGGAAAATAACTGCGGTGTGCACTGTCTGAAATGGGATAGACATGGAGCATAGTGGAGTGGACTATGCCAAGCCGTTTCGTCTCAAGGGCAAGTGCAGTGTCAGACTTTTGACAACCGGCACATGACAATTGCAACCCCTGCCCATGCCGGGCCCTGCACCACCGCGTGTCTCCACACCGGAATGCTTGCCCACACCATTGCGTGCGTGCCATCACCACACAAAACAGTGTGCCCCCCCCCACCTCCGTCCCTCTAAGCCCGTGGCAAGTGCATATATAATGTTGTCCCTGACCGACACACAGGCTTCCACCAGGGTGGTTGGGAGATGGGGTGGAGAGGCATGGGTTACTGGGGGCTTGAACGTGCAGCAGACATGACATTTTGGTTTGACTGCATCAGCAGGCGTCTCCGCGACAGTGGTAGAAATGGCATTCACGTCCCTCACTCACACAGAACAGCAAATAGTCGGGGTAAAGGCATTGTTCGCTGCAGGCAAAGCATGTGGGCCACACCTGACGGCGGGTTTGGGTCAGGGATCGGTAATGACTAGACCAACAGAGACGGAGACGGAGACGGAGCCGGAGCCACAGTTGGACCAAGAGGCAAATCCAATGCAGACCCCCCTTTGGGCGGGCACAGCGCCCTTGCGCATAGCACGCACAGACCACTGCATCCAAGAACACCAGACCCACAGACAGTTGCAGAGGCCATTGCAATCGAGAACACCGGGAAGCCTCAAAAACCGGGAGTCACTGCACTTTGAAGTATAGGGGGGTAGCAACTGGTAGTGCTCGCCCCTACCCATGCGGCCTACAGTCCACAGGAATGCACCATGGCAACAAGGATTGTGAGGATGCGTAGTCCCACATGCAGCAGAATCCCCTGCAAGTACGCCATCAATCAGGGAGGGGGACATACAACAATAATGACCACATTGATTGGACATTGATTGGTTGGTACCAACTAATGCGGAGGATATTTATCCTTGTATATGAGCTAAGGGTCTGCGTCCTGTGCCCTGTCTAACAGGGATCCAAGGGATCCAGTGTATCATATACTTGAGTCGCCCAATTCCCAAGAACTATCTTGAGACTCATGACTCGTGACCATTTCGAGTCAGCCCCCCCCCCCAAAAAAAAGTAAAGTAAATCATCCTTCAAGTAAGGATTATTTACTTTGCTTAGTGGTGTGCGGCACCTGCAGTGCATACTATGCTCAATATGTATGGTTCTGTCTTGGTGAGTGCATACTATGCTCAATATGTATGGTTCTGTCTTGGTGAGTGTTGCGCATATAATTTATAAGTGACATATCAGCCCCCATGGCATTGGCAATGATGACATGTTCCTTATATATGTGTCAAGGTGCATAAAATGTCTTAGGTGGCTCCTTGGGGTGAACCAAGGGGCGCTAGTGGGTGGATTGACACACCCTTTGCATTGGCCCACAAACAGCAAAAAGCCCAACCACATGATGGCAGCGTTGAAGTTGAAGTGTTCAAGGTTGGCAGGAGGGTGAGGAGTAGTGGAGATCATGTGCGTATGGCTTGTTGGGTATGGGTGTGCCGACCAGAGAGGTTAGAGCAAGATTGAGCACTATTCAACCATACAAGTGCCAGCCATGCTAGCTTTGTGAATGCTATTTGTACTGTCCCAAATCCCAAATCACCTCGAAGTTTCCCAAATCCCAAATCCCAAATCCCAAATTTTCACACGGTGAGGCATTCACCGATTCCAATAGTAACAGTCCGTGTGACTCAGACACATATACTGATGGGCGATTGCAAAAGTGTTGGCATGGCATGGGATGGGAAGAGCTGTACATGGCTGGCCGGAGACAGATGCATTTGAATGACTAGATGCATTTGAATGACTGTGGAATGCTGATTAGTGCAGGGAGGGACAGGGTTGGTGTCGCAGCAAAACAGCTACCGCACCAGAGAGTGTCTGCGGAAACACATATGAGCTGTGAGCCATTGCCTTGAGCGGCTCCATTGTGTCATATGTGGGAAATACCCACTTTGCCAAGAACTATCTTGAGTACACATAGAACTACGTGAGTCCGTCAAACCAAAACCCATTGAGGTATTGCAGTGTTTCTGGCACCCAGAGCGCGGTTTGGGGCTCATTGGGGGGACTAGATTTGGGAAAGACCATGCGGTCTGACTGCCATTTGCTTTCTGGCACACTGATTTGGCCAGTAAGGAAGAAACCTAACCAGGATTGAATATTGGGACCGAGTTGGTGGGGGAAGGAACATCATCTGTGAGAGTTCAACAACAAATGAAGTACGCACTGGAAAGAGGATGAGAGCGGCTCAAAAGGGGCTCAAAATGAGTTGTATTCATCCGTTTGGGCACCACAACTGGACTAGGATCATTTTTCCAAAACCATGGATTTGACCCGTTTTTGAGCCATTTGTGGCCCCAAACTGGCCCATTTTCTAGGCCCTTTCGGCCTTGAGAGGGGCCAAAATTGCTCAACATGGGCTCAAAAATGGGCTCACTCCACTTGTTTGTGCACCCCAAATAGTCCAAAGGTATCTTTGGAAAAACACATTTTTGATCCATTTTTGATTGATTTTTGGTCCCAAAACAACCCATTTTCAAGGCATTTTGTGACTTTGGATGGGCCAAAATGGCTTGCAATGGGCTCAAAAAGGGCTCATTTCACTTGTTTAGGCACCCCAAATAGTCTAGAATCATTTTTGGAAAAACACAATTTTTGACCCATTTTTGACCCATTTTTTGTCCCTAAACAGCCCATTTTCAAGGCATTTTGGGATTTTAGGAGGGCCAAAACGGGCCCTCCTATAGGCACATGTGCCTATGGCATGTGCATATGGTGTTGCTACCATGGAATGTGTGGTCTGGTTTGGAAAAAGGTGCGTTTCTCTTCTTGCAAAAGCCTGAGAGAGCGCCACATTGTCAACCTATGTTGGTATGAAGGAGACTCAACAGGACCCCAAAAAACCAGCGCATGAGGGTCCAGGGCATCAACAGTGGTGAAGGACACTTGGCTCCTCCTGTAGCATGAGGGAAAGTGTTGGTGAGGGAAGTCAGTGAAGAAATCAACAAACAAACAGGCCCAAAAGACCAGGACGGGGGCTGGTTGCTCCAGCTCACAAAGGCAGATGGTGCCCTTGACGATTCTTTCCATCATTCTGCAATCCCAGCGCAGCAGCTTTGTGAAAGTAAACTGTTTGGGTTTTGATGGTCCACGTCATGTGGCTGTGCAGTCTCAGCGGAGCAAGATGTCCGCAACAGTTCAGATACTTGTGGATATTTTCTCTCACAGCCATGACCGATCCGTTTGCCCGTAAGATTGGCAAGAATGCATATGATGGCATCAAGGTTTTTCACACTGACAAGAGAGGTCTGTATGTGTCATGGTAGGGAGTGGGCTTTTGGGTTGAGCATGTAGTGACTGGTTTTTCGTTTGAATCTTCGCCAAAGAAGATAATCTCTTGAGACACAGATCAGGCGGACTTTGTTGTATCCCTTTTTCTCTGCAGCTCTGTATGCTGCTGGCTTTTTCGCCCTTGTGAATCCTGCTGGTGGGAGAGTGGGTGACATGGGGGCAGGAGCTGCCATGGTGAGCAGTGGGATCAACTGGTCTTTTTGTTTTCCTCCCAAAGTTGTATTTTCCCTCCCCACGCTTGCGAGACAATGTCGACGCACAAGCAGGTCACAAAAAACATGGCACTGTACACCCCTCCTACTTCACAGTAGCCAACCAGCATTCATGGAACACCCTTGCCTTGGAATGCATTTCACCACTGACAGGTCACATCCGGTCGTCTGGAAACCCCTGCCCTTGTGTCACATCTCCCAGATCAGTATCAGCGCGGAGAGCACGATACAAACTTCGCGGTCTGGGGAAAGACAGCATGTGAACCTGTTTTGTTTGGATCAGCGCATGGTGAATGATTGGGACCTTCACTCATACAACCTTCTGTATGGCATAAATGCTGTGCAAGGCATCGAGGCATTGCACCGCTTGTCAAGCAAACCACACCGCAACGCACCGCACTGCACCACACCGCACCGCACTGCACCACACCGCACCGCACTGCACCACAATGCCACATCACATCACACCACACCTTGGGGCGTCCAGCCGTCGTGCCCTATGCAGGGCGGAACCCTCCAGGAAAAGGGCGGGGGGGCCCCCTCAACCCCCCCGGAATGGGCGGCGTGGCCCCGCTGGTCAGCGGTTCAAGGCCACGCCGCCCTTGCGCGGCACAACAATGGATATGAAAAGAATGAGAGAGGTGGTTTATACGGATCTGACTGGAATATGTTGAATTGTACCCCCCGACCCACAAGCATTGGAGGGTTCCGCCCGGCATAGGGCACCACCCACAAGTTCTGTTGGCTGGGGGGGGGGGGGTTCACGGCAGCGCGAGGTGGCCGCCATTGCCCCAGCGCAGTGGCGCCGTAGCAGTGGGCTTTGGCTCCATGCCCGGCCGCGCGGGGGGGGGGGGGGGTTGGTTGTTCAGGGGGAGGGGGGGGTCCTACCGGGCCGTCCCACCTCTCCCTCTCGCCCTGCGGGTCTCCTCACTCTCCCCATGACCCGCTTCCCCTCGGCCCCCTTCCCTGCTACCCTCTAGACAGACCTGGCCACTGACGAAGCCCCACTGCGGGGGGCCTTCTTGCCGCGACCGGATCGGGCCCAGGGAGGCAGATTCTTCTCCCGGCCCCTGGTGGTGTCCCCCCTACAGAGCAGGGGGACAGGGAGAGGGGGTGCACGGGGGGAATGCATCAGGGCAGCGGCGGGAGCGCCATGATGCGCGGGGGGAGGGGGGGAGGGGGGAGGGGGGGGGTCGACCCCTCCATCCCTGGACCCCTTCTTCAACTTGCCGTAGCCCCTCACTCCTCTTTGGTCTGCTCCCTCCCTGGTGCCCTCTGCCCCTACCTTCCTTGCACACACCTGGCCGTGGCGGTGCCGGCGAAGCCCCTCTGCTGGGGGGCCTCCGCGCCGTCAGCGCCGCCTGCAGCGACGGGGGTGCATGTGGGGTTGGGAGGGGGGGGCACTGGGGCACGCGCGGGGGCGGCGCCGGGGGGGGGGCAGAGGCAGGAGCGCTGGGGGGGCGCATGCCAGGGCTCTGCTGAGGGCCCTGTGTGTGGGCGGGCGTGCTGGGGGGAGAGGAGGGGGAGGCTGTACCAGCCGTCCTCACTAGGGATCGCTGGTCCGTTCCCGTAGCCTGGCGGCCGGTACTAGGGGGCCGCGGGCTCCCTTGGGGGTGGTGCTTGGCGCTGGAGCGCGCGGACACCCGACACTGTTAGTACACCACCCGCTAGGGTGGTGCCCGGGCCCTGTCGTTGGGGGCTTCGCACCTGGCACCCAGCTCGTGGGTAGAGCTGGGGAGTACACCGCAAGAGTTCCACTGCCCGCTGCCCCTTGTAGTGAGGCAGTGAGCTGCAGGACTGCCACTACACACTGCCCCATGTGTTGCGGCGATGCATAGTATGTGTCCCAACAGCCCACTGCCCCCTGCGGTGCAGCGGTGAACAGCAGAAGTCCCACAGCCCACTGCCGTGTGCAATGTGGCCGGGTGCAGCAGGAGTTCCACTGCCCACCACCCCCTCAGTGGAAGTGGAAGTGGAACTCCTGCGGTGTACCACGGGAGTTCCACTTCCCACTGCTCCTGCGTCGTAGCAGTGTACGGCAGGAGATCCGCAGCCAGTGGCAGTGGGCAGCAGAAGTTGCACTGCCCCCTACCCCGTAAGTGCAGCGCTGGCCCAGCAGCATGAACAATCCGGCCCAGAGTGCAAGGGCGTGAAGGCCGAAAAGGGGGCGCTGTGCGTGAGCAGCCACGAAGGCAGCGAGGCCAAGAGGACGTTCAAGAGCCCCCCTTCCCAAGTGGATTCAGCAGATGACCCCAAGCAGACAGCCAACACCGAGACCACGGGCCTGCAGGGGACCTGCCCGCCTGCCAGGGCAGAGCAGCAGGCACCTGGCAGACAGCCGTTAGTTTTAGGGTTAAGGTTCAGGGCCCATGGTTTTGGATTTCCCCCTTCCTTTGTGCAAGACATCCTGGCTGTTGCGTTTTGGGAACAGCGCCTTCGGCACACCACACCACAGTACCTCGCCACCATTGGCCTCGCCACGCCACGCCATGCCACACCACACAACAGCACACCACACAATACCTCTACTAGTTTGGAGTTGTGTACGGCGAAATTTTAGTGTCTTGTCCCCCAACTGCATCATTTGTTTTTTATTTATCAGCCACCTCTGCTATGTCATTGCAGGACATGCTGAAAGTATTCGGCTCCTTCTATCCGCGTCAGGAACCCCCTTTGAGGATGTGGTTCTTGATGACTCAAAGTTTGCAGAATTGCAAGACCAAGGATTTCTGCCATTCGGTATTATCCGCTGCAAATGAACACTGCCCTGTTTGAAAGGCATTCAAAGACCCTAATAATTAAACTTGCTGAACGCATGAGGTCCTCTATTTGAAGTTCCAATGTCATTCATCTCAGACCTGTTCTCGCAAATCCACACCGATGTGCTGCTTCCCCTGAGGACTTTGCCCGGATTCCACTGACTTCCGTAGTGGATTCACTGCGCTCAAATCTGCAGTCTGCATCACCTACTGAGCCCTGAGACTTCCTTAATGCATCAAAACAAGCATGCTGCAGGTCAAGCTGGTTTGATGAAAAGTGCAGCCCTGACGTCCCTTCTGACAGCCACTACTGTTCAACCACGAGATGGGATGATTTTGGCTGATTTTGCTTTCGCCAACGCCCAGCATGTTCGCTGGGCTTAGGATCATTTGCCCATGGTTTCAGTACATACAAAGTAGGAGAGTCTTGACTTTTTGGCACCCTACGCAAAAGCCAACCAGCAATGCACATACGTGATGATTCAGGGCCATGCTGCCTATGCGTGCATATAGTTGTGGCTGTGCCCAAGCCCTGCGATGATTATATGAAGAAGTTGTGCACTGTGTTTGCCACGTTTTCAAATGTATGAGGGCGTGTGACTACCACAAACAATGTACAAATCCCAACACGCACAGGGTTACACTACCTGACCTCAGCTAATCCTCACTACGTGTCAGATCCGCTACCACGGCATCGTGGGCTCATCGTAGCACTGGACAGCTCTGAACCTTGATTCCGAGAGGTTATCTCAAGTACTGTGAAGTGAGCAGGCTACGCCAGCTCATCTTAGTCTGAACCCAAAAAGAAATGTACAAATTCCAACACGCGAAGGGTTACACTACCTGAGTACAGGAGTGAACCAACCGAGTACAGGGTTGCACCGACTGAGCAAAGGGTTGCACAAACTGAGTACAGCATTGCACCTACTGAGCACGGCCTGAAAGTCTGGTATGATCTTGTGGAAGATTTGTGCCAATTCCTGTGCTCAGGTCAAGTGCCTGCCATTCAATGCGGCGAACAGCCCGTGGTTTGCTACACAGGGCCCATCCTGAGACATTTGGCGCGCGTGTTCCGTATGTTTCTGCCCCCTTTTGTCAAGGAAAGGAGGCAAGGTATAAGGAAGAAAGGAAAGAGCTTCAATCACCGTTGCAAGAGGGAAACACCTGACGGGGTGCGCCTGCAGAGTGCGTGCAACGCAGAGGTGCACCTCATTTCCTGACACCGTCGGCAGTTTGCCAGCAGTGCCGCATGGGCCGTCGCCCAAAGCGGAATGATTTTGTGGTCATCATAGAAACATATGCATGTGTGTGCATTGGGGTGTTGTTGCATGGTGTGCACACAGTGTGGCCTAGAAGGCCTGTAGCCCTGGAGCCCAGTGCGCCAGTAGGGGTTCGCAACAAGGGAATCAAGGTCGAGAATAGGGTTCGGTACATATGGTACATATGAGGGGTGCTATGCTACACTCAGTTGTAGTAACAGCGTGGAGTTGTAACCGTGTCTGTGTAAACCCTGCTGTGTAGGGGTCTCTTGAACGGAGCAAAACAAAATGGCTACATAACCCCTGCCACACTGGGGTCCCCAGATTCAAGAGGACACAAAGTGGCTACATAAAAGGCGAAGGGGAAATCAAATGGCTACATAACCCCATACCGCATCACGGTCTCCAATGTGAGGAAACAACTTGGCGACCTTGCCGCACTGGGGCTGGAGGGAGGAGAGGAATCATAATGGTTGCATCCAAAATTTATCAGGCTCCTTTGGTGCCAACCTTCCAGTAGACTTGAGGCCTTGGCCTAGTCGTACTACCTTGCACCCTCAGGGCCCGAGGGGGGGACAACAGGGTTGGCAGAAACTGGCTTCATTTTGGACACAATTTGCATGCTCTGTGCAGAGGTTGATGGGGATTCAACACGTCATCAGTGCCTATGGTATGCTCGCTGTGCTGTTCTCGTCTGTCATTTGGCACTATGGGCATATCACGTCGGAGTGCGGTTGTTGTGCAGCGGGACGTGTGGCGCACAAGGGTGGGAGGATCCAGGCTGTTTGAAAATGCACATCTGGCAGCAACAACTGAAGAAAAATGATTTCGTTGGTGTTTGCAAGGGGGTGGGTTACGTGTAGGGCCAGACCTCAACCCCTCACCACCTCCTCCAGACCACCCACCCTACGCCAATGGGCAACAGCAGCTTTGCCAATGGGGCAATACGCACCAGGCTTCTTAGGGGGAGTGTGAGCGCGCCAGGCGCGCGCCAGGCATCTTGTTTTGACCATTCCCCACCCGTGCCTGTTTTAGCCCCCGCCTCACCAAACAATTCGGAGTACCTTCTCGCTGTGTCTAAGAATTTGGTCCATCCTTTGCACCCACCCTATGACGATGGCAAGGGTGGTGGTTGGAAGTAGTGGGAGTGATATTTTGTGTTGCTGAACTCTCATATTTCGGCTTAGGCAAAGTGCCTTGCACGGAAGGTTTGCGGTCTAGTGCAGTCTACTTGGGGGACTTCCCTAGGTGAGGATAAACTTGGGGCCAGAGATAAGATGCTTAATACAAAGGTAGCGTGCCGGGCATGCGCCGGGCGCGCGCCAGGCAAACATTCCCCCTCAGGGGGGTGCCTTTGCTGGTCCATTTTGTGCACTTGCTGGAATGCCCTGTTTATTTCTGCTGTGGTGAATGGTGAAAGGGATTTTACCCCTTTGTGTACATTCAAAATGCTCAGAATGAAGCGGGGCATCCAAAACTGCCCGCAAAACTGGAAAAAAGCGTCAACCCCCCCTCCCCCTCCCTGCTTGCACTGCTGAGGCTGGGGTCCGGAACTGTATGCATTGCCCCCTGTGGGTGTTGGCTCATCTGCTTCTCTTTGCCCGGTGCTTGCTTTGGTTTGTGGGACACTTACGGCACGTTTTGCTCAATTCCGAGGACAGCGGCAGGTGCGATTCAAGCAGCGTTTGATGGCCATGGGCGATGACAGGGGGTGGGACAAGTTTGATGGACCGTCGGGAAACCGCAGGTGGTCGGAGGATGGCCGACGGTGCGTCCATTGGGGTTGTGCCAAGACCAGCCAGGAAAAGGCCTCCACAGAAGTGCACTACCGAAAAAACTTCAGTGACACAATGCGCCACAAAATCTTCCAGCACAGTGCACTCCAGAAGCCTCCCGGGGACTGCATGTGGTGGGGTTCTCCAGAAAGACTATTGGCCCAGGATTCAGTCTACCGCCTGGTGCGGTGCACCGCACCGGCGGGTGAAGAAAGCATTCTGGGGGGATGGCGGCGTTCAAGCGCCCCCGAAACCAGGGGAGGGGCGGTTTGGAAAAGGGGCACCTGTGGCCTAAGGCATGTTTTGCCCTGGAAATCCAGCCTGTTTTAGGAGCAGCAGTGGCACAAGGACAAGGTCGTTCCATTGAGGGGCTTGGGTGGGGCTGGCCTGGGTCAGTCTTTTGGCGTGGCCCGGGACCTGCCAAGGTGGGGTCTGGGCTGCGTGTGGGCTGGCCTGGCGTGTCATGAAGCATGGAAACTTACAAAAACCACAATGTCCATTGCCACCGCAGACGACACCACTGCTGGTCAGCCTCGGACTCCACTGATTGAGGGAGCACGCGAAAAGGGAGGGGGCCATGATCTTGGTACAACGTCTGCTCCAATTGCGAGGTTCTCAACAAAGTGCAGCAAACTACAGTTCACAGTGCAGTCGCCATGCTGCTGGGCTGGATAGAACTCAGGCTTCGCCTGGATCCCCCCCCCCCATTATGTGAGCTGGGCAGGCCCAAAATCGGATCAGGAGGCCAGAATACCTGTTGAGCACCACCTCACAATCAGCACTGTACAGCTCCATGTCAGTTCAACACTGTGCCACCCCGCTAGCATAGGAATTTTTGGGGGCATTCAAGCCCCCTTACCGCCCCTTTACCCCCTTTAAAGGGGTTCCTGTGACACAGGCCCTTGCTCCGCCGCCAATAGGGCCCACCAAGGGCGGTAGGATTTTTTTTTGGGGGGGGATGGTTGCCATGAAGGCTGACTTAGTGTGCTGATTGGGATCGGGTGTGCGCACCGGGTTGAGTGTTAGAAACATTGTTCATAGTGCTTGTCCCAAGCCACAAGGGAGACGTGTTTTCAATATTTGAGACTGGGACAGTTGTCCCTCTGCTCACAAGTGCTGCGTCTGCCCCTTGGCATCCCTCCCACGCCGGCACTTCACATTCAGTCATTCCCATGATAGTGAAGTTTGGAGGGTGCTCACCACCACTGATGTGGGGAATGTAACACTGGGCCATGGGGTCCCGGACCACTGAGTGTTATTGATCAGTGTTGCGCAGTACCACTCTTTTTTTGAGGGGGCGGGGGGTACCCAATGTATATGATTGAAAGTGACCCCTATGACACACTAAGAATATTGAGCTACATATTGTGTCGCACATGTTTCTCCCAAAAATTTTCTGTTGCTCCCTGAACAGTGACATGGTTGGTACAGCGCTTCTTGAGTTACTGGACCGATTCATGGTGACCCACTACTCTGACACAGCCCTGGTATGTGTGCGTGGGACTGCTTTCCAATGGTATTTGTTTTTGAAGTGGTTGGTTGGGGTTTTGGGGGTTGTGATTTGGTCTATCGATTGAGGGTTGGTGAGTTTGTTAATGGTGTTGTGGTTCCTCTTGGCTGGAGCTTTGGTCCGAGTGACGACGTGTTTTGGGCATGAATTAATATTTTTGTTTCTTTTTCATTTTGGGCCGTCTGGGGTTAGCGGCTAGCGGAAGGTACTCAATTGTCAATCGACCCCGGTCATCCACAGCATTCATTGGTGGGCCAGTGCACTGTTGAGGTCCATGACCGGAGCCCGGCAGTTTTCAGTTGTAATACTCGTTGTAGCATTGCAAAGAGCGCCGGGCTCGGGTGATGGGATTAAGGCTGTGGTCCAGGTTGTGGCAGTTTGATGTTGTCGAGGCAAAGTCTTGATGGATCGCTTTTGCTTTCGTTGTGGCAAGGCCTCAGGCCCACATTGCACTGATTACAGAATCTGGACAAAGAGCAATTTGTCCTACTGGAGTTGGCGAAGGGGTTGCACTATATTACTCGCATATTGCGGGAGAACAGCCGCCATTACGGCACACATTGCTACTTGGTGGGATTGGAGGTGTGTTGCCTTCAGGCTCGACCCCTAGCCAACCTCCTCCCCAACCTCCTCATTAACCTTCTCGTCCACTGGCAAGTGCCTTCCAACTTCTGACGAGCACTCGACCTCCTCGCAACCTCCTCGCAACCTCCCCCTTATTGCCTTGGATTCTGGGATCCCAATCCAAGTCCAACCCTGGCAGGTCTTGTTAGCACTGAGATGGGCCACCACTGGAAGCATTGGGTGCTGTTAGTCAAGATTGGTGTCCCCTTGGGAGAACCAAGTCCCCAAGTTTGGGATTTCTATCCCAGACGGAGAACACGAATCCCCGATGCGAACTGACGGTTCCCACGACAGTTGTTTTCAAAATCCGGGTTTGATTCCCGAGATATCGGGACAAAAATCCCCAAATTGGGAACCGTGGAGGAGGGTTCTCCCCAAGAATAGGATTTCCCCAAGTTGGGAACTGGACAGGGGGTCCTGTCAGTGGTGGACGTCAGCCAATCTGGGAACTGATTTTCCCCCATTTGGGAACTGGTATCTCATTGGGCCGGTTTCCCAAATTGGGGAGTAGTGTCCCCTCAGGTTCCAAACCCCCACTGTGAACCCCCCACTGCCCTTATCAATTTGCGCGGCTGCGCGGGGCCCCTTTTGGGACCCTGAGCAACCGAGCTTTGTGTATGTTGATAGGCTTGTACAACAACAGTCACACATAGGCTCAAGGCGGTGTTTAGTGGTCCAGTAGCCAGCTCAGTATTTGTGCAATGCCTATGGCGGTTGGAGGGCAACGAAAGCTGACAAAGGGTTACCTACGGCGGTGGGGGGTTGGCATTTTTTGACAAATACAAAGAAAAACACTTGTCGTGGCGCATTTTGTTTCAATTAAAACAAGGGAATGCCATGCATGCAGTGCGCACGCAGTGCGAAGTTTTGGATGTCGACAAATACTCGAACCCTAGTTTCGGCCCCTTTTCACAAGTTTTTGGTTCCGTACCAGGGTTTTTTTTCAGCTTCCTAAGCATTTAGGATGTGGCATATTTGAATTGTCAAGGTGCACCACGCAAGACAAGAGATGGAAAGCATTGAAGGAAATCATGTTTGAAAGCTTTGAGGATGCTCGCCAAGATCAGCTCCCAAAACACAAATGGCAAGGTACAATTACACATTGATGAACCTATGCATGTGTAGATGCGTAGTTCTGCATGTGGATGTTTGGCGCCCTTGAAGGCCCTTGAAGGCATTTTCATTGTTCTCATGTGGGCTTTGCTGCTTCGCCGTGCTACTAGACAGGGGACAAGTATTCTTGGGTGAGTATTCCAGCCTCTGCGTCCGCAGTATGCACGCAGTGCGCACGCAGTGCAAGAACTTGGCCAAAGTTCTGCATGGGCTTGGCTGTGTGTGGTCCCTCTGAGGACAGAAAACCCCAATTCGTGAGCCAGCATTGGTAATGAATGGCAGCTGGTGGTTGACAAGAATGAGAAATGGCTTGAATGCCAACACCTCGAAGAGAGGTTGTTAGATCAAGCGCAGGCGCGGGCGTCGTATACCCCCTTTTTGGGGGGTCATTCGCATAGCATACCCCAAGGCATGATATTTGATGTCCAACCCCTTGTAAAATCCTTATTTTGCCCAATAAGACAACCCCCCAATGGAGTTTTTGATTCTGAGGCCTCTATCCCCTGAAACTGGACATCTTTTTTTGGGGGGGGGGGTCAAAAGTTTGTGCTCAAAAGTTTGTGCTCAGAAGGGTTTGAACAAGGGTCAGATTGGGCAGAGCTGCAGGTGGCCGGCGCCGCCGGCAATCGGCCGACCGGGATTCGAATCGCCCACCACGCCTGCAGTTGGCTGCATTACCATTCAACTGCGGCTTGTTCTGACAGTAACTGTTCTCCCCACTGCTTGAAGCGAAGTCTGCCACTGAAAAAACCCAAAGTGTGTGTTTCTGTCTGCCTGCCTGCTTGCCCGCTTGCCCGGCTGACTGTCTGACCAACTGACTGATTGGCTGACCGAGGTGCACTGCCGAAGGCAATAGAATTTGGACTGCATAGTTGAAATCCCCCCCCCTGAAATTCTGAACATTTGGGTACAGTGAAGTGATGTCCTACCACAAGACAAGGTCATCAGTGACAAATCCTGGCGGTACCTGTGGCGCCAATATGGTTGAGGCCTCCGCAACGTTTTTGGGCCTCCAATAGGGGGGAAATGGGGAGGGTGTCAGTGTAACCATGGAAGACACACAAAGAAATGACGCACCCCCGTCAGGGTGGGTCATTTCAACAGCCTTAAACCGACACCAAAGGCACTGGAGCAACTTTTTTTTTCCATGTTTTGCCTTTGGCTCGGTGGGTGGTGGGTGAGTGGGTGAGTCCCCAACACCCCCCCTCCCCCCCACCTGCATGTGGGGGGGTTGTATTTTTGGGTCCTGCATTTCCCCAAAATCTGGGGTGGGTGGGTCTCTGAAGCCCCCCCCCCCTGGTAAGCAGATCCCTGCACCAGATAGTACTCTCTGTTATATTTTGTCTGTCACAGTGGACGTACGCTGACATTCTGCTGTTTGATTTGGTGGACAAAGTGAAGGGGGTGCATGGCGATGATGCGGTGAAGAGCTTCGAAGAAGTCTGCACCCACCACCAAAAGATGCTGAGCATTCCCGCTGTCGCAAAGTACATGCAGGAACGGGGGCCATAGAGTGTCACGCTGTTGTGTGTCTGGTCGCTTGCTGTAAGAATTGTCCACAAAACTGCACTTATCCTGCGCTCTCTCGAGAGGCACACTGACCGCGATCGCCATGAGCACGTAACCCAAAGGGCATGGCGATTGACATCGGTGGCGAACCCCGCCACCTATCGCCACCACCATCCCCATCAACACATTGGGGATGTCGCTGCTTCCAGGGCTCAATGACAGGACGCCCCAATGACCGGTGCCCAGTAGTATCTGTGTTCAGGGCATGCAGCCCCAGTCTTTTCCGGCCTTTTCAAGTCCCATGAGCTTCTTTGACTCGAATTCTTTGGCCGTTTTCAGCTCTTCAACGCTTGCGGCGCCAGGTTTTGTAGTGACTGATCAGTAGCCCTGTCCAGTGAGCCCCGTCTGACCCCCCTCCCTCCTTCCCTCTTTCCCTCCTCCCTCCCAGTTGTTAAGGGGAACCGCTTGGGCGGGCACCGAGGGGGTCCGTAAAGGGGATCTCGGGTTGTGTGTGTGGGTCAGGGGGGTGGGATGCCGGTGCCCCAGGTCACCGAGCACTTGAACCGCATCTGTCTGTCGGTGGTGGTTATGGACCACCACTACACAATGGCCGCTGTATTTGCCAAACCAAAAATATCAAAGCGCCCCTTCGGCCGTGCCTCCTCCTGCAGGCGCTTGGGCTTGCAGCGGCTCTGGAACGCCCGTTCGCGGCTATTGCCAAGTGCCTGTTCGCCAATGGCACGAAAAATACGGCGGACCACGCCCCTATCTCATGCGCAGGCCCCGTTTTACCGATGACCCGCTGCTTCTGCTGCTGCGTAGCCCTGACCCCATGTCTCAGCCCCTGACCCTGGCCCCTCCCTCATGAAGCGTCCTGCCTTTTGCGAACCGGTGCTCTGCAACTGCCTCTTCAACAAGAGTCTGCCAAAGCCTGTGTACACCAGTACCCCAAACCGGCCAGGGGCGTGCTCGCCCCCAAAACGGGGGGGCAGCACGATTCGTTCGTGTCGTGGTGTGCACAAAGATGTGATCAGGGCGCGGAGGTTTCCCATCAAAGACGATTGGCCAAGAACAAATATGTGGGCACGTCCACAGAACAGACACCTGTTCGTCAAGTGTTAGGGGTTTCGGGCCGCCCCAGCGTCTGTGGTGGCTCCGTTCCAAGGAGCACACCGTTGCAGCTCGCCTCAGTTATGGAAACGGGGCGATTTTTGTGGTACGACGCTTCTTGTGTTTTTGTTGTCTTCAGAACCGGTTGTTCCAACTGCCGTCGGGAGCCCCGCCGCCCTTGATTAGTCTCATAGGCAGACCTGTTTGAGGCACCACAGAGTCTTTGTGCCGAACCGTTGACCAGGCAAACTACTGGCCCCACTTTCCCTTTTTGTCGTCAAGGAGAACGTCCTCCTGTGCTCTGCTGTGCACCCCTAACCAACCCTTCAACTGCGGTGCCTCTGCATCGTGTGGGGTCTCTTTGAAGACTGCCGACCCGTTTCGCCCTTCGCCCCCGCACCCTGTGGCCACTGCCGCACTGCAACCGGCAGCAGCCCTCGCGCAGAATGGCAACATGACACCCGCAGCCTTCCGGTGGCATGGCCCGCTGTAGCCCAACCCTCGGCAGTCCGCCTGGCGTGGCTCCAGCGCGTACGCCCACTGCGCACGCGACGGGGTCAGAAGGGGCAAGCACACGCATTCTTTCCGGTAACTGTCCTTGAAAATGATTCCGGTCACCCATCGCACTCTCTCTAAACGGAAGGGGGGGGGGGACACGCGACCCCAGGCGGGAGGTGCCGTGAAGGGTCAAAGGGGACTGCCTACGTCGAGGCCACGCTTCATAAATGGGTTCGCATAGTGGCGGTCACGGTTGCCAGCACTGGCGCACGGTGCGTCGGGCAGTGGTTTCCCCACACACGAAGCGTTTGCACTGATCGGATGTACTGCCGTGCCCCGGGCTGGAACAAACGGGATCAAGATGCCGCGTTCTGGCAAATTCTTTTGATTCCCGTGCTCTCGTCTGCACACTTCACTGACAGGCATTGGCGGTTCAACGACAGTAGTTGATCGTCGACCGACGCCGAAGCTGTTGTGCTTTGCGCATCCGCGGAGTGTCCAATCTGCCCCATGCTGTTGCCGCTGCTCAATGATTACATTTTTCACTTTCATCGAAGGTGGAAGGCCCGGCACCGTCACAACACCACCACGGGCATTGCTTGGTCCTTCTCCACCCGTTTCTTGGAGTCGGGGAAGACGTCCTCACTCGCGGTCGGTTGGCCGTTAACCGACAGCGGTCTCGGTCCGGCTGGTGCAGACCCTGGCATCTCCCCCCCCACACCGCCCCTGACATTAAGAACAACTGTGTCTACCCTCGACGCTGTGCAGCAGAGACGGACTCTCGTACCACCAATCCTTGGCACTGGCATCCCGAGATTATTTAGCCGCACTGATGACGTAATGTAATCCAGCACCTGGCCCGCCCTTCTTGCCCACACCTGTCGAGTGCCTTTTGTAACCCCCCCCCCCCCCCCATACTCCCATTCTGACCCCTGACCACATCTGCTGCAGCGCTGCATTGACCTCGACGTCACGCAACATCAGAGCACTGAGCACCAAATGACCAGTTCTGTTGGGGGGAGCACGTGACGCGGCGCGGCTGGGGCACGCGTGCGGCGTGTCCATTACGGCGCCCAGGGGCAGGCATAGCTGTCCTTTTGTGTCTTTTGATGCCCCATTGCGTGGGCGTGTGTTTTGGGGAGGGGGGCTGACCCGGCTGTTCCCGGGGTAATTACCTCCACAGGTGTGCCCCCTTTGCGCCCCCTTAACCGGCCCTAGCCAGAGCCCAGCAGCACTGACCCTATCAAAGAAACTTGCCGTGGACAGGGGGGGGGGATGCATGATTCATGGGACGTGGGGGGAGGCCATGGTGCATGAAGGTGATCAGAAGGGCTCTGCTTGCAATTCCTGTGGTTTCAGGGGGATTGACTCCATTCAGGCCATGTGTCAAGCTCCGTCTATGGCTTGATGTTTCTGGCGAAACAGGCACCATTCTTACACTCCGCATGCACTCCCATTATCGCCCCCATTCCCATTCCCACTTGACCACACAAGCGGTGCAAGTGGTGCAATTCCTGTTGGCAGACGGCTGACCAATGGCGGTCTGCAATCTGTGGCATGCTGTGTTCAAGTAGAATTTGCTAAGATGGCCATTTAGCGGGATTCTCAACACATCAGCTGGTTGTTGCTGCACGCATTCTTTTTGAAGGGCCCCACAATTGTCAAACAGCAATTTGCACAGCGACGGGATCTTTGGGGATTTGAATTATCACATTTAATTTTCCCTGGGGCACAAATATTGCACCATTTGTTGCAGCGCAATGGAGCGCAAGGTTGTTTTCGTTATGCCATGACATGACATAAATGCCTAAATGGCTTGACTCAAACGTTCGTATGGTGGGGTTTGAATTGCCCTGTCTTGTGTGTCACATTTTTCTCCTTCTCAAAGGCCCAAACACTGCCATTGCGGTCCTAGGCAGCTGCACAGGAGCCCAGCCCGTGCCTGACTATGCGCTGGTTTCACATTTGCATGTTCTGAGCTCATCACTCGACGTGTGGGTGTGGGTGTGCTGTGCTGTCTTTGCAACCAGTGCTCTGTATCCACCGTTGGTTGGTCCATTCGGTCTTGTCGTGCAACCTGTGTGGTTCTCTCTGGCTACTGAAGAAGCATGCCACGATGAGCTTGCATTTTTGCTGCTTTTGGGATGTACCCCCCCCCCCTTGTCGTTCCCCATCCCTTGTCGTTCCCCAGGGGGGGATGGGGGACCGTCACTTGGTCAACAGAAAAATTTTCGTTGCGGCTCATTGTGTTGTTGTGTGGGTGACTGTGTTGTGGGGCACTGCCATTTGTATCCCTTGCACTCATGGCGGGACATTTTGCTTACTTTCGCTGAAATGGAACTTGACAGCACAACCATGTTTCCCCTTGGGACCGGACAAATGTGACGGATGATGATAGTGATCTGAATTCTGACACGGAGGTTGTGTGGGTGAAGAGTGCCCGTGGTGTATGGGGTATGGGACACAGTTTTGGGAACAAGTTGTATTTTACAAGGGACATTCCCGAAGGGAAATGGGTTCCCAAAAATCTGCTTGCGCCTGCCCAGCCTCCTACCAAGAAGGCAAAACCACCACCCAAGAGTGCTGCCCAAAGCATTCAAGTGGAAAGTGGAGAGCATGTGCCAGAGTTCAAGGTGAAGTGGAGCAGGACCAAGAAATTTTACACCGAGCTGGTCAAGGAGTAGGTCTCCGTACATGGACAGCCCTTTGAACGCATCTTATGCTAAGTTCTTTCGTTTTATGGGAATGCCATGCACGCAGTGCGCACGCAGTGCGAAGTTTTGGATGTCGGCAAATACTCGAACCCTAGTTTTGGCCCCTTTTCACAAGTTTTTGGTTCCGTACCAGGGTTTTTTTGGCTTCCCAAGCATTTAGGATGTGGCATATTTGAATTGTCAACCATTTCCCCCTAGAAGAGGCCCATTGACAAAGTGTACACAGTCAACACGGCCCGGATCTCGATGTCGTCATTGCCGACACTGCAGCGAGCCTCGTATCCGTAGAGGCGGTTCAATTCGCCCTGCAGAGTACTCTTCCCGACAGATAGTACGTGCACCAAAACCTTGGTCGACTTCAAGGTGATTCTCGAACCGAGATGCTCAAGATCATCGATCGGTATGGCCACGTCCACAACTGCAGAGAAGTCAACGTGGTCATCGTCGCTCGAAGGCTCTCGATCGCCGATACTCGATGGTGGCGAGTCGACACCAAGACCGGACAGTTCTTCTTCGACGATGCTGTTAGCTATAACTACAACCAGAAGTATCAATGGACACCTACCCAAACCCTATGGTATTGACACCTTTCAATCTTCCCTCTAGTAAACAGGTGACAGGTATTCTTGGGTGAGTATCCTAGCCTCTGCGTGCGCAATATGCACGCAGTGCGCACGCAGTGCGCACGCAGTGCAAACACTTAGCCTATGCTGCAATTTCTGTGCCTGCAAATGTGCATGTGTGGTGGTAGTGCGGTCCCCCAGGGGGGGGGTGGGGGACCGTCACTTGGTGACTGCCCAGGGGGTGGTGGGGGACCGTCTTCCCTGGGGTGGGGAACGACAAGGGGCGGGGGGGGTAGGGGCACAGGGGAATATTGGGGGAATGTTAGTGCGCCGGGCGCGCGCCGGGCATCTTTTGTGACCCGTGCCCCACTGTTGGACTCTTGCCGTTGATATGTTGGGCAACATTATATGGATTTGCCCCTTGCCCCCGGGACATCAGCAGATGTTTTGATTTGGGATGGGTATGGACCTTCTCGTACCCGAGGTGATTTCTTTGATTTCGAAGTTGGGGGCCATGATGGTGCTTATAAAGGCCGGATTCATGTCATTGTGCCATTCATTGGAAGAAAGAATGGCACTTTGACAGCCCGCCAACAATGTTATAATGACGTGCACGGGTGGTATAGGGCACGCATTGAGCAGCTATTTGCTCGGTTGTGGCACGCAAGATGAGGCAGAGGATGAGGCAGAAGTGTGTGTGTTGTGTTGCCACAAGCGCTCCACCGTCGCAGTTTGTGATGAGTGTAAGGAGCACTGTTGTACTGAATGTATTGACACCCACACTTGTGGGACCAATGTTGTTTGTTAAGTACAATACAGATGACAGTTGGAGTTGCTGAATTCACAGATATTGCTTTATTATGCAACATGCTTTGCAGGGAAGGTGCGCAGTCCATCATGGTCTATTTGGGGGGCCTTCTCCATCAGAGGGTAAATCTCGGGCTGAAGTCGGGATAGTTAATAGAAAGGTAGCGCGCCGGGCGCGCGCCGGGCAAACATTCCCCCATTATGATGTACACCCCCTGCACTGGCACAGACTTATGAACTGGGACCACCCCGTCAGGGTGAATGGTGGAGATGTGGTAGCAGTGGCAACAGTCCATTTTGTGGTAACAGCTGTGCTAGTGTGGTGATAGTCTAAAACACCACAAATATGTATGCCATGGTGCTGGTGACAGTGGCGCGACAGAGGTTTGGTTGCACCAATATTGGCCGCTGCAAATTTGATGCTTTGGGCTGGCAAGAACAGCCCATTAACATGAGTCAATTATTGTGCATGTACCCCTCATGTGCTGAAAAAGTTTTACAGATAGAGAATAATGATGTTATATCGCTTGCAACTGGTTGCACATGCCTCGCAGGCTCGCAGCCTCATCTGCAGCGGAGAAGACCATAGTGCCTGATTTGACCCCGCGGGCATTTGAACAGTTCCTCGGTCCAGATCACGGGTCAAGATCACGTTGCGTCGCGTGTGGGATGTGCCAGACCGCGAAAGCACTCTGTGACGATGTAAGACGCGGGGATGGTGCGGTGGCGCGACCGTCGGAGGCACTTGGTACTGCGGCTCACTCTCACTGCCCGTATGCTGACACCCTTGCCTACAGGGTTTTGGGGGTTTTGCTTTAAAACTTGGGCCTCCGGCTTCACGGGCTTGCTCTCAAGGCATCGCATCGAGGGGGTTGCTGGGTTGGAATGGCTCTTGTCCTCCTGCTTGGATAGCCCCGCATATGCGAAGCTGCACTGGATGACCTGCAAGAGTCGATGGGTGCCAATAACGGCACAACCGTGTGGAGATTGCCAAAGATGCGTACGACAAGGCCTGTTGGGGGATGTTGCACGACCTTGGCATTTCTAGTGCCCCCACTGGTCATGACAGTCATGCTGGGAATGCGCTAGGGAGGGCTAGGGCTGGCTTTGTTTCTGCCACGATCGAGCCTCTGGTGGACAGCTACCACCGTGGGTACGGCAGTCTCTCCCCGGGTGAGTTTCCGGGTCGTTTGCCTTTGCTACGGTGTGCTGGGCCATAGTGGTCACCCCGTCGTCTTCTTGTGGCATTGCTGCATTGGAAGTACACGGCTGGGTTTAGAGCACCACATCTGGTGCAGATCCGCCCTTTCCGCCCTCTGGGGAAGCTGCCTGTTGCAGCCACTGTTGGGCAAGACGCTAGGGCTTTCTTGGGGAGCAAGGTGGCGGCAGGGTAGTCCCGATCCACCCTTCGGGGTACGTCGCCGCCGTGCGGGCGGCTCACGACTTGGTGTTCTTGCCCCGTTTCGTGTAGCCCCTGCATTGGCGGATTGCCACGTCAGGGCGGCCAACCCCAAGCTAGCCTTACCTTGGTCCGGCGGGTTTTGGGGACCATTTCACAATTTGGGTTTGGGAGCCATTAAGCTCCATTGGTTTGATCTGCCCTTTCTTAGCAGAGCTCAAAAGTCATGATTTTACGTCCAAACACCAAGCCTAGGGCTTCCAAAAGCACGGTTGGTCTTGTGGTGTTTAGAGCCTACACGTTGCAAGGTTAGTGGCTGGAGCACTGCGGCTCCTCTGCGAATGTTCCCTTGACCGCAATGCCTATGGCCTTTGTGAGCTGCGTCTGGATCACTCTGTATGGATCATTAAGGGGCCCAGTATTGATTTTGAAGGGGTGACTGAGTTTCATACCTCTCCTACCTCACCCCTAAGAACCCAAGTTCAGGATGCACTTTCTTAGAGTGGGGACAATGTCCAAGCCACCCCCACACAGCTCAAAGGTGAGGATGCCTCCTCTGACCCAAGCATAGAAGCCTCAAAGCCCAAGGGGCAACTTGCCATGGCCAGTCCTACCGCAGAGGAGGACACCCGTCAATATGCGGTCTTGCATTTCCTCCACCTATTTGGTGTTCAAAAGGTGGTGCCTAGAAACGTGATGTTATATTGGCCGAGTCCCACTGGGTTGGTGGCCCCACAAAGCATTTCCATTGCTCCAACATTTGTAGCGGTGTATAAGTTGCCCCTTTCTGGTAGACTGTATCAGCTACCTATTGCTCTTTGGTAGCTCGGAGGTATGAGATGCAAATTTGGACTGCTCAGATCCCATGCCGTTGTCTACCAAGTGAGGCGCCTAAGGATGTCCTACAAAGGGCAATAAGGCCCAAATCCCCGCCGGGTATCCTCTAGCCGGCGGGTTTTCCAAGGGCATAGTTACGGTGTCTGAGTGGTGAGCCACACAGTGGGTTATTCCACCACAAGTGGCCCTGTCCTACCTCCACATATACTTCCATCAGACCTCCATATTCTTATATTGGCGGAGTCCCAATGAATTGGTGGTCACACAGAGTATTTCATGCTTTGTGCATTTGGTGTCCCATCATTAAGGTCGCTATGGCTGTGCCACACGGAACTAGCAACTGTACATATTGCAAAATAGGCATGATTCTGGAACAAAAATTGCATTCGCCTTTGCAGTAAAAAAAGAATTTCTCGCAATGCAATTTTCCTTTCGGGTGTTCCAATTTGTTTTCCCAAAATTACGTCTTTACAGCAAAATAAAATTCTTCGCACCAACAATTTTTTTACACATGGTACATTTTTTACGATTGATGACCTTGGCCTGCAAAACACAATGACCCTTTTAAAGTAGCCCAGGGGTCCGTTGTTCCCTTCCCACCCTTCCTCACCCTAATACAAGATGGTGTGTTTGCCACTCCGCTTCCCTTCTGCAGCATGTTTCATGGATCTTGATTCAGCAAAGGATGTTGACCCATACCTCTGGAGCAGTGATCAAGTGCTGCAGTGGTTATCAACTATGGAGGCTGTGCAGCACTTATCATCCACGTTCAGTTTGTTGGGTTTGAGTGGTTCAGAATTGCTCGGCCTTACAGAGGATGATTTGTCCAGTGAAGAACTGGACCTAGCACCTGAGGATATCCGTGTCCTGTTGTGCAAAGTGGCAGGACTGAAGGAACAATATCAAGCACAGTGCACGCTGACTGGAACCTCTAAGATGGTTGCGGATGGCAACAGAGGCATCCAGGTATGCAGTGATGCAATTGATTGCCCTGTACAACATACATTTTCTCTTCTGGAAAAATGAATGAACAGTCTTCTTCCTTGTCCCACTGTCTCTTTGGAGGGCTTTCATCATCATTTTGAGCCAGATATGTTGGAGGCACGCAATTTTTGCAGTTCCCCATTGGCATAGGTTGAGTAGTCCAGAAAGGTTGGAGGGAGGGATCTACATTTCGACCCCCCCCCCCCCTGCTTACAGATTCTACAGATGCTACAGATTGTGTGAAATGCTTGTTTTGCACTTTTTTTTTTTTGAAAATTTCATTCCCATATGCACCGGATGCCCGAAATTTATTGCCCCTGCTGGCTGCTTTTACTAAAGCAGAATATGGCCAAACAGGGGAAAAAGACGAGAATATGCCCAGATATGTGAATGCAAAATCACCCCCACCCAGCTGAGTCACCTGAAGCTGAGGATATCGCTTTCTTGTATTGCTGACCGAAGGATTGTTAATAAGATTCCAAAACAACAAGCGCAACCTGAAAGTTTGAGAACGTATTCCCTTGCAGTAGGTCTCTGCCACGCCATTGGCATTGAACGTTGAACGAGAGATCCCCTCCATTGAAAACCTCATGTAAGGGGGCCTTGTTCAGGAACTAGATGGCAGGGGTCCCAACATCAACGATATGAGGGTAATGCAGCGTAACCCTGGACGTGGTCATGCCTTGTGTCAGGTCAGGGTGGGAGGTGACCAGTGCTCCCGAGGTGGGTGCGACAACCACGGCCCAGAGTCAGGAGCGCCCTGCGGGCCACAGCAGGCGTCGCAGCTGGGCGCTTACAGGGACGGGGTCCGTCGAGGGCCCAGGGAGTGCATTCATTGCGTATGGCATGGCCGGCCGATATGCAGTGTCGTCAGGGACGCCATCGTGCATCTCCCCCAGGCATCCTGCGAGCCTTAAGATCGGCCACCAAATCCAAGTCCAAATCTCCTCCCCCCTCCGCTTGGAGTTACCTGAAAACCTGGGGATTGGGAACATTTTTTAGTGACCGGACAATATCTTCTCTGCATCCTCGGCACATGTCAAAGAGTGTTCCGTTATTGTTCCACGAACTACCGTATGTTAATTGTCTTACAGATGACCATTTCCTAGTCCGCGTTGGCTGCGTATTTCGGCTCCCCCCCAGTCCAACCGCTGCCTCGCGTGAAATGCAAAGATGTAATCGATGCGCCACTTTATTTTCGGTTTAATAATAGACTCACCAGACGGAAGACAAGAAGCATACAACAACAAGCAAAAAGCATGTCACATACATTTTTTTTTTGGCGCACTGGCAATGCATTGCGAGTGTGTGACAGTAACGTAGGAAATGCTGTTGCAAGACTGCGAGCTGCGTTGCCTGCCACATGATTGAGCACTGCGACGACCTAGTGGTTCTGGAGTAGAGATCAAAGAGATCACTCACTGTGATTGAGCTGGCAATGAGCAACCTCCGGCTTTCTTGTGGTTGTTGTGGGTGAGGGAACCCTGAATTGGCCAAGAATAAAGATTTTGATTTGTTTGCTGCTGAAAACATGACATTTCCATGTGCTGAAGGGGTCATTTGCCAACAGATTTTTTATGTGCTGGGTATTGGATATTTTCCAGGAGGGGGCGGTTCTCCCCCCTGGACCCCCTGCCCCCTCCTCTGGTCCCCTCCGCTCAAGCAAAACCCTGCGGGTAAGGGCAGCCCGGCTGGGAACGTGATTTGGTGTTCAACTTCTTGGGGTTTCGAACAGAACCATGATTAGAAAATGAGAAAAATGAAAAATGAGAAAAAAACGAGGTTACCCCACCCAAGGAGGGGATGAGTGGGTGAGTGGGTGAGAATTTCCAAAAAAGATGTTGTTTGCTCCAAAAATCAGCTCACATTTTCGGCCCCTTGAGCCAAATGCATCTTTTTCACAGTCAGGCATGTTTCTGATATGGTCGGCTGGGTGGCCCTCGTCCTGGTATCATTGATGAACGGCCCATGACGCTGGTTTTTTGTCTGCCAGGGAGACCCAGATGTCTCATCTGCGCCCTCTAAGCGGCCGAGTGGCGAGACAAGTCCCATTGGTTTGAATGCCGAGGAGTTTCGGGACTACGTTGCCGCACATGCGGTGTTGAAGCCCTATGCAGAGGTGTTTGCGGCGTTGGGCCTGACCGGAACGGACTTCATGGGCCTGTCGCGCGACGATTTCGAGAGCGACGAGTTGGATTTGTCGGAGTCGGATGTGGACGCCATCGTTGCATTCAAGGACAGCGTATCTCAGTGGGGCTCTGATTGAGGACGTGCTTTGGGTGCCCATGTTGGTCAATATGCAGTGGATTTTTTTTTTATGTGAGATAAGGCACTTAAGTTATGGGCTGAGCAATGGACCCTGTTAATCCTCAGCCTAAGTCATCCATACAGTGCAGGTGCAAGGCCAACGATGACGAGGCCCCAGGTCGAGGTACACACACAGCGTCAGTGCACAAGCCCCTGAAAAGTGAGGATCATCCGTCGCTTGTGGGTCCTCCAAGACACACCCTCCACACACCTACCCCACACGCAGCACTAAGCGAGTGCCTCAGAGTGTCATTTAACAGGGGTGGATACATTGTGACGGCCGGTTGCCCCTGTCTCTCGCTTTCCGGGAACGTCTTCATATCCCTAGAGCCCAGCATCCACCACTCGTGCAATGAGGCATTAAGCTTTCGCAGGTCCTTCAAAATAGCCCTAGTCAGCCACACGGTTGGGTCAAAGATGTGGATCTCAGCCTGGGGCAGCGCGCGGCGAACCCCCCACTCCCAATGGGTTTGCCCATGGCTGCCAAGGGAGTACACTAGCACAGCCTTGCGCTGCTGGAACGTGCTGAGGCCGCATGTCCATTTTGGCCCATCGGTCATCTCACCCCCCTCTCCGCCGCAGCGGATGACGTCTTCACAGTACCATTCGGGCCACCATTTGTCATATGTCGTCTTATTCCCGAATCTTAGCTTAGTGAGCGATTTACAACTGATGTGCTGGCGCTTGTACACTACGTTCTTGTGGTTTCTGACCTTCCGGTGCCAGAGGTCGTGGCAGTGGGGTAGAGTCGAGGGTGCTTGGTCCAAAAAGTGGGGCGCCAGCAAAAAGAGCAGGAGGCAGAAGCGGAGCATAAAATTTGTTGGGCGCATGAAACCAAACTAAGAACCGAAAGAAAATAGACAAGCGGAAAGCGACACACAGTCCATGTTGTCCTTCAAGGCGCCGTCAGTTCCATGTTCATGCCAGGCGCGCCTCCACCGGTTGGGTTTCAGGTTAGCACAGAGCCTTTAAGCTCCTTCAGGAATGCTCTTGATTAATGTCCCTCCGTCTACTTCTCCGAGTATCACTGGGATCTGTACTGAACCATGCAGAGACTGGGACACAGGGACCGGGAAATCGATCTGTTGAAGGTCGACATTGAAGGTGCGGAGTACAGCATGTTCGAGGACCTGCTCAGCAACTGCAGTTTGAAATTCAAAAGCCTGAACATCGAGCTGCATGGGAACAACTGCTCGCAGCATGAAGCCTGCGAGCAGCACGAAGCCTTCTTCAACGCCATGGACAGGTGTGGCTACGTCATTGTGTCTAAGGAGACCAATCATTGGGGATGTGATGGATACATGTGCGTTGAGTACACCTTCATCTCCATGGCCCTAGCATGGGAGGAGTTTGTGTACAGCCATGCCTGCAAAGTGGTTGACCATCACACATCCCGGCCATCAAATCCAGGTCTGCAGGCAGGATGAATGGGATGGCAACCCCTGCCCGACGCTTCATTTCACATGACACAAAGATCGGATATCTGCTCGCGATGGTCAATGGTGATGTCCACGAACAAATTCCCACTTGGGCACTATAGCCACAGAATGCAGAATTCAGAGGTGTCATGCATCCAATTGCTGAGATTCCGAGGAAAAACGGCGGTATTTCCATCGCCACGGCGTATCTCAACCAACAGGTACTTGAGGAGGGTTTTTTTTTCATCAAGGACCCCTACCGCCCTGTTGTTCGTTCCGACCCAAAATGGTCGGAAGGGGAAGGGGTTTCCTCAAGGGTCCCCCTGACAGTCAATGTCCTTGGAGACAGAACCATGTGGCCAAAATAGCAGGTTCCAAAAGTTGCGCAAACAACACCATGGGTGTTGTTTGCGCAAGGTGGGGGGGGGGTTTGGCACAAGGGCTTGGTGGCGCAAGGTGGGGGGGGGGGATTCATTTTCAATGACCAAGTGATCCGCTTTTCTCTGAGCTCTGCTCCTGTCCACGCTACACTGGTTGTAGGCAGTGGATTGATCTTGAACGACCATGTAACCGTCTGCGTACCCCCTTTTGCTGAGCTTTTCCCTTGTCTCAGCACCGACAGCCCTATTAGACCCCCCCGCGGTTTTTTTTGGTGCATCAGGTCACAAGGGTATGTGAAAATGTGGAAAGGGGGCTCGAGTGAATGCACCCCCTCGACCCCCAGAAAACCTTTTTCTATCGAGCTTTCCTTTGGAAGGCTGTTGTGGCCCCTGTGCCACCCTAAAAGGTCTCGCAAGCACATTCAAGGAACAGTCATTGTGGCACACCCAAGGCAACCTCCTCGGATCGCGTTTCTCCCACAAATGTCGAAGGGATTTATGATCACCGGGAAGTTGTTAGGCGGGTCCAAATTGGGAGGTCTGAAGGCGTATTTTGGTTGGTGTCTTCATGCAACATTAGTACACCCGTTGATCTGGCTCACATGGCGGACTGTAACCCTGTGCTTTCTGGCGGATCTGATGTGGATATGGCGACAGCCCCATGGACTATTGCTATGATTTCCTTCCTAACCCGAACCCGGTGCTTCAAATGTCCGGTGGCCCAGAGATTGGATGTGTCGCGCACCAACCCTCACCCTTTTGTGGAGAAGCCGAGCAGATCAACAGGCAATCTGCCCACGCACACCCATCCTTTCCCTGGGGGGCGAGGGGCACTTGATGCTGAGCGCGCAGGGCTCCAAATAGTAGGGCGTGCACTGTCAGGAGTGGGGGAAAATGTGCAATCGTGGGAAATGATCGTGGGGACTGCCAAGGCTGTTCTGGGGATAACGACCACAAAAGATGCGTGGCACATGCGCAGGAAAGTCCGCTTTCTGGTGCTCTGGGTTGAGATTGCTGGACTGGTCTCTGGCCATCACGTTTGTCACTGGGTTGGTCCGCATGGTCGCAGGGAGTGTGCCCCGCCTTTTTTCCTTCCATTCCTTCCATTTCAGTACCTTCATACCAATCAACTAACATCAAAGCAAACCTGGGCTTACCACCGAAGGTGTTCACAACCGTGTGCAGCTGCTCATCAGTCAGGACAATGAAAACGTACTTAGTGGCACGCAGTGATTGTGTCAGCCATGTTGTGTAACCTTTTGTGTTCTGTTGTCTCACTATCTTTGCACAAGACTCGTTGACAACAGCCATTTCACCGCATGAGCGGGCCCGATTCTCAAACTCTGCAAAGTGGATGGGATGTCTTGATTTTGGAGGCTGCTGCCGGGTAATGGACAGCAGTGATGGCAGTTAATGTTGTTTTCCCATCCACCTATTTTCATTCGATGAGCGCCAAGAATGTGCTGCACAGCAAACCTGCTGGGCCATTTGCAGCAACACAGTTGAGATCGATCGTGTCCATCACTTGCGCACAATGTCGCATGCGCACTGTGCACTTCTCCCCACGATTTACCGATTGTGACGGGTAAACGAGATTCCCCACGGCCGGAAAGGGCCCACCTGACTCTGAGGAGGCGAGCATTTGTGGATGAGGGGGCAGCTCATGGGTCAGGGGGAACAGAAGTAGAAGGCGCGGCGGGGGCCATGCAGCTCATGGGGGGGCTGTGCGGTGTGGGCTCCGTTACAGAGGCGGCCCAAAGCGGTGTGGAGATGGGCCAAAGGGGCAAGTGAAGTGACGCACAACAACACGCCGAGAGGTGGGCGAGACTGCGCTAAGAGAGTGCCGAACACATGCATCGCATTGATTGGGTTGGCACCTCTCTGGGCCATGCTGTGCCCTACGACACAGTCACAAGTGCTGCGCCAGGATCTCTCAATGCAATCGGTTGCACACCGTCGGGGATTGGGGTGGCAACATCCGCCGAGGGGAGCTGGTCAAGCATCCGTCACAGCAAGTCAGTAGCTGTGTCAGCGTGCATTGCATTGCCGAAGGATGATGTTCAACTGTGAGGCTCCAGCATGGAAGTGATGATTGTGGATTGTGTATGCCGTCGCTCCAAGCTGCACAAGGGTCGAAAGGATAGTTCGCTGTTTGACCGAAAAACACAGAAGGAGGGGTAGCCCCCGCTGCTTTGGACCCATTGACTCCAATTGCCTCCGGAAAGCGGGGCTGAAAGATTGCACACCCATTGGCTGAGCTCCTGTTAATGCTTCTGGGGTTTTCCTTGAAGTTTGTACCCCCCCCCCCCTGTCGTTCCCCATCCCTTGTCGTTCCCCAGGGGGGGGGATGGGGGACCGTCACTTGGCCAACCCAAAATTTTTCGTTGTGGCTCATTGTGTTGTTGTGGGTGACTGTGTTGTGGGGCACTGCCACTTGTATCCCTTGCACTCATGGCGGGACATTTTGCTTGCTTTCGCCGAAATGGAACTTGACAGCGCAACCATGTTTCCCCCTGGGACAAATGTGATGGATGATAGTAGTGACCTGAATTCTGACACGGAGGTTGTGTGGGTGAAGAGTGCCCGTGGTGTATGGGGTATGGGACACAGTTTTGGGAACAAGTTGTATTTTACAAGGGACATTCCTGAAGGGAAATGGGTTCCCAAAAATCTGCTTGCGCTTGCCAAGCCTCCTACCAAGAAGGCAAAACCACCACCCAAGAGTGCTGCCCAAAGCATTCAAGTGGAAAGTGGAGAGCATGTGCCAGAGTTCAAGGTGAAGTGGAGCAGGACCAAGAAATTTTACACCGAGCTGGTCAAGGAGTAGGTCTCCATACATTGGCAGCCCTTTGAACGCATCTTATGCTGAATTCTTTCGTTTTATGCTGCAATTTCTGTGCCTGCAAATGTGCGTGTATGGTGGTAGTGCGGTCCCCCAAGGGGGGCTGGGGGACCGTCACTTGGTGACTGCCCAGGGGGTGGTGGGGGACCGTCTTCCCTGGGGTGGGGAACGACAAGGGGGGGGGGGGTAGATTTCCATGTTGAGACTCTGTCTCCCTCCTTCAGTACAAAGCTGACGCGTGTCAAAACCTTCGTCGATGCACAACAACCCACCATCCGTTGGCAACAATCCAGGGGTGCACTATGCATAAGGATGCCCCGCAACGGCCCAAACATGGGGCGCCGTCGAATGCTCAAAGGCACACGTGTTCGCACGCCCCACGCCTGTTTGACTGTGGGACACCTTTTCTGGGCAACACGGAAATTTTTAATGCGCTGTTGCCGAAAAAAAAAAGATAGGCCGAAAAATGAAAAACGGTGAACAAATGTCCATCACCCCCGTTACAGGGGCCTGCATGCCTGCCAAGCGCCCCCATGAAAGCAATCCGAGAGTGTTGGAAAGGTGTATGGGGTGTGCCATATTTTAGCTCCAAACTCTGCGGGTTCTTTCCACTGCCCTCCCAACCGATCCGTCGGTGTCCATGTCCCCAATGCACGTACTCCCCTACGACCGCGGGGCTGGGTGCCTCTCCCCTAAAACCTGCCACGTAAGTTCTGCCCCATCCTCCATCCCCTGTCAAAGGCACACCAAAGGCCCAAAGCAACACGGTCCGTGCGTGGACCGTACGAAAGACAATGCCATCCCTTTTTGGCAAAATAGACACAGACTGGAACACATCCCCAGGCTCCAGACAAGCGAAGCGTTGCATGTGCCGCTGATGAGCAGTAATGGTATTAAAACACTGACCACCCACAGTGCAAATGGCAAATTGACGTACAAGACGTGTGGCATGGATAGCTTTGTGGATTTTTTCGCTTTCCGTTGAGCGATACCACAACACGACAATGGCTCCGCTGTGATTGGCTTTGCCTTCGGAATGCTGAGAACATACTGACCAGCCATATACGCACACTATTTCCCAAAAACAGGCCCCATTTCCCCATTCTTAAAAAAAAAGCCCACAGAAGCTCAGAAACAGAAAGCAGCTCTGTATGTACATCTGGAAGTGCTACAGGTGTCCTGGTAGTAACCGCCATGAATTGGGCAAGTGGTAGCTCTAGCCAACCCCAAGCTTTCCCTCACGATCTGCCGTGTCACAGAGGAGCTTCGCACATCACGCACCATGTGAGATGCTCTGGCCATGCACGAACCAGCACCGAATGGTCGAGGGGCGGACGTCCCCTCTTCCAACCCGCAGGGGTCCACAGATGCCCCCCCATACCAGAGTCACGCCACGGCTCTGCCATGCGAACCAGGACTCTGCCTGTCCACCGCGACGGCTAGCGCCCGCATCGCTCGCGGCTGGCTGAGCTATGTGGCTCGGCGCGTGGCAACACAACGCCGCCGCCAGCGCACCGACCGTGTCGGGACTGTCCGCGCACGCGACATTCTGAACGCCGAGATGGATGCCGCGGCGTCGCGCATCGCCGGCACGTGGCGCGGCCATGACGCGCGGGCCAAGTACGCGGTGCGGCTGCAGGCCGCGCGCGCAGAGCGTGCTGCAGCCGTTAAGCGCGACACTGAGATCGATGCCGCTCTGACGCTGCAGGCGTGGGTGGCGCGGCACTGGGGTGCGCAGGCGGTCGCACGCGCGCGCGTCACGGTGCTGAGGGACGCGCGGGAGCGGGCGGTGATGATGCGGGAATGGCAAGAGCGCGAGGCCGACGCCGTGGCGGTGTTGCACCGCTTTTGGGCGCGCGCCCGGCGGCATCTGTTCGTCCGCGCGCGGTGGCGAGTGCTGCATCGCTCCGACGAGCGCCTGTGCGCCGCCGTCGTGCTGCAGGCGGCGTGGCGGGGTTCCGCGGCCCGGCGGCGCGTGCGCCTGCAGCGGCGCGAGGCGGCGATCGCGCAGGCACAGGCGGTGTGGAACGGGTACCGGGGCCGGCAGCGCGTAGAGCGGCTGTTGCATGGCCGGCAAGCGCAATGGGACCTGCAGCAGCGAGTGGAGGTGTGGCATTCAGGCACCGGCGGGGGGTTGGAGGGGGCACGGTGGGGACTGGCGTCCGGCGTGATCCTTTCCAACGGCGCCAAATTTTTTGTCCCATGCTTAGTCGAAGGGGGTACTATGCGTTTGGTCCTAAGACCCTTAAGACTTTCTTCCCGGCAAAGACGAGAAATCGCTATTATCGCATACATACCTCTATACCCCCCCCTTGAGGTATGCATGTGGTAGTAGTGGGTCGCGTGCAGCCCCCCCCCCCCCCCACTGAGCTGCCAATACCCCCCCCCCCATCCTCCCGCCGACCCCCCCCCTGCCCCAACTCCCCCCCCCCCCCCCCCCCGCAAGTTTTGGCAGATAGCTCTGGGGGGGGGGGGGGGTTGCATCAGGACCGCTTGTAGTCGCCCCCCCCCACCGCCGCCGCCGCCAGCATGGCAACTGAAACTGCTCTCTGGCCCAGAGCCTTGTGGGGCCACCGGGAGCCGGGTTGGAGCGAGGGTTGTGATATTGCTGTGGTAACATCTGAAGACAAAACCCACAGTTGCCCACTAATTCTCAGCATCAACAGTCTCAACAGAGTCAAAGCAACAAACATTGTAATGAAAAAGCAATGCAAAACCCACCCGTCAACGCCAATGGGGGACACGCATGATCAGTGCACGGGACACAATTGCGGAACCAAGCCCATCCAAGGGATCTCACGGTTTGCTCGCTGCAATGACACTGCCTTTGTGCCAGGCCTTGTTGATAAGGAATTTCGTTGGAGGGGGGAGGGGTCTGGGTGTGCGGGGCCGCTTATTCAAATTTGCTTTTTCCGGAGCCAAATTTTGGGCCAGGATTTGTTTTGGGTGGGTAGGCGTTTGGAGGCTCAGGACCCCCCCTTTATACAAGAGGCCTGCTTTGCGCTGCGATGGAGTTCATTGGGCTACCGGGGGCGTTTCCTGTTTGTGTGGCCTGGTGGTGTTTAGGTGAGGGTTCGATGCATGGACCCAAAATGATGAGTTGCATTGCCTGTCTTCAGACATTATGACAAAGGTTTTTGCTGCGTGGGTCAGCGTGGTACATCTTTGCAGTTCTTTGCGGATATCCTGCACTTCGGCAGGGGGGGGCTCCCCCTTGGACCCCCTCCCCCCTCCACTCAAGCAACGCCCAGGGGGGGGTACGACTTTCGGCGGGCCCCAGCATTGCCTGCTCAGCGAACACCACCTTTCCGTACCAAGGGCACTTGGCAGGACTCAAGGGCAATGGGTCTTTCCTCGCGCACGGGGGGGGGGGCATCATCCCGGGAGCGCGCTTACCACAACCGCCTGTGCACACTTCTCCCCTGCTTTGGTGCTGTTGCTGGTGCCTCAGGCCGCCATCGACATCCAAAAGGCCTGGCGCTGCTACAGGGCCCAGCAAGTGGCCCGCCACCTGCAGCAGCAGGAGCAGGTGTCCCTGAGCACGTGGCTGGAGGCCATGCGGGCGGGGGCGGCCGGCTGCATTCAACGGGCCTGGCGGGCCTCGTGCCAGCGCAGAAAACGGCACGAGCGAAACGTGGCCCCCCTCGAGTCCGAACTGGTGGTGCCGGCCAGTCCCAACCTCAAAGTCCACTACCATTGGTGGTTCTGGCGGGAGGAGGTGCAGGTGTGCCGTCCCATGCCCAGGCTAACATTGGAATGGCCGACAACCAAAAGGAGGAGGATCGCCCCGCCCCCCAACCAAAGTGACCATCGTGGGAACCTTTACAAGTGGGAAAGTCTGATTGGACCATTTTTTAGTCCACAAACTTTTGGGTCCCAGACTTTTGGGTCCTCTCTGCTAATGGTAGCCTGCCCATGCCCACGGTTTCGGTGGCCCTCGTGCTGTGGAGCGGTGGCCAGGGCTGGCTCGGGGCTCCCAGTTGAGGGGCTCGGATGCCTTGGCCCAGCCGCTCGGGTTCTGAGCTGTGGGGTCAGCTCTCCCCAGAGAGAAGACATTCTGAAACATACAGAAACGTCACAATGTGCGTCCTCAGACACCCCCTCCCCGTCACAATGTGCGTCCTCAGACACCCCCTCCCCGTCACAATGTGCGTCCTCAGACACCCCCTCCCCGTCACAATGTGCGTCCTCAGACACCCCCTCCCCGTCACAATGTGCGTCCTCAGACACCCCCTCCCCGTCACAATGTGCGTCCTCAGACACCCCCTCCCCGTCACAATGTGCGTCCTCAGACACCCCCTCCCCGGGTCCGTCAAAAAATTCCTCAGGGGAAAAGTTAAATTTTGCAAAGGGAAAAGACTTTTTTGGTACGGATTTCAGACCCCCTCTCCCAAGGGAAGTATTAGAATGGCCGTACACCACAGGAAGAGCCAGGGGTACCCCCCCCCCCCTGGACCCCCCCCCCCCTCCAGACCAAAGTGACCATGGTGGAAAAAAACGAAATGTATCATAGGGAAATGTGGTCAGACCATTTTTGGGACACAAACTTTCGGGTCCAAGACTCCCCCTCCTCCTCTGTTCCAATACATCCCTGCCCTGCCCACCCCTCCCCCGCTTCTAAAACCCAGGTTTCCCCAGAAACCCATGTTTGGCACCACTGGCCCTCTTTGTTTCAGTATGCAGTGTGTGTGCAGGGGCTGCATGCTCCAGCCCGTCATGTGGTTGTCCGCTTTGCACAAGGGGTAGCAGGATCAGAGGAATCAGCCAAACCAGCCTGCCATTGACCCACGGAGGTCCCACCCTGGCCCTGAGGTGGAGATCATGGGAGATGGTATTGGGACTGCAAACAGAGCAGCTTCCTTGGCCTGGGGACCAGGAGTTACAATTACAGCCCCTCCTTGTCCTCCTACCACCCACGCTCACTCCCCAGGAACCGCACAGAACCCCTAACAACGAGGACCAACCAGCAGGTCATACAGAATATGAAGCCAGTTGTGATGCGGTCACCAACTGGCTTTCACTGGAACATACCCCTGGACCTGAGTGTGTGTGGCACAACAACTTATGGCCATCAGCCATCATTCAACAGGAGAATGGAGGAGAGGGATACCCGCGCTAAAGGAAATGGAGGTGGGCCGCACTCAAGGCGGCGGTAGAATGTGGTATAGGTATATCCCATGTGGTGCAGGCCTGGGGTGCCCCCTACCTTGTGCGCAACCACCCAGGAGGCACCCAGATGCAAAGAAACAACGTGCCAACAGCTACGTCCCACGAGCGAGCCGGTTCTTGAAGCTCTCGGTCGGCGGCTTTGTCAAGCAAGGGCAGTTTTCTAGAGTTTCCTTCCACACCGCCTTCCGTCAGGGTTTACCGCTGGTTCGGAAATGAATATTTCCGAATGTTTCCGCATATTTCCAAACCAGAGCTAGGGCTGCTAGTTGCGAGCATTCCGAATATTTTCGAATATTTCCGAATCTCAGAAGCTTGGAGTTGGGGTAGCATCAGTGAACGCAGTGAATTTTGTACCTGGACCTGTAGCATTCAAATCACAACAACAGGGGGCTGCATTTGGATCAGAACCACAAGGGACATCCCTAGGAACAGGGGGACATCCTTAGGGACAGGGGGGGGGGGGGGGCTCTATACCGCCATTGTGAGCACGTGGGCTAGGTTCATCTGGGTGCTGTCCAAAAGAAGTTTCAGAACAAAAAGGTATGGGTTAGCACGGATGAATGGACAGCTACACAAGGTCATGCAATACGGAATGTGCCAATTGGAACAGCTAGTGCCGCATATGGTTCAATGCATTGTTGGCCTCAGAGTGGCACTGGTACACTCAGTTGGAAAGACATGCAGTGCTGAGTCACCACAGCCTTGATATGTTTTGGCAAGCGCACGGCCCCTTGGTATATGATGCAGTTGCACTATTCATATGGTTCTCAACAAGTTGCACTATTCATATGGTTCTCAACAACTGCTGCCCTTGTGGAGCGTTCCTTCTGCTTGGCGGGCCTGATTGATGCCAAGAATAGGCAGAAGATGAGCCCTGGATTCCGGGGCAACCACCGTTGGCATATTTTGCAGCGGTGGCGTGGAGGAAAGGTTTGTGAAGAAATAGCATATTATTTGGGACAGATCGCCGCATGTTTGTGCTATCAGCCACGCTTCTTGTGCAGTTTGATTGTTGCACTTGGTTCGGGAATGAACAACAAATAGTCGGTAGCAATAGCACCAAGAAGTACCAAGCATCCAAAAGGTAGTAAAAAGGCAGCAGGAATTTTCAGCAAACATCCTAACAATGAACAACAAGTGTCCAGACGGTAATAGGGTAATAGGTGCTAACAAGCATGTAGGAAGGACAGAAAAATGTTTTTTCACCATTCCGAATATTTCCAAATATTTCCAAATGTTTCCCAATCGAAAAAAAATTTATTCTGAACCAAGGGTAAACTCTGCTTCCGTCCACCTTGTTTTTTTTGCGCTGGACATGTCCACTGTGGCTCAAAATTTGTTGCTGTGCCTAGTGGGTGTTAGGGTGTGTTTGTAAGGGATTATTGTCTGAGTATGTTGGGGGGGGGAGGGGGTGCCGGGGTCCAATTTTGAGAAAGGCTCATCTCAGCGGGGTTCCATGAAAGGTGGCCCAGTCAAATTTACTTTGATTTTCCTCAAGCCAAAAAGTGGATCAAGAATTTTGGGGCATGGCTTGGTGACAGGGCCAAAAGACCCCCCCTCCCCCTCTATAAACACAGCCTGGTGGATGCACTGACTTCCCTTTCTGCCCCGGTGGATTGTTCTGCACATTGTGTGAATTGCAGGGGGGTCTTTGGGTAAATGGGTTCCTTTTTTTATTGGTTCAGAGTGCCGTGACGACCCCCCCTCGCTTTTTCCGAATGCTGTCGGTCGACCCTCGAACTGCCGGGCGCCTGGTAACAGACACCAGTGGTTCCCTCCCCTTTGGTTTTGGGATGTCATAGACCGCCCCGGCAGGGGGACGAGTGGTGCAGGGGGTTGTGGTGGGGAGTTGTGGTCTTGCGGGCTCTGCTCCAAGTCTCTGATGCTGCAACCCCTGCAACCCCTGTTCCATTGGTATGGCATGAGGGTTGTGATGGCAGGCGCGGCCTGAGCTCTGGTGGAATCCCCTTACGTACCCCCGGAAGTACCAAGCGGCATACTCGTCCAGCCTTACGGCGTACCCCTCCCCCCCTGTCTGAAGTCTGGCTTGTCCATATTACCTTGGAACCTCATTGTAATTCGGTACCAAATGTAGTGACGCACTGAGAAGTCAGGTGTTTGGGTTTGAACATCCAGCGTGGCGCTGCCAGGCGCCGCCATTGATGTTGTGACATGTCCAAAAAGGCGCTGTGTGCCTCCCCCACCGACTGGGTTTCAGGTCAGAACCAGGCCTTTAGGCTCCATCAGGACAACTCTTGACTGCCCTCCCCCCGCCTCCTCTTCCTTGTGTCACTACCATTGCTGTCTCTGTCACTGTCGAAAGCGTACCCCTGGACAAGGGGGCGGGGCCACTGTGTGTACGTGATCGGTACCCACGATACAGTTTGAACAGGGTGTGGGGCCTAACAAGGGGGGGTCTAACAAGGGGGGTCTAACAAGGGGGGGTCTAACAAGGGGGGGGTCTAACAAGGGGGGGTCTAACAAGGGGGGGTCTAACAAGGGGGGTCTAACAAGGGGGGTCTAACAAGGGGGGTCTAACAAGGGGGGGTCTAACAAGGGGGGGTCTAACAAGGGGGGGTCTAACAAGGGGGGGTCTAACAAGGGGGGTCTAACAAGGGGGGGTCTAACAAGGGGGGGTCTAACAAGGGGGGGTCTAACAAGGGGGGGTCTAACAAGGGGGGGTCTAACAAGGGGGGTGTTCGTGCATGACGGTAAGTTCGCTGAAATTACACCCCAAGCACTGTTTGAGGTGCCAGAAAGATTCTGGAGGGTAGCAACCATCGCTGATTTATGGCCCGGGGTATGCCGTCCCGTGGGGCAGGGAGTCCCTGGGAGCACAAGATCGATGGTTTGGCAGTTGTGTGCAGTTTGGGTTGCGTTGTTGGTGGTGGGACCTTCCGGTGCTACGGGGGCCCGCGGGCCCACACGAGACGTTGTGCCCCGGCTACTCCCGAGGCACAGCGGCATTTCATGCCCCGGAACGCATGGGGTCTCCCCAACGTTCCGCTGCTTGGTATCTGAAGGGCCCCCCGGGATTTGCAATTCGGAGTGCAACGGGGAGTGTGGCGGGGGTGGGTCCGTCCGTCACGCACTGCATCACCCCCTACGCCCCTTCCCCTTTTGGGGGGGGGGGGGGCTCAGGGGTTTGGGGTGGGGGCTTGGGGGGTCAGGGATGCATTAGAACGGCTGACAACCATTGGAGGAGCCCTTCCCCCCTCCCCCAGGGACCCAGACTTCATAGCGGGAAAAAATGAAGTTTTACAAAAGGAAAAATTGATTTGGGCTATTTTTAGTGCACAAACTTTTGGGCTCCAGACCCCCCCCCCGCCCCGCCGGAGGGTCCAGGGCGGACCCCCTCATTATTAACGCTAAGCTGTAGTCTGCCCCTTTCCCTGGCCTCACTCACTGTACCTCCGCTGCAGCAACGACGGCAGTCTCCGCTGCGCCGCTCGCAGTCCAATCCCTCACAACGCACGCGCCGCCCATTCCGCCACACGCCCAACGACTTCGCCACTGCGCACGCGCAGCGCACGGCTGCGGCCATCATCATCCAGCGCACATGGCGCGGCAGCGTCGCCTACGCCCAAGTCCTGGCGGGCAACAACAACTGCCGCGATGCGCTAGAGGCCGGGGTCCGGCACGAGGCCGCCTCCCTGATCCAGGCCCTGTGGCGCGCGCAACACGTGCGCGGTAGCCCGTGGCTCGCCTGCGCCCGGCCGGAGCGCGCGTCGCGCGCGGCCCTGTGTCACGAAGAGACCGCGGCCGCCGCGGCGTTCGCCGACGCCTTCCAGCGGCTGCGCGCGCGCCTCCGCAGCCCCGCGGCGCTGGTGGACGCGGAGACCGCCGCGCGCGCGCGCGTCGCGCTGCTGGCGGCTCAAAGCGGGCGCCTGCACGAGCGGCTGTTCGCGATCTGCGCTGAGGGCGCGCTGCAGCGCGAGGAGGCGCGGCGCCGGCGCAGACTGGAGCGAGCGTGGGTGCTGCGGATCCTCGGGTGTTGCGTGGTGGCGCTGGAGGGGCTGGGCATTGCGCTGCAGCGCCACGAGGCGGCGGAGCGGCGGGCGCTGGTGTGCGCGGCCGACGCATCCCGGCGGCTGCTCTGCGACGAGTTCGAGTGGGGGCTTGCGCTGGTGGACGTGGAGAACGGGGGCCAGGGCGTGCGGCGGCGCAAGTGGATCGGGGTCGGGGGGGGGCTGGAGGCCGCGGCGCGCCAGCGCCGGCTCTCGCGCAGCTCCGACCTGAGTTCGGATGCGGAGAGGGAGGCCGTGGCGCGGGTGCGGGCGCAGGCGGCGTCGGCCGTGGCGTCGCGGGACAGCGGGGCCTCGCGGACCGGGTCGCGCGCCTCGTCGTCGGTGGGGGTGTCGCGGGAGCCGTCGCAGGGCGCGGAGCGGTCGCCCTCGGGGCTGAGCGAGGGGTCGCGACCGGAGTCGGTGTCGTTTGCCGCGCTGTGCGGCCCCGGCGCGTTGGAGCGGGAGCGCGGCGCGGCTCTCCAGGGCGAAGAGGGTGTCGCGCGCGCGTTCCTGCAGGCGGAGGCGGAGCGGACGTGGGCGGACGTGCGGCAGACGGTGTCGCTCGCGCTGTTGGGCTTGGCTGTGCTCGCGCGGCAGCGCCTGGTCGACGCAGAGGGGGAGGGCCGCGAGGGGCTGGTGCGGGAGTGGGAGGTGTGTGGGGGGGAACTGATGGGCCGTGCGGAAGTGGAGCGGCAGGAGGGCCTGGCGCGGTGGAAGGCCGCGGAGCGGAAGGTTCGGGGGCTGCGGCACATGCGGGCCCAGTTGCGTCTGCAGGTGGCAGAGCAGGAGCAGAGGGAGGCGGTGCAAGCGGGGGAGGAGGCCCTGCGCGAGGAGCACGTCGCGCGCATTGCGGGGGCGTTGCGCAACCTGGCCGACGCGAGGACCGCGGACGCACGGAAGGTGCGTGGGGCGTTGAGGGGTGTTGCTTACTCATGGCCAATGAGCACACCCTTACTCATGGAAGGGGAGGCCCGGGAATCCCCCCCCCCTTTTTCAGACCCCCAAATCTTCGTTCACGGGAGACAGCAGACTTTCCGTCACACAGTGAATGTGAAAGTTGGGTAATTTACCCCCAGTCACGGGGGAAATCAAATGTGCCAAACAAAAAAAACCAAAAAAAAAGTTCCGAAAGTTTCTGGAATTTTTTGCCCGAAATTTTGGAACGTTTTCGAGCGTGTAACCCCCACTCATGTGCAGCGAAGATGCTCAGCAGGAGAACTCGAATGTGCCACAAAATCTGAAACAAAGTTTGATTTTGAGCCCCCCCTCCCCCACGTTATTGGGGTTCTCCCGGGATCCCAGCGCCGACAAACCGGCGGTACATCCGTTCAGAATGTCCAGACGCAAACGCCGCCCGCCGCCCGAACAAAAGCACGGGACCACAAAGCCCAACACGAAGCCGCAGCCGCCCCAACAAGGCCCCTCGCACTTTGCGTGCGGCGGGGGGCTGGGCCTTCCCTCGATCAGATGGCGGTGACGTGGTGAGTGATGCCTCCTCCCACCCGCACACGGGGCACACTTCTTGTACTCTCTCCCACAGACCCGTTTGCGTAAGGCGCCTGGGGCCGCCTGTCGGCTCTTGACACGCTTTTCTTTCCGAGTGTTGTGCTGACGGTGTCTCCCACAGCGCCGCACACGTGACAGTCCACACGTCACCCTCCGGGGGGTCGGCGGTCCTCTCGCCCCACCCCCCCCTTGCCCTGCCCTGCTCTGAACTGCCCGGCGGCGGCCGAAGCCGCAGCAGTGAGCAAGGGGGCGGGCTGTAGCGGAGGCCCCTTTACGATAGTACAGTGGAACGCCCCCCCCCCCCCCCACACACCTCCAGACCACCAAAGCGGCGCCCATTTTCGTCATGATCCATCGCTCATCGGCATACGTGCGACAAGGCGACCATTTTGGGTCATATGTGTTGTAGTAGCCCCGGACCGCACGGATGGTCGCACCTCGGAGTGTATTAGAACGGCTGACAACCATTGGAGGGGGGGGGGGGGTTTACCCCCCCCCCCCCTCCCCCGGGACCCAGATTTCACAGTTGGAAAAAAATGAAATTTACAAAAGGTGAACATGGATCTGGGCTATTTTTGGTACACAATTTTTTGGGCCCCAGACCCCCCTCCCCTTTTTCTTCTAATACAGGCTTGTTCGCAGCCAACCGGGGCCCGACTGCCAGCCCTACCCGCCCACCAGCGTGTAGTGACTCGTCTGGTTCCGTGCTTGTCTGGCAATTTTTCAGGGGCACGAAAAACCTCCCAGGCAAGCAATTGATGTCAGTAGTGTGCCCCCCAAGTGAAGCAGTTCCAGAAGCTCCCTCTCACCCCCTCCTTTGTGGTCGTTGAGGCGACGTTGGAATCCAGATTTAGTTCCTTCGACAAACAAGAGAGTGACGAGATTGGGAAGGGGCATTCCATTTGGACTTAAGTGGACCGCATCCGCTTGAGCACTTGTGACTTGGCATGAAGGCTGCTGCCTCTGCTGCTGCTGGTATTGGTACCGAGTCATTTCTGTGGATGGTGTTCCGATATGGATTGGCAGATTTTGGGCGTACAACTACTGGGAGTCCGGTGCTTCCTGCTGCCGAGCAGGGCCAGAAAGAGAAAGAGATTATTGGCCACACCATTGGACTGAACAAGAGACCGGCACTTCGTCTTTAGGAGCCTTTTGCTTCAAGACCCCGTCTTTCCGCCCGGCCTTTGGTGTTGTTGTTTGGGTTTGTGCTTGCCTGTCAATAGGTTTCGGCCCAAGCCCCAGCCCCAGCAACCTCAAACACAGTATCGGCCCCAGCTCAAGCCCAAGCCCCAACGTCAGCCCCAGCCCCAGCCCCAACATCAGCCCCAGCCTCCGCAGCACCTGCGGCAGTCCAAATGCCAGTGCCAGCACCAGTGGCAGCCGCCCCCACACCTCCGGCACTGTCCCCAGCCCAAGCGGAGGTGTGTTGCTGAAAGTGCTGCTCATTAAGTGCGTGTGCATCCTCTGGCGGTGACAACAAGCGCTTGGCTCAAATGCACCCCCCCCCCCCCGGCAACGGCATTTGTACCCCCCGTGCCCAGGAGCCAGCGAAGCTTTGCCGTGTAGCCAGCGACACAACCAGAGCCACCTGCCCCAGGGGGTTCAGATGTTAGGGTCAGTGACCAGGAACGCCTGAGCTGCCATCTGACACCCCCTGACACGCGGTTGGAGTGCGAAGCTCATGTGTTGACGCACAGGCCCGTGCCAACCACCTGACATGAGGCACCAGTGGCACCCCAGGCTGTCTGTCCCACACGCCCCTGTCTCCGAAAGTTCGAGAACAGTGGGGCCGGTTTGTGCACCCGGTGTTCGCTCAAAACTGTCCGTGGTGGATGCTGCGTGGGCTGCCTGGCTCCTCTTTAGGTCTTGTTCTGCCTTACAGATGGGGCGGTATGGGTCGGGTACATGGCATGGCTCAGTTCAGGTTGGCGTGGTTTGGGAGAGCATACGGATGCGTTGGGGCAAGGAGACCTCAGTCAGAAGTACCCCTGTGTCCAGGGAAATGGACTGCTGGGTCACCCACTCCCGCCGGACCCTGGCACGTTCCGCACAGTAGTTGCCGGAGGTCGGATGCAGCAGCTCTGCATGTGGGGAGCTGAGTTGATTTGGTTTGTTAGATATCTCCATTTTTCACCCGGTCTCTTAAGCTTCCATTCGGATCTGTTGTCATGTTTGTTTCGTGTGCATCGGGCATTATTGTGATTTTGTTTTGCTCAAAACAGAATAGCAATGATGCCTACGGGCGTGGCAGTTCCTGCTGCATTTCATGGTTTCAGATTTAGCCCGCCCTACCTCCGTGTCATGTCCGCTACCACACTGACCTCTGGGACAATCGCAGCACTGAACTGCTCTGATTCCTGATTCCGAGAACTCTCTCGAGTACCATCTGGTGAGGGGGCTTCGCCAGCTTGCCAAGGTCTGAACCAAAAAAAAAGAACAGAAGAACAATGATGACAATGAAATGAAATGCAGATCTGCAGAACCCTTCTACAAACCTGGTACCAGCTCCACACCAATGCGTTACACATCAACCCACCCCTTGTGCCTGGCACAAGTGTCGGTTTTTGTGCAGCGGACTGGTGTTGGGTCTGCGGACTTCAATCGATAGCCCTTTCCATATTTGCCGTGATTTTATTGCAAATGAATGGCTTTGAGCATGTCAGGCCCCGAAATAGTGTTGCACTGTGCCAAAAAAGATAGCAGACAAAACAAGAGCCTCCAAACAAAACAAGAGCCTCCAAGTGGTTGTATTGACTGTGGCTTCAACGGCTACCTCCATCCTTCTGCTTCTGCTGCAGGAAGTAGAGCGACGTGAACACATCTCCCGTTCCACCATCACCATCAACGAGGTCGCTGCCTTCCAGACCGTGCAACAGCGCACCGCGCACCTGCGGTACCTGCTGCACCAGGAGGCCGAGGCGCAGGCGCTGCGGCAGCACCACGTCGTCACCGTGCAGTGCGTCGCGCGCGCCCACGCGGCCGCCGCAGAGCGCGCGCGGCGCCACCAGCTCCAGGTCGACGCCCAGGTCGCACGGCGCGTGCAGGAGATTGAGGAACAGGAACGGGAGCTGCGGCAGCTGGAGGCGAAGTACCGGCAGCAGTGCGAGCGCGTGGCGCAGCGCCGGCGGGAGCAGGGCCTGCGGGACGGCGCCCCCCCTCCGGCACTGGCCCGCCCTCTGAGCAGTCCCGTGACTCCGACGCCGCCGGCCGCGGCGCCGCCCTCCGGCGACCGGCCGGCGGCGCGCGCGGCGCCAGGGCCACGGGCGGGTCCCGATGGCCTCGGCGCCTCCGCCGCGGAGGTGCGGAACGCGAAGGACCCGGGGCACGGCGAGAGGGACCGTGAGGCTCACCCGGACACACGACCCCCGCAACGCCGTACCTCCGAGCCCGACGCGGCCCCCACCGCCTCCGGGGGCCCCCACCCCTTCCCAAGCCCCACTCCCTCGCCCGCCCCCTCCGGCAGCCCCAGCCCGAGCTATACCCCCGGGCCCGACCCCAGCCCCATGTCGGACTCCGCGAAACCTGCGTCGCTCCCGCGCTCCGCGGTTGGCTCTGGGCCGCTCCCGACGTCGGCGCCTGCCCCGAAGGCCCCCGTCGCGGGCGATTCGCTGGCCGTGCGCATTAATGCGCTGGCCCGCACGGAGGCGGTCGCGCGCGCCACCCTCGCCGACGGCGCCGCGCGTGCGCTCGCGCGGCATTGGGATGGCCTGCACAAATGGCTCCGCGATATCGCCGTCGCGCACGGACAGCGGGAGCACATGGGGGCGGAATACCCCGGATCTCCGGGGGGCGTCCTCGCGGGGGCCCGGCAAGGGCTTGTGCGGCAGATCCGGGAAGTGGAGGCAGAGGCGGCCACAGCTGCGGAGCGGTTATACGGTTGTATAGGTGCTCCTGCCTTCCACCTGGCGTTCGTTCAATCCTTTTACCCCTATCCAAACCACACCACACCACGCCGAGCAATGCCACTTTGCAGCGCACCGCACTACACAACTCTAGATGCCGTTGTGCACGGCACGTGGGGTGGTGTCATGTGCTGCTCCACAGCACGCCACCCCACACTGCACCATGCCACCTCACATCCTGCCACACCACTCTGCACCTCGCCTTCAGGTACCGCGCCACATGCATTGACACCACACACGATTACGCCACGCCAGTCTGCGCCACACCACACCACACCACACCACACCACACCACACCACACCACACCACACCACACCACACCACACCACACCACACCACACCACACCACACCACACCACACCACACCACACCACACCACACCACACCACACCACACCACACCACACCACACCACACCACACCTACACCCACCACCCGCGGTGCCCACACCTCATCGCTACGCTGCAGCGGGTAGTGGATGAAGTGTCCATGCCCATGTGGATGCCGGGCCCCTGCTCGGGGACCACCCCCATCCTGGTACGGGGCCCAGGCGGACCCCGGGCCGGGGCGGCGGCGGCCCCCGCCCCCCAGGTGGAAGTGTACCCGACCCAGTACGGCGATGTCGTGCAGGTGATCATCCCCCCGACCGTCTACGAAACGGTGCAGGCCCTGGGATACCACCACCTGGGAGACATGTACACTGAGGACCGCCGCGTCAAAGGTGAGCGCGCCCTAAAGGTGCGGGCGCCAGCCCGCAAGGGTATCCCCGGCCTTAGGGCGTGGCTGGCCCTCCATGGCGCCGTCCTGGCGCCCCTGCTGAGGGTGCCCCCGCCGCGGTGGCAGGCAGCGCCCAAGGACTGGATCCCGGGCGCCATGCCCGCGTACCCGGCGGAAGTGGTCATCGGAGGCTGGGTGGCCAAGACCACCCGGATGGAAACCGTGTACCACGGAGGCTATCCAATCAGGGTGATGACTCCCATGAAGGATACCATGGAGGCCAAGGACTGGGAGCCGGAACTCCGGGTGTGCTGCCAGCCCCCAGACGCGCTACCGAGCGACACCAGACTACACTGCCTCCTGGTGGCCCTTCTAGGCGTCCAAGTGCAGGTCAATGCGCCCCTGCATGCCCAAATGTGGGACGACCATCACCATGTGTCCCTGGACCATCTGCGGAGCGCGGGGGTGTGGGCGCCCACCATCGTGTGGATGTCTGCGCCTCCGGCGGACGCTTACTGGCAATGGGCCTAGGCGTCGCCGCCCCCCCCTGTTCACCGTCACCATGGCACTGCCGCCGTGGCCATGGATAGCCATAGCCCCGGCGGCAGTGGTAAAGTTCAAGTACCCCGCGGAGTGTGTAGCGCACAGGTGCCTAGGACACCCGAACAAAGGGCCCCTCTACTACTCGCTTGGTACGGCGGGAACAGTACCGGCAGAGATCGGCCCTGCCCTGCGAACCCACCTCCGTGAGCACCATGGGGACCTGGCCCTCCTGGCGCCGCACGGCCTGGCTACCGACCCCCCGCAGGTGCTAGCCCCCGAGGTCAAGCTGGGCATTTGGTTCCATGACCTGCCGGCGCTAGCCACTCTCCGCAGCACCGTAGCCGCAGTGGATGCTGGGACCATGCAGGCAGGCATGGCTATGGCGGGAGTCACCCAGAGCGGGCCCGAGGCCTCCGGGGTGGGCACCTCCCAGGAGGGGGAGGCCATGATACTCCTCTCGTACGTCCGCGGGCTGGCGCAACAGCCGGGGGTATTCTGGCTGGTGCCGGACTCCGAGGCGGCGGTGGGGGCCCTCCGTACGTACCAGGAGGGAGGCCATTGTGGAGATGGCATACACCACCTCTACGCCACTGTCCTGGGAGGCCAGCGCCTCTCCCCGACCTCGGCCATCAACGTGGTAACCACGCCGTCGCAATGGATAACGCACCTGAACGTCCAAGTTGATGCAGCGACGCAGGAGCCGCCTGAGGTCGACCTGACGTGGCTCCTCCGGCGCCCTTTCTCCTTCCTCCCCCCGGTGACCTACCGGGACCAGTGCCAGCTGTCCCCAACGGCGCTGAGCGACTGGTCGCAGGATCGGGCCTCCATACCGGCACGGGCCGGCTACGAGGCCCAATGGGGAGTGAACTACACATCGGGGAGTGGACTCCCCCTCGACTGGTTCGATAGTGACCAGCAGAGCCACATAACGGCGCACCGCATGGACAACATCCCTACGATGACTGTCTTGGCGCACCGGTCCTCCCACCGAGACACGGTACTGGACACCACGTGTCTCCTCTGTGGGGCGCACCCCGAAACGGCACCCCACCTCTGGGCCTGCTTGGCCCAGTCCCATGAGTGGGAGCCAGCTCGCCGGCTGCTCGTGGAGTGGCTCGATCAGAAGGTGGGGAAACGGGCGGCCCCGGTGCGCCAACAACTGTGGGAGCCGGCTGTACTGGAGCAGTGGGCAGCAGCCTTACGGGCCCCCTCCATGCTGCGAGCCCACATAGAGTGCTCAGGGCCCCACACGCTGGGGACGGAGTTCGTACGTCACGTCATGGAGGAGTCCATTAGAGTCTGGTACGCCCACACCAAGGCGCGTGCCACATTGTTGAAAGCCCGCTTGGGCCCAGGCAGCACGATGGCGTGAGTGTTGCAGGAGCTACGCCTGCACCAGCAGGCGGAGAGAGAGGGAGTACAACGGGACCTTCTGGGATGACAACTGTCGCCAGGAGGGTGACATCCAGGTTTCCCCGACCCCCCTCTTTCCGCCAATAACCACACACTTACACACGGCGCGCGCGCTACACACACAGCCCTCCCGTTTACCTGTACCCGTGGGTAGACATCCCAGCCATTGCCTTCAGGTAACAGCGCCTTCGGCACACCACACCACACCACACCTCTCTTTGACGCCGAGCAGTTGCTGTCCTGGGCTGCCTTGGGGACCCCTACCACAGGTGCGCCACACACTACACACGGCGCGGGCTTAGACACACAGTCCTCCCGGCTTGCATTTTCCTGCGTGCAAGACCATCCCAGCCAATGTCTTTTGGTAACAGCGCCTTCGGCACACCACACCGCACCGCACCGATCGTGCACGACTGTTAGAGCTGTATTGTCAATGCCCCCCCCAACCCCAACCCCCTGGTCAGCATGCCGCCGCCGGCATGGGGAGGGGCAGAAGCAGCAGTATTGCACTCTCACCTGCCAAAAACACGTTTCCCCACCGTTAGTGGACAACAATGTGCACGGTTTCCTCCTCAGAACCCAAACCCGTGCCGACACCCGGAAGCGCCACCCGGCACACCTCCTGAGCCTTCATGGCAACACCCCCGATCGGGAGCAGCTTCACACGCCCACAGCTGCTGTCGGGGGCGGACGTCCGTGGCACCTCCTGGCCGCTCCGAGAGTATGCCCTTGTGTGCACAGACCCCGTGTACATAGGCCTTCTGCATGCGTTCATTGCACAGCCAACACGATATCAGGGAGAGCCCCCCCTTGGAATTGCTAGGGCTGAAAGGTGCTCCCTTTGACACCCCTCCAGAGTTGAGGTGAGACTCCGGCAAGGGTTTGGTTTGCATCCGGCAGCCTCCGGCGGGGAGCTGCCCTTGCATCTGGCAGCCTCTGGCAGAGACTTGGGTCGCATCCGGCAGCCTGCGACACCACTCTCCCAGAAGCATAAGTCAATGTGTCTGGGAGGGCAGCGCGGTCGGAAATGACCTCGAAGAGAGGTGGTAAGATCAAGCGCAGGCGCCGTCGTCGCATACCCCCCCTTTTTGGGGTTTGTTCGCATAGCATGCCCCAATGTATGGTTTCTGACGTCTAACCCCTTGTAAAATCATCATTTTAGGACCAAAAATGATCCCCCAATGATTTTTTGGATTTTGACCCTTGTACCCCCCCCCCCCCCCCTCCGCACCTGGGTACCCCTTTTTTGGGGGGGGGTCAAAACTTCTTTGCGTGTTGTGGCCGCCGTGTGTGTATTTGAACCTGGAGCTGAAGAACTTTTTTTCTTGTATACGGACCCCCTGACCCGTGGCGGGGGTCCTGGGTCCCAACTCAAGTTGCCCCCCCCCATATGGCCCTTTGCTCGCGAGGCTAGCGAGACCGTTTTCACACTAGATAGGCCGTTTAGTTAGGCTGTTTAGTGGCATGTGAAAAGTTTTCCGGCCTCGGCAGCTCAAAAATGGAAATTTCCGAACCTGATTTTTTTGATATTGTGACCAATCACAATGATGAAATATCCTATGTAATGCATGTGGTAGACCTTCATTGTGTGTTTTTCACCGTATTTGGGTGTTGGGGGGGGGGGGGGGGGGGCTACCAAGGGGGCTGCGGCACAACCTGCTTATGCACTTTTCCAGCCTCGGCAGCTCAAAAATGGAAATTTCCGAACCTGATTTTTTTGCCATTCTGGCCATCCAAAATGATGAACTATCCTATGTAAAGCATGTTTTAGACCCTCTTTATGTGCTTTTCACCCTATTTGGCCGTCTAGACTTGGGCAAGGGGCTAGGGCACAACGTGCTTATGCAATTTTCTACTCTCGGCAGATGGCTTTCTCTCGTCCCTCTCCCCTCGAGGTGCCTTGCCGAAGGCAATAGAATTTGCGACCACCCACCTCTTTGGCAAGACTACCATAGTGAAAGCCCGGGAGAGCACCTTACAACCAAAGCACATCCACAAGTGCCACAACAGTCGGATCCGGCGGCCTCTGGCACGGAGTTGCCTTTGCATACGGCGGCCATCTGATTGCCGGAGTCTCGCCTCAACTCTGCACCCCCCTTTCTGCAGATGTCCAGCCCGCCGCCCGTGCCGTCAATGAGCCTGAAAACGTGCATCTGGTTAAGAGAAGCCCGCCCCCCATCGCCTCCGCCCACGCTGTGGACCGTCACACCCCCGGCTCCGCGACTCGCCGCACGCCCCCAAAGCACCTGCCGTCCGCCGAGAATTCCCCGGGGTCCCCCGCAGTCTCCCCTATTGCCCCGCAGACCCCCGACGCCCTGTTCCCGCGGGATCATTCGGCGCCCTTTTTGGCAACCCCCCTGGCCGCCGCCTTCGCCGCCCCCGGCGCGTCGCACGTTCCCCGGCCCCCGTCTCCGCCCGGCGCCGAAGCGCGCGTGCGCCGCAGCTCTGACCTCCGCACGACCCCGGCGCCGCCCCGACGCCGCATGTCTGCGCAGTCCTTCCATCCAACTCCCGGCTCCAGGTTCGTGCCGTTCGTCTCGTCGGTGCTCAGCGACGGGGCCGACGCGGGGTCCCCGCGCCCGCGTACCGCAGACACCACCCTGACCCCGCCGCACGCGCACGCCGGGGGGTCCCGCCTGTCCACCCCCTCGTCCTTGTCCGCCTCTGGGCATTTGCACAAGTCATGGGGCTCGCCCGTAATGCTTGATGACGACCGGATGGTGCTGCTGGCGCTGTACGGGAGCGGCCGCATCGAACCCAGCCCCCGTGGCTCGGCGGAAGGTGTGCATGCTGCTCACTGGGAGGTCGGACTTGCAACTGCCGGGGGGGGGGGGGATAGCCCCCCAGTGGGAGGGGGTTTCGGGTGGCTCATTGTAGCGCCCTGCGGCAGTGGCGCACGGCAAAGCGCCGGTCGGGCCCGGGATACTCCCGCTCCGGCAGGGCTGTTCTGAAGACCCCCCGTTTTTTTTCAAGGACAGCCCTTGAGGGCAGCCCCCATGGACCACCAACCGCCAACCGCCAACCGCCACCAACCGCCACCAACCGCCAACCGTTGTTCAGTAGTGCTTCTGTTGTCTTGTGTGCCCATGTCTTGACCATGAAGCAGAGGGCGTCCCCGTGAGCGTTCATTTCTGTTGGCGTTGCGAACCGTTTTTTTTTCCTTCCTCAAGGACAGCCCTGTGCTCCGGCGCTGCCAAATGTGTTTGGCAAATCCCAGAGCACGGGGCTCACAAGAGGGTGCGAGGCCCATGGCCCGTTTGCGGTGTAACGGAGGAATTGCACGCATTTTTGTGGAACCACCCAACGACAAGTGACGAGTGGGTGGGTGCTCTCTGGGGCGGGGCTGTCCTTTGGATGGGGACCTTTCTTCCTTTTTCTGTTGTTTTGCACCAAAGGACAGTCCGACGCCCGGAGGCCACCGTATGACACGTCACTTGGACGTATGTCTATTTGGGAACCCACCGAACCGCCCCCCCTTCTGGGCCCTGTCGGCGGGTCGGCAGGGGATTTACTCACGAGAGCCCTTTTGAAGGGCGGGGTCAGGAGAGTGGGCTCGCACCCCCCCCCCCCCCAAACGAAAACGGTGCAGAGCGCAGAAGGAGAACAAGGAAAGGAAAAACGGGAAAGAATCATTGTGGTTGTTAGAAGCCCCTGTCAGGAAAATTATCCTGCAGATGCACACCCCAGCGCGCTCAAGTCGGTGCTGGAGTCGGCAAACCCAGCATGGACTTGGAGTGTGCACCTGGATGCACCTGGTCAACGGCACGGGCAATAGCCCGTCGCCGGGACAGCCGACTCTGGAGTATTCAAACAGGATAAGTCATCCAGGGGCTCCGTTGCACAACCAAAACACGTTCGGGCCCACAGAGGGTCAGAATGAGCAGTGGTGAGAGGCCAATAGGCGCTGCCAAAGGCAAACAATCAGATACCGAGGCCTTGTCCCCCCCCCCCCCCACACACACACCAATGAATGCTGTCCTTGGACGTGGTGAGAGGGCTGGGGGCACGCAGGGTTGCTGGTCTTCACTGGAATGATTCGACCCGCTGCACTTTCTCTCGGGGCTCTGGCGGTGCCCTGTCGAGTGGTTTGTGCAGCTCTGGAACGAGTCGTGGTCCAGAAGACATGTCGGCGGCTGCTTCTCCGGTGTTTTGCTTCGCGGTTGGGGAGCGGGCCCCGAATGACTTCGCAACGCCTTTTGTTGTGGGCCCCTTGAGCGAGGCTCGAAGAGGAGCCAACAGATCCCCATGCGAGACTAGGTCGGCAGCACCCGCCGATACCCGGAGGTCCAGGGGTCGGACCCGAGGGTTGACGGACGGGGCTCCGCTTCGGTGCCTGTGGTCCGTCGTGGGCCAGCGCGCGGCGAGTGCCATCGCCAACGGGCCGCATGCCACAGGGCACTTTGTTTTGTTTCCCGGCATCAAAGTGCAGTGGTCTCTGAAGGGGCCCGGATCCTTCCGCACTGCACAACGCTGTAAAAGGGCAGTAGCAATACCTGTCTGGTATGCCCTGCAAGGAAGCGTGTGCAGTGCCAGTGACAGTGGGGGGGTTGGCACAAGGCCTTGGTGGTTGGCTCTGTTAGCCTGTGGCGGCGCCTATTGGCCTCTCGCCCTTGAGCCTTCTGCTATGACAAGCAGACATCCGCACTGCCGCGGGCATCCACCTGCCTGGGGGGGAATCCAGAATGCAACTTCTGCCCATGGTGTCCTCCCCTGACAGGGGGGGGGGGGGATGATTTCGTGCGGGCGATTATTTCGCCGAGGAAAGTTTCGGAGGGGGAAAATTGCGCCACCCTTGCAAATCCCGAAGCTTCCTCTGCCTCACACACACACACACACACACGCGCGCGCGCGCGTGCGCGCACTGCACTGCCAAAGCCCAAAGATTTCGTCGGGATTTCGCCACTTTCCTTCAAGACGAAGCTTTCACACGAAATCATCCCCCTTCTCTCCGTAAATCCCCATTCAAATAATGTGGGGCACTGTCAGAGTCCCCGGGGGCTTCTGTCTTGGGCGCCTCACTCCTGATGGGGTAGACCAGGAAAATCCAGACTGCGGAGGGTGGAATCATGTTCAGGGGGCAAGAACGGCCTGCCCCCTTTGTACGCCCGTGACTGGGCATGCCTGTGACGCGCATCACGTCGTGGATGGTGACTGTGTTGAGGGACCTGGGGGTCGGGGCGCACGCGACACACCGCACGAGGCCGGCACAGGCAAGCGCCGCCTCGTTCCTCATGCACCCCCGGTGCCCGCGGTGCTGCGCACGCGCACCGCCCTCGCAGCGCGCGCCGCCACCGTCACACGCCGCACTCGTCGCCCGCAGGCCCCGCACTCCTCAGCCCCGAGCCGGCCACAACGCCCCCCGCGGCGCGCAGCGCGGGCGCCCCTCGAGGCCCCGGACTCGGCCCGCAGGCGTCCCCCGCGCAGCCCACGGCCCTGTTCCGGCCGTGCCCGCCGCCCGGCCCCCTCCAAGAGGAGCTGAACGCCGCCCCGCTGCTGCTGCAGTCGCTCACGGACAGCCTCTCGTTCGTCCACAAAATGTAGCCTCGGGGCCTCCGGTCATGCACATGTCCCCGCGGCCTATGTCCCGGTGCTCCCGGTCCCGCTCCGAAGTGGTCGGAGGGGGTCACAGGGCGCAGAGCCCCCCCGGGCCCCTCGCCGGACCTGCAGCTGCTCTGGACCCGATGGTCCAGCGGCGCGGCCCGTGTCACGGGGGATGTCTGGCCCCAGCCGCTCCCGTGGGAACGGGGGTCCACTGGCCCCGGCCCCAGGCAATGCCACGCAGTCCTCTCACAGTGCCCCCGGTCCCGCACGCAGTTCTGCCTCGAAGCCCCTGCCGGCCCCGCGCCGTGCCCCCCGCGTTGACTTCGCCCCGAGACCGCGGAGGAGCAACGGAGTGCCGCGGCGGCCGTGCCACCCCTAAACACCAGCGCTCTGTCGGCGTTCGTGCGGGATGAACGCCCCCCTCCCACGCCAGCGAGCAGCCCCCGACCCGTTTGGGTGTCGCCCGATCTCAATGAGGGAGAACGGGCGGGACGAGCCGTGCCCGGATGATTGTGCGTGGCCCCACGGCTGCGGCCAAGGGCTCAACAGAGCACTGGCCGACCAGTCGCTGGTGTCGGGTACCAGCGATGCATTGGATTGGCCGACAACTATCGGAGGACCCCCCACCCCTGGACCCCCTCCCCCCAGACCAAAGTGACCATCGTGGGGGAAAAAAAACGAAATTTACCGTTGGGAATATCTGGTCGGGCCATTTTTGGTACACAGAATTTGGGTCCCAGACCCCCCCCCCCCTATTCTATTGCATCGCTGTCGGCTGACCATCGACGACTGCCGGCTGACCGCCAACCGCCGTCGGTCAAGGGCCCATTGCCGTCCACTTGCCCGGCCCACCGACCCATTGACCCGCCAACCGATTGCCTGGCATCAGCCATTTCCTCGGCATCGGAACGCCGGCCCTTCGAGCCGTTTCTCGGCCGACCTCCGGACAGGCCCAATATTTCCAGCGTCGGTGGTGCTGCTGGATGCCGGAGGAGCCGGGACGGGCCATCGTGAGCCGTGTCTGACATGTGGTGAGTTCTTCTGCATTCGCTATCCCAAGCGGCAACGGGGGGACGAGATCGTCCTCTTTTGCCTACTGACATCGTTGGTGCTGCCCAATGCTCCATCCGCTAATGCACTCCGCCGTCGCCACGGAGGGCCTCCCATGGGAATCGGGTGGGGGCAGGGGGGGGGGGGGGGTCGTGTGGGCGACATCCACGACATCATTCGAGACAACCCATGGCGTTCGCAGCCCTGCGGAGGCGGTCGCAGGACGATATGTGGGGGTATACTCCCCAGACTCTGTGGTCAGCATTTTGTGCAAACCACGAACCCCCCACGGGAATGCATTGCAGCCTGTGCCTGAGCATACCCCCCACCCGGGGATGCATTAGAAGGGAAGGGACCTCAGAGGCGGCCCCAGAAGCGGTTGGGCAGGCGGTTGGAGGAGGTTGCCAAATCGGTTGGGGACGGTTACTGTCGGCTACAAATGCCATTGAAGCTGGCACTTGGCGTCAGGGAGACAGTGGCTGGGCATAGGCTGGGCGCGCTGGAGGTGGTTGGGGTACCCCCCCCCCCCCCATTCCAATGCATCCCTGCTCCCACCCACACACATGACATCACACGTGATAACGCAAATCAGGTCGTCGTGTGTGAGGTCCGAGTGGTGGACTTCCAATGTTTTGGGTCCAGTCGTCCCCGCGGTCCTGCGGTCCTGAGAGGCGGGGTTTCCCAATGAGGGCGTGCCCGAAGAGGGCCCTGGGCCGCCACACAGAGGGCGTCGCACACTCCGGTGGCGCAGACGCGGTGCGGGCGTGCGCCGACGGAGGGGACTCCGCGGGACAGCGCCGTGCATGAGTGGCTGTGTAGATTTCGCAGTCCGACCCCTCAGCCTGATTCTGCCGTCTCAAAGGGGCAGGCGGGGAAGGAGTGCCTTCTCGACTCATCTCGCACAAGAGGGAGGGTAGGTACATGTATGCTCAATCCCAAAGACATGGCAATCCATTCCTGAGAAATGCGGCTGTAGCCCCTTTTGACCGCTTCTCCTCAGCCTCAAGCGCCGTTTGCGCGGGCAGTCCGGGACCGAACGATGCGTTTCAAGCAAAAGCGCCCGGAAGTTAACGGCACCAAATCGGTTTTGCGTGAGGCCAAGCGCCTTTGGCTGCCTGCCACAGGCCTCTTTGCCCGGTCGACCGACGTTTTTTCACCCCTTCTCCGAATCAGAGGAGGGTGTTGCTGACCTCTGTGGTCGCGCGCACGCCCTCCGTTCGGACACTGCGCCGCAACCCCCGAACAACGACGGCCATGCCGTCGTCACAGGGCAAACAAACGGGCCCCGTTCCGGAGCGGGACGCGCCTCGTGCATTGCCCGCCCTTTGTGCCCTTTGTGCGTCTCGGATTCCCACGTGACGCAGGTGAGGACTGCGTTGAAAGGCAGTCGTTGAATGTAAGATGGCGCTGATGTGGGCCCATTGTACTGGGGGACGGAGGGTCGTGGCTCTCTCAAGAGTTGCACGTGACCGCGCCTCTGCCTCGAAGTGCGCCCCATCGCCCTTTGTTTTGATGTGACTTGCTGCCGCGGCGACGGTGGCGGCTCCCCGGGCACGGCCGTCGTGTGCCCCGGTACAGCGCGGCCCTTGTCCAGCACGACGCATCCCCGACGCATCCTCTCACCATCTGACCCCCTGACCCGGACCGCATTTGCGCAGGGGCGGTCACGTAGGTGCCCCCCTCCCCCCTCCTCTTGTTTTGTTCGCTCTGGTACCCTAGGCCTAGTGCCTATTGTGCGCCCACGATACGAGACTGTGATACTTTACGTGAACAGACATGCCACTGGCGTCCGGTAGGGAATCTGGGTCTCGTTAGGAATCGGCCCTGTGCTGTGTGCCACCCAGTAATACTCGCCCCACCCACATCCAGAACTCAGTAGGAACCTGCTGCATCCGGTGCATGGCTCAGTAGGGCCCAGACTTGCTTGGTTGTGGCTGGCTTGGCAGACGCTAGTGGCAAGTTTGTACGTGACCTGAGCTGTGTTCTTACACACGGCTCACGTGTGCAGCAGGAGCAGTCCTCATTGGTGTCTCATCAACAATTTTGTGCTTCTGCATGGAGCACCGACGTGCTGCAATGCGCCGCACTGCAAAGGTATTGCCACGCCATTGTGCAGGGGGGCAAGAGTTGCCCTCATGCGGTCTGCTGTCTCTGCCCAAAATCTCAGGTGGCATACCTGGTTTTCCCCACCCCAACGTTCGCCCACCCCAAGTTCTCACCACGGCCGTCACATCGTGCGCTCTTTTTGGACCTCCAGAGTTGCTGTATTCGGCAGAGGGGGGCTTTAGGCACCTACGACACATCCTTCAGGCGCTGCTGCCTCTCGGCACCCTTCCCGCCCCTCAAGCTTGAGGCTTCTTCATTTTTATTTCCGTTTCTTTGTGAGATTGTGTCAGTAATCCATTTGTTGAGATGAGTTGCAACTCTAATCCGATGGTTAGCCAGATTCTCCCTCTATGTTGTCCAGCATGCCTACCCATCAAATACCCTGAAATCTTCCAATACCCCTTTCACAGATATTTGTCCTGTGCTTTGTCTTGCCACTCTTTCCAGCCAAGGTAGCCTCACCACCACCACCACCACCACCACCACCACCGCTTGCAAACCCAGGTTTCCCCAGAAACCCCAGTTTGGCGTCACTGCCTCTCTTCTTCACAGTGCGCGCTCCCGCCCGTCAGATGGTTGTTCGATTTATACTGTGCCCGTGCCTTGAGGGAGCGGGGACCAGGGAACCAGCCAAACCTCTTTCCTCACTTACTCTGTTTTTGGAAATCATGGTTTAGTCTCAACTTGTGGAGCGTGTGATGTGTGGAATGTGCAGCACAACTCTAAGGGCAACTGTGGGCGCCCCTGCAGAAGCAGGAAGAGCATATGGCCACTGCCCGACAGTTTGACAGACCCAGCTGCTTCCCTTCAACAACTGCAATGAATGGCGGGCTGGCCGGTCACATCCGGCTCCGATGGTCTGGGATGGGGGGGGCACTCGAAGGTGGGAAGTTGGACCAGTGATACCAAAAGGCTACGAAACAGGCGACACGGATTTTGTACAAGCCTCCTCGTCCTTGTCATCAGAGCCTGTGTCGGTGATGCCCATCCAGCATGTGCAACAATTCAAAATGGTGTGGTCGCGCAGAAGGATTTCCATAATGGACCACAGGCAGATGTACAGTGGGTTTGCAGTTTGACCACAATTGCGTTTCTTGCAAACATTGTGTGATTGACAGTTTGTTGACATTCTGTGGCACAACCCCTGGGGGAGCGGTCGTCACTTCATGACTGTCACCCCTTCCCAGGGAAGGGACAGGGATAAAGGGTGGCGAACCAGATGATTATTTATGCGGGGACTGTAAGGAGCGCTCTGCATGCAGCATGCAACATTTGCACAGTTGCCAAAACCAAAAAAATTGAAAGATGAAATCAGGGCAAAAGTTCCAATGGAGAGGTTCGCAAGCCAGAGCACCGGATGGTATGAGGACCGGCTACTCTGCAGTTCGACATAAAAGATGGGCCCTTCTGATGATCAGCTCTAGTAGAGGAGGGGCGGTGGCTGGCAGATTTCTTGGTGCAAGCTCTGGGCAGATGGGCGCTGTGTGCGTGCTGTGTTTGTGCTGTGCACAAGTGCCACAACTTGCCTAGGAAGCCTCTCCAAGACCCTGTCTTTTTTGGGGGGGGGGGGCGGGGAGTCTGCCACTGCTGTGGCTATTGATTGCCAAGAATGGCTGTTTGCAGTTAAATAAAGTGTGGATGCTTCGTGGGTGTGTAGCACAATTCATGAGGCTGTATTATGTGTCATTTTTCATCTTTTGGGCATACTGTACCCTGCAGTCATGTTAACAAGGGATTGCAGATGTGGCCCATTTCGTTCAGTGTTCAAAAGTGTCCCATTCTATTGGCTGCTGAGTAATGCCAAAACCCAATTGCTTTAGGCCACAGTGCATTTGCCTCCCTCAAACATCCCGACCCCAGAATGCTCGAAGCTGAGTCAGAAGTTGGAGCAATTTGAGGTGCTCTTCTGTGCATTGTAACCCAGTAATACTTTCATTCTCCCAAGTCTGTGCACAAGCTTTTTTGCCAGCAATCTTGTGGTACTTGGTTGCCTGTTGCTTTCTGTGGACCCATTCTTCATTGCAGGAACAGTGTGAAGTTCCATCAGTGTATGGGAGAAATTCTCTGACATGTGCATGTCAACAAATCTATTCTGCTGCATGTCTCGAACATGTTGGAAAATATAGTTGCAAATTGGTTGGCATCCTCTGCCAAGAGGTATGAGTTTGGATGCGTTGAAGCGGGACAAAGTGATAAGTGACATAGTGTTGGGCAAGTGTGGGCAGGTGATTGGCAAGTTTTTCAACCAGTAGACTACTTTGTTGTTTTTTTTTCACGGTGACGGTCGCCACTCATGTCAACAATATCATTGACGTAATGTTCCATCACTTCGATTTCTTGCCATTATTGAAATACAGGCCTACGAAAAAGAGGTTTGTATTGAGCTGTAACAAGAAGCAATTGTCATCTCAAGCTTTGCCTTGCAAGGATCTCCGTGGCCCTTTGAGATGAAGCCCTTTACATTGCATGACATTTGCTTGTGTTGCATGTTCTTGTCATACATACACCAATGGGTGAAATACCATCAAGCTATGAAGATGTGCAATTTTTCTAGCGTAAAGATTTGTCACCTCGCTTGCAGTGCATTTCACGTTGAATATTGTTATGAAACATTCTGAACATATCACAATGAGTATAGTGTTATTGTTGTCAAACCCAAAATGAATAATGGAGAGTTATGAAAACACGAAAAATTCATTATTCAAGTGTCTTGACGGACTACACTATGAATTAAGACCTTGGCTTGTAGCACACGAAGAGCCTCATTCTTAGCTTCCACAATGCCATCTGTTTGCGCATTGTTTTTGTGCATGATTGTAACGCCACATTCCTCTTCTAAAAGCCCGATGAGGCTTAGAACCAAAAAAAATGAACAATTCTATTGAAGTATGTGCAATGTTTTTTCGCAAAAATTTTCACTTCGAAAAATTGGTGAAAGATGAATGCCATGCAATTCCATACAGTCCAAAATGAAGGTCTTTTTGTTATTTTGATTCATTATAGTGCTGAGAAGATCCATGAATCTCAATTTTGGAAATGACTGTAGGAGTTATTTGATCAAAAAGCGCATGCACATTTGTGGAAACGGTGGTTGATGGCTTTGTATGAAAAGTTTCAATTGCAAGTTTAGAAATGGATCAAATTAGAAAAGTTTTCCATGATGCGCATGCTGTAGAAACCAACAATCTGCATTGAGTTTTTTTTGCCAAGTGGTGAATGGGCACCGCACGGCACCATAAGAAAAAGTCTGTTTTGCCCAATAATGTTTGCACACCGCACAACATAGGTGAAAATTCACAATACAGCACCACCATTAGGGACAGCAAAAATGGGACAACCGAGGTAAGAATCCGCTTCATCTCCATCCAAGCCAACTCCATGAACTTTGGCATCATCATGATCCACATCCTCTTCCATCACCTTGACCTTATTGCCGCCATTAATTGGTAGACGAGACCCTACTTCCAAGCAAACTTTCCAACTCAAGTTTCAGCAAACTACTTGGCAAAAAAGATTCTTTCTTTTGATAAAGAAACTTTGTGGGTGGCCTACTTTTCGGGAACCTTATATTGGTACAGTGCCATTTTCAAGTAGACATCTGCAAGCGTGGATATTCACAGTGTGATTGCCGTCGTCCTGCTGCGTGCAAAGCTTTCGGGGGCCAATCCCACTTGTATATGCAGGATATGAGTGCCATGGTGCCAAGGGTATTATTCATGACAAGATGCATGCTTTCTTGGTATAACAAATCCTTTTTAACCTCAATTGGCACTAGGCTACGACTTGTCTTGCCACTGCTTCATATACACGCGGTTGTTGCAATTTTTTTCGTTCAATGGACGTTGTGGTGTGGTCATGTTGCCGTTGCGAAATGTGCATCTATGTCTAAAGTTGTACATTCCTCCTAACAATAGCCCCTCACGTTTGTGTCACCTTCGTTTTCAATCCGTAGATCGAGCATAGAGATAGCTTCAATATTGTCGCGTTCCGTCGGCGTCATTAAATTACCAAATCTTATCGTTCCACCATCGTTCACGTACGTAAGTACTCAGATCTTGGGGAGGCTTAGGGGAAGGCTATGCGAAGCACACCGCTTACAAAGAACGCTTCATGAGCACAAATGTTGCTTGCTGGGACAGCTCAACTTGTGGTTGCCTTCGCTTGTTTAGTTTGGATTTGGGTGTCGACTTTGGCCGTGTTTGGGGCGGACTTTTGGTTGTGGCTCCACGGCTGCAACTACTGCCAAATGCAAAGCTCTAGACGGTGATTGCATTTGTACTACAAAAATACTGATTGCAAAATGATTTTATGCGAGCATTTTTGGTTCCACCCGTGACAACAAAGACATCAATCCACATTGATGAAGCACATGCCTAAAAAGCAGCTTCACACGTACCACCCACAGATTCATGAGGCACATGCCTAAAAAGCAGCTTCACCCCTACCACCCACAGATTCATGAGGCACGTGCTCACCCCTACCACCCACACATTCATAAGGCACATGCCTAAAAAGCAGCTTCACCCCTACCACCCACAGATTCATGAGGCACATGCCCAAAAAGCAGCTTCACCCCTACCACCCACACATTCATGAGGCACATGCCCAAAAAGCAGCTTCGCCCCTACCACCCATAGATTCATTGGGCACATGCCCAAAAAGCAGCTTCACCCCTACCACCCACTCGGGGCGGAGATATCTTCACTACATTACCATACCATACCATACCATACCATCACCATTGCCAGACATCACTTCATCGTCAGCACTTTAGCTAGCGAGTATCCTTTGCTATACCGTCACATTATTGTAATACTTTACTATCGTTGTATGCACATATACGCATTCTAATGGCTACTTCTATGGCTGCTTTGTAGTACACTGGTGCCTTTGTAGCATACTTTAAGTATAGTCACTCTCAACTCCAAGGCTTAATTCCACAAATTACCCACAGCTCCCGCAATTCGGCTGGGTTTCTATAATCCATCTGCTGTTAATTTCTACTTCTAGGGTTTACTTTTCGGCGATGGTGGACCTGGTCGGCCTACATTTCGCGCTTTTTAGATCGCGCCAGGTGACCGCACCACCGCATTACGAAATTTGGCATTTGGCACAACCACATGTTGTCTAAATGTGGGGCGCCTGACTGTTCTTCCGGTTTGATCCCAATCATTTCGCACGCGCCTGTCCCAATGACGAGATTGGACGAGATGGAAGAGTGGGTCGTCATTTGGCCAGCGCAGCACACATTGTCCACTTAAACAATCACAAAGGATTCATCTTGCAAAACATTTAGGGTAAGGGGAACACTTCAGGAATACGTGCACAAGGTTGACGTTGACGTGTATAAGGTGTTGGAAAACAATTCTTTTCTTTGAGTCCGCAGAACCCCTCGCTGCCCGGCCTAAGGAGTCCTGTGCGTGCCTGCTTGTCCTGTCAAGGAGATCACTGCATCCGTCCATGTAGAATGTCATCCAACCTGCTCTCGTGTGTTGTGCTTTGCTGTACGTGTGCAACCAGCCTAGCTACTTACCATGTTTGTGGATCAAAGAGCAACTAGCTAACCCTAGGAAAACGACAACCAAAGTGGAGAAGGAAGAAGGACTTACCTCACGAACTCCAGAACCCGACACGTGCACTCAACAATGGAAAGAACGGTCCATGAGCAAAGATACCACACAAAGAATGGGATTTTCTGAGTGTCTATTTTTTTTCGGTAATGGCCGTTTGAGAACTTATCTTGTCGCACTCGTTGCTCTCGTCAGTCTTCGGATTGCACAATCAAAAATTCAACACACATTGATCATGAAATGCCGTGCGCATTTTGTTCGAAATTCGTGCTCTTGGTGGCGGTGTGTGACCTTTTTGATGTGCTTCACATTTTCATGCGCCAAGTGGAGTACATGAAGAAACAAGTGGAATGCATGTGGTTGCAATCGGGTCAAATAGGGTGCCAACGACATTGATGATAGTGGTGATAGTGGCAGCACCCGCCGCAATCGCAGTAATAGCAATAGTGGCAATGGTAGTAGTGGTAGTAGCGCGCCACTAATCATGGTGCATGATTTTTGTGCGCCATCAAAATGCTGTTGTTGTGCATCCGGTGCAATACTGTACACGTCCGTTGCCCAAAACGATTGAGCTTGTGCACAATGGTGCATGGCCACAAATACGCCTGTGGCGCAATAGCCCTTGTTTTTATGGGTGGGATAGGTTGCCTCCGCAGTGAATCCCAGTGCGCCTAACCCTAACCCTAACCGTGTTAACATTGCCTATAGAATTTGTGTTGTGTTGTGTTGTGTTGTGTTCTTTTCGTGTTGCGTTGTGTTGTGTTGTTTTGTGTTGTTTTGTGTTGTGTTGTGTTTTGTTGTTTTGTCTTGCTTTCCCTTTGTGTTATGTTGTGTTGAGTTGAGTTGTTTTCCTTTTGTGTTGTGTTGTGTTGTGTTGTGTTGTGTTGTGTTGTGTTGTGTTGTGTTGTGTTGTGTTGTGTTATTCCTTGTTTGCTTTGATTGTTGTGTTATGTTGTTTTGTTTTGTGTTGTGTTGTATTGTGTTGTGTTATTCCTCGTTTTGTTTTCTTGGTGTGTTATGTTGTTTGTGTTGTGTTGTGTTGTTTTGTGTTGTGTTGTTTTGTGTTGTGTTGCGTTGTTTTGTTTTGTGTCGTGTTGTGTGGTGTTGTTTGTGTGTTGGGTTTTGGCTTGTGTTGGGTTTTGGCTTGTCTGCTTCAATCCATCACCAATAATGGTGTGAAGAGATGTTGTCACACGCATGTGTTGTATAGTGCACACAACATAACACAACACAACACAACACAACACAACACAACACAACACAACACAACACGACACAACACAGCGCAAAGCAACACAACACAACCTCAACATCCCCGTCTTTTGGTGTTGGCGTGTGTAGGCAGAGGGGGGGGGGATTTTCACCTCTGTGTTGGGGCGGTGTTAACACAACACAGTAGGGGGTGGGTATTTTTCATCTCCGTGTTGGCCGGCAGTGTTAACACGCCTTTTGCCCACGTGATGAGCAGGTGAAGGGCAACAACGTAGAAGCTTTCAAATAATGACACGTATACAAATTACCTCGTTGCCGCCTCGCCAACACTTTCGGTTGTCCGCTTGGGTTCCGATGCGGACATTTCGGGTCGTCAAAACCAAATGCGCAAACCCCTACGTGCGAACCGTGCGAACTTCGTGAAATGTTTCCCCAAACTCGAAATCATTTCGTGGTGCGCGAATTTTAATTTAATCTTGTGGTGCTTATTGTTTGCTATGTAAGGCCCAAAACAGTGTGATTGAAGTGCATTTCTTCGTCCTTCTAGTGCCAAATAGTTATCTTCTTAGCGAGTGTGTGCTTAGTTGGAATGACGTTCCTTATCGCATGTCCCACTTCTCAGCTATGGCTTCATTTCAATTTTGAAATGGAACCATACATGATTCCGCCTCCTTTTCCAGGCCCTCCTGGCCACCCTCATCACCATCACCACCATCACCACCATCCCTTTGGACCTCCAAGTCCTTTCCATCACCACCATCCTCACCATCATCACCATCATCCACATTTTCACCACCACCACCACCACCACCATCACCACCACCACCACCATTGGCCACCACATTTTGCGGGCTCATTTTCCGACGAATTCTATGACGGCAACGATAATGCGCCCGCAACAACGCCGAATGATGGTCCCGGGGATGATGACCACGTAGGATTCAAAGAACCAGCAAATGCTGCTCAAGAATCCGACGCACAAGAGGTGAGACCGGAACCCCAAAATATCGAGACGCAACCGTTGCAAACCGATGCACCATTGCGAGAAGAGGTCAATGGAGTTGCCGAAGGGGGCCCCATTGAACATGCAAGTGCCTTCCACCAACAAATCCAACAAGGCTCCGACCCAAGCTCGCCACAAGCAATGCCCGAAGGAGGTTTTTCGCATCAACTTCCCGAGCAGAATGCCCCACAATTCCAAGATCAAGATCCTCGAGAAGTTGATCAGCCCCCGCCAAACGAAGGCCCCGAGGTCAGAGAGGGCGATAACAACGACAACCGCTTTGAGCCGCCCTACCCGGAGTCGCCAATCTTACCTTCCGAGTTTTCGGCACATCCTTTGCCGTTCTTTCCTCCGGGCCCTCCGGTTCCTCCTGGGCCCTCCACGGCATTTTTGCCCATCGTTCAACACCATCAAGCGACCGTGTTCTCTTTGCGGAATGAATTGGCCATGGTTGCTCAACAATTGGCTGCCGCCGAGCAACACATTCAATTGATGCAACAACGCGAGGCGGCTTTGCGCGCGACCCAGCCGGAGGCACCTATGGGTAGTTTCACACCCGTGTTGCTACCTCCATTGATGCCCGTCCCTCCGTTAGTTGAAGACTCAGGAGCACTTATGGGCAAGGAGCTTGGTCATTTTGTGGACTACTTAGACCGTTCAACTCTTGAATCCGGAGTCAAAGATGGATCTTTGGTGGTTGGAAAGCTAGAGATATCACGCTTCTCGGACGACGTGGCGTTCTTGAGAAATCCATTATTTGGAGGGCAGGTCGTGCGCCACCTTCCTCGGTCGTTCGGTGCATTGCCTTCCTTACCGCAGCAAGTGCACTGCGACATCGAATTGTGCACTGCACAGATTTTGGGTGTACATTGCACGATCCGTTGTGCACGGAAGCATACCATGAAAAGAGCCTGGATTTACCACCATTTCGAATCGTTTTTTCGCCTTTCATAGGTGCAAGTGGTCGGCCACTTTGACCGAAATAGAGCCTTGCCCGAGGATCTTGTTGTCGTACGCTTGCGACCTCGGGATCAATGGACACCTCGAGACATCATGAATACTCCGACCCCAAAAATTATCCCGATCTTGACTAGTGTTGGGCAAATGTTGGATGATGCCGCTACCACGACGATCAACGATTCCTTTGGTGTAGGAGTGGATCCCATTGCACGTTACACCCCTCCGCAATTGAATTCGGCGATGGTGTGCCCATTTTGTGCATTGTACCGCCAAACACCATTCCATTGTACCCCATGGTGTGGAGAGCATGCAAACGCGCTTGACGAGGGAAGAAACATTGTCTCTCCCCATCCGCCGCTCGCGCTCAACCCCCGTCAATTGCCTTCCATTGCCAACCACTACCCCGTACCGTCAAAACAGGGTCCAAAATACCGCGATGCGCCCACCCGTACACCCTTTGGCATGGAAACGCTTGCGCGAGCACATGCACCGTGCAAGTTGCGGGAAAGGGGGCAAGGCTCCCATCCAGTGCAAAGCTGAAGGGAAGGATTTGACTGTACCACGGTCAATGTAGCAATAAGTTTTCGCTTGTCTCACAGGTTGCACGTGGCGATGTAGTGAGCGTTCTCTCCTCGAGGACGAAGCAGGAGTTGTTTTGCCGCATTCAGTCCGCCAAGTCGAACGCGTGCGAGGACGGCACGGTGGTCCTTTCGAACCAACAACCAAAAGACATCAAACCTATGCCGGTCGATCAATTTGGAGTGGTGGTGAATAGGTCTTTGGTCTTTGCGAATGTCTGCTCCTTACCCGCTTTGTGGAGCATGTGGTGCACAATCGCACACCAGCCAAAATTCAAACCGAGTTCTAAGAGAGGGTACTCAAGAACGAGTGTGTTGGAGGTTGCACTAGTGTGCCCACCAACACAACAATGGGCGGGGCAGGGAGGTCACATCACAGCACCACATGTGACACTAGTCCATGCGAAGTATGCCGCACACTTGCCATGAGTTTTCGAGCATGTGCTTTATGGAGGGTGTTGATAAGCAGGAATGTAGAATGTATTGCACATCTTTATCATGGATTTACAATTTTGAGCATTATGAAAGTATATTTCATCGAGCCCGCATGGAAGTCTTCCGAAGCAGGAAACACCCCCTCATGTTGCGACCAAATACCTTTTTTTCCACCACTTTCTTGTCTTTTCCCTCTATCCTCCTCGTGTCGCGTGGTTTGGTTACTTGCAGAGAAGGTCAAAAGTTCATTCGTGTGGTGCCAGTGGACCCGCAGTTCCCGTGCATCGAAGTTCCCGCTGATTCTTTTGCACCGGAAGTCCACCCCAATGCCCTAGTGCTGGTGTCCTTGCCGGAGAATCCGTGGCCGATATCTGCCCCTGTGCCGCAAGGCTCCATCGTGGAAGTCCGCAAAGCCACATTACAGGCAGAATATGATCTTATTCTGCATGAGCTGGGAATGCACAGCGATTTTCCTGAGGCCGTGGCACAGGTTGGTCCTTTATTTAGGCAGGACAGACTGCGTTCGCCACTCGTACTCGTCGTCTTTTTTTTGTCAATTCCGTTCAAACACGAGCCGAGAGTCAAGGGGCAATTCTGGAATGCGACTAGCCTTCAACTGTGAGCTTCTCGAATGTGCTTGGCTGATGGCGGATGCAGCCGATGGCTGCAAAGGTCGTTGGCGGTCGAACGGTGGGGGGGGGGGGGGGGCGAGGCGGGGTTTGAGTTTGGAAGACTGGGAGGATCAGTTACGGGCGGTTGTGAAAGTTGGCGCACATCCAAAAGCACTGCCGACTTTATTTGCATTCGGAGGATGGGGTTAACATTCTTGAGGAGGCCGCCAACAACAGTGATCTTGTCAAGCCCTCAGCAGCATTCAGTGAATTTTGGTTCTGCTGACGTGGACACTGCTTTCACGGCCCCGGTTTCTTGCCCGCTTCGTTTGTCTTAAGGCAGTAGCACTATGGGGATTTCGAGCGTTGGCACATGAGTTTCGCTGCAATTCGTAAAATCCCCATGTATATTTTGCAAAGGCTACAGTCCTTGGGGCTGGTACATTTTTGCGGCAGGTAATTCATATTCCTGCTTTTTTTTTTAACCCAGGCCAAGCCGCCCGTGGTCACCCACGCCGATTGGGCGTACAGGACTGATTTGCGTAGCAGTGACCTGTCCATCATGATTGAAGACCAGTCAGCCGGGATGGATGGGATTGACGGCGCAGTGTCTTGCCGCGTAGTTGATGTGGAAGGTATTGTTTTGCCCTCACCTCTCCAGCCGGTGGAAAACGTGGTGTTGTTGAGAAATTGATGAGAGTTTGTGACGTTGTGAGGGAGTTGAAAGCTGTTTGAACAGCGGATCATGCGGGTTGTAAGGTTTCGCTGGTCGTTGAGGCAGCGGTCTGTGTGTGTGCCAGGGACGCTGTGTTTGCGTGGCGTCAGCTCGGTTGGTCGAGCATGCGTTCAGGATCACGGGCTTGAACCCCACATCGTTGGGTAATTTATGTGGGATTTTATGTTCATTTGCAGCGCCAACTAAAGGTCACTGCACAATGGCTGGGGAAGTGGGTTTCGGTGTGCGGGGGGGTTGTGGCTGGTGTGGGGCTGGGGGTTGGAAAATCGGGACCATGACTCGAGCTCTGACTCTCTGACTGATTCTGATCGTGACTCTGACTGATTCTTTCTAGCTCATGCCATACTGGCTGTCTACCCTTCAGTTCAGTATTTTCTGTTTCGGCCAAATTTTGATTTGCATCGAGTCTGCCTGTGGGCTTGTGTGGCCTTCAAGGGACACCTCCCCATGCCGACCCTTTGGGGCTCTTGAAGAGATGTTGCTCGAACAGGAACACGGGAAGGAAGCAGGACGGGGCGTGCCTGCGGTCCATGCTGCAGCCAGTCCTTGGCATGCCAGTGCTCAGGAGTTTGTTCCCTTAGGTTCTGGCGGGTGCGTCGGTCACTCTCACCAAATGTCTAGTTGGTAACATTGACCGACGTGGGGCATGTTTGGTGAGATTGACCGATGCACATGTCTGTCCACATCACCCGGGTGTAGCAGTGGTCAATCCCACCACAGTTGCCTGGTCATTTCGGTCAATCACTTCACCTAGGCACGCGTGTTGGTCAATCTCACCACATTCACCCCAGGGTGCATGGTCGTCTGGGTGCGCACTTTGCTCAATCTCACCAATCTCACCTCATTCACCCGGGCGTGTGCCTTGGTCAATCTCACCAAATTAAGCTGGGCGCGCGTGTGGACCTCACCACATTCACCCGGGCACGTGCATTGGTCAATAGCACCAAATTCGCCCAGGCGTGCGCGTTGGTCAGTCTCAAGTTCCTTTCAAACACAAAAAAACCCCACAAAAACGGAGGGAAGAGAGAGGCATCTAATGCCCGCTGTGTGCCTCAAAATAAACCGGGTTCAGCAGCTTCTGGTGGACGGCTGTGTCAAACAAGGCCCACCCTCCAAAAATTCCTAGCCATCATGGAAGACCATGGTGTGGCTAGAAAGGGGATTCAAATGCTGCTGAACACAAACACCACCACATTGAGACACAAGCCCCCAGGTTGGTTTATTGTTGAACCCTTTTGTTCCAGGCGGTGGGGGGGGGGGTTCCGGATAGGGGGCTCTGTTGACCCCGGGCCCCGACTTTGAACCCCCTGTGTGATATCCCGTCTGGTTGTTGTTTACGGGGCCCTGGACAGTCATTCTTCGCTTCGCATGTTGTGTTGGGTCACTGCTTTCTGTTGGCTGCTGCGGCCGGTGCTCCTGCTGGTGTCGTTTCCGCGTTCGCAGAGCCCCGTGGTTGGTGTGCTGGGGCTGTTCTGGATGTGGCGGGATGTCCCGTTTGCGCGTCAGCGGCGCCCAGTAGTTGGCATACTGGGGTTGTGCTGGTTGTTGCGGGGGTCGTTTGACTGTTTTTGCTGTCCACACACCTCCGTCCTCAGGCCATCCACAACCTGCCTCGCTGTGTTTCTGTGTGCGTGAGGCCCAGGTGCCCTGCTCCTCCACGCGTTGTCCCGGCCGTCCACCACATACGCTTCCCCACTCCATGGGTCGCGAATGCGCAGGGCGCGTTCCTTGTTGGTTACGGGTAGCGTGTGCTTCACGGGTGGCGTGCGCTCCGTCATAGTTGCCGCAGGCGGCGTGCGCGCCTGCATGGTGTCCCGGGTGATTTACGCTACACTGTGACCGCGTTGTCGTCCTTGGTTCTGCCCACCCCAGTTTTATCGGAGGTTCTTTCCCTTGCCTGGCCCACCTTTCCTTCCCACAGGGCGCTTCAGGGGCCCCGGCGGTGACCCACTGGGTGCTGGATCCCCTGGGCACAGACGAACAACGGTGCTGTGCCGCAGGGGCCCCAGGGCTAGCTCCCTGGGTGCCTGATCCCCTGCGCACACTGGTGGCTCCACAGACCGCTTCAGGGGCTCCAGTGGTGGCCCACTGGGTGCTGGGTCCCCTGGGCACAGGCAGACAAAGATTTTGCGCTGCAAGGGCCCCAGGGTTGCCCCCCCCCCGCCCCCCACCTCCGCAGCCACTGTCATCCATCTTCCACCAACCACCAAGCCACATGCACTTGCCAAGGTGCATGTAGCCTACCTCCAGAGAGGAACCTACAGTGGAAACTATTGGCTATGTAATGGCAATACTGGTGATGTGGGGTTCACGCGCCCCCCTCCTGCAGACGCAAAACAGGACGGGGGTTCTGTGCCACTGCTGTTGGCGAATTTGGTGAGATTGACCTGAAAAATGCACAAATGAGAAATGCATGAACTGAAGGGCTCGTTGGCTGGGGCTTTGGGTCAGGAGGGGCGGTGAGGAGGTACTGTGGTGGAGGTGGTGGGGTGTGACATAACAAAGGGGGTGCTTCCCGTGCGGGAATTGTGGGGCCTGCAGCACGCCAGAACAGAAACCTACCCGGGGAGTGCAGAGCCTTATGGCGACTTGACAACCATCATCCTCTAGGTGGGCTAGAAAGAGAAGACTCGGGGCCACTGTTGAATTATGCACTTGGATGTTGAATATTAGGGGCCACATGCAATGACTGTCCTCATTGTGGAACCCAGAGAAGCCGCATGATGCAGGAATGCAACGGATGGAGCTATCAGTGGCGCTTTCAGGGTCAGCGCCGGGTCATAGCATCCTGTGCACACCATGCGCGCCTGGCTCCCGGATATGAGGTGTTTCGTGGGTATGCACGCAGACATGCATTTTCTTGCAAAATCGTCCAACACCATTTCATTCCTCACTGGCACTGTGGTGTGTGAGGGGGTGGTGGTGACCCAAAATAGGTGAAGACAATTGAGGCTTTCTCTGGCTTAGCACCTGCCCACCAAATGGTTACCTGCAACCGACGATCAATTTCAAGGCCCTGTCCGACCTTCTGCAGCCATGGAAAATCTTGTACAACCACCAACCGCCCTCGACAGCCCTCCTTGATCCTCCCGCCACAACCCCATACGCCCCTGCTCCTTGGCGCTCAACGGGCGACGTCCCCACAGCCGTGCAGCACTTGTTGTTCTCGGACCTTGTATTTCTGTCAGGGCGACAGGCTTACCGCATCGGGGTCCACATCCTCGACGTCACCCATTTCCTGACAAGCGACAGTGCCATCGACCAGGAGGCTGCCGTGCGCTCCATCTCCCTGTCGATGCCGGACTGCACGATCCCGATGGTCCCGCCTGCGATCGCCGGGTGCTGTGCCATCGGGAACAGCGGGGACACCCTCGCGTTCTCCCTCTTGTGGACCGTCACGGAGGACGGCACGGTGCTGACGGAGTGGATGGGGAAGACTGTCATCCGGCATTGGTGCAGCATGTCCGCCCAGACCGTCAGTAAGCTGCTCAAGGGGCAGGCCACCGTGGAAGACGTGCAGATGATGGTCGAGCCACACGTACAAGAGCAGGTCTATGCACAGGCCGGGTCCAGGGCTCGTGGTTCTGGTGCGAGCGCTGTTTGGAAGAAGGAACACGCACAGTGGTAGGGGGGGTTGGCCCGTAGCACCGCGGCTACCGATGCGGTGCAACGCGGGTGCAAGCCCGCTTTTTGGGTTTTAACGCCCACCCCCCACCCCCCCCACACGCACTGTACAGCTCCTCGATCTGCCACGCTCAGGTCTCACACCAGTCAGCCCCTCCACGTGCTGAATACCTGGTGCACTTGCACTGCAATAACTGGTGTATCCATGACACTTCAATACCTGGTGCAACCCCCCCCCCCCCCCCTGTTCCGGTCACCGGAATTGCCGGAACGTGCCAGAACGTTGTGAGCTCAATGTTTTTCAGTGAAAACGCTTGCTGCTACTGTCAACATTGTCGTCCACTTTGCCAGTAACACTTTTGTTCCTCCATCCACTGGCCGAGATGTTGAAATGTTGTTTTTGTGGCTCCAAGGGGGCATCCCTGACTGATTTCCATGATCTGCAACTGAAGGAGCAGCTGTTATTGCAACAGAAATGGGAAGATGACGTTGACGTTGATGAGGGAAATGTCTGTGATTTGTGTGTCCATTCTGTCAAACCTAACATGTTCTTTGACAAGACCCCTGTTGCTGCCCACCGAGATGAACCTGGACAACGCGACGACTCATCATCTGCTCAGGTTCAACAAGTCAAACCAGGCAAACCAGTCAAACCAGTCAAACCAGAACCAAAGAACAAGACCCGCAGAACCGTCAAAACCGTCACAGTGGATGACCGTTACAAAATTCGGAAAATACGGCTTGTACAATGGGCTTGTTCTTCAGCCTTGTTTCTGCATAAAACAAAAAAAAGGACAGCTTTGGATGCAGATCAGAGCCAAGTGACAAAAAGTGCAAAAAACTTCACTTGGTGAGATTTGAACCCATGCTTGCCAATCTGTAGACCAGTGCATATACCACTGGACCAGTGGCAGATTCGGACATATCACTGATCAGGAACCATGTACAGCCCAAGAGATGAAATTTTTTTTGCAAATTGAGGGATGCTTTGGGTTTCCACATTACTCCAACTACAGAACCACCAAAAGGAAGGTGTGTTTGGGCCCTGGGACTGAGATCCTGGGCACTGGGAACCTCTTTTGCTGAAAAAACGGCTCGCCGGAACGTTGCGCCGGAACGTTGGGTTTTTCTCGCCGGAACGGGGGGGGGGGGGGTTGCTGGTGACTGTAAATACGGTTGCACACTGCAGTACGTAGTGTATTTTCAAGTCAACCCTGTCTGCCCCAGAAGGCATGACACAAATATCGGCGAAATATCGGCAAGTCCTGGTGCTCGCTTTTTCGGCATGCGCGTCCGTTGCATTTGGTCTGAATGTCGCATCTTGTGCCTCCAAGGCTGCGCGGTGGCTTGCCCTGCCCTGCCCTTCTCTGCACTGCCCTGTAATCTACCACGTACTGCACTGCAGTGCACTGTGCTGCGTTGTATTGCATTCCCCTTCGTGGGGTATCCGGTGTGTCCTCGAAAAAACAGTGCGTATCCGGTGCCCCTGGGGACGCAATTTTCACGAAGTGCCCTTCTATTTGGGGTTCTGCAGGTGTTTGCTTCGGTGACAGAGAGTATCAAGCAACTCTACACCGTCGCCACGGGCCTGCGGAGAGCAAGGCTGGCGCGTGGAGGGCTGACAGTGCGCCCCAGGAACGTCGCGTTTAAGTTTGCGGGCGTGAGTGAGACCGCGAAGGTGCCGATCAAAGTCATTCCAGACACTGAGGCTGAAACGGAAGGTAATGCCCGTGCTGCCCGGGCCTGTTCCATTTCGCTTCCCCTGCGGGCATTCGCAGCCACTGACAGCTGGCCGGCGCAGTGAAGACTGAGTGAAGGAAGCACGGAGGGGTGGGGGAGAACCATGCAGAGCTTTGTTCCGATTGGTTTTGCTTTCTTGTTTCTTTTTGGAATGGGCTGCCCAGATATCGCCCTCAATGGCGACGTGCCTCAAAAGCCCGTCGAGTCATTTTCCCACTTCTTGCCGCCGCTCTCATTCAATGTATTGAAGACCAAGAATACGGGCACGCCCAACAATTTGTGTTGAAGAGGTCATGGCTCAAGCAGACACAAGTTTAAACTACAGCGGGGAGTCCCGCCTATCGTCAAACATCATAATTCCCCCGGTTCCAAAACCGCTTGAGGGGTCGATTCATCAGGGATTGCATTTCCTTTCGCAGCCTCAAAGTCAGTCTTCCGCTCTGGGGTTGCCCTATCGCAGGTTAGCCGGTGGAGTGTGTGATTCGCTGAGACAACGCACAGTCTCAATACCATTGCATCACAGGCCAATTCGTCGTTGAAGAGGTGGTCATGTTCACCAACCACCGTGTGGCCCAGAAGCTGTATGCCCACCTCCCTCATCACTGGGTGGCCTTCTCGCGTATTCAGCCGTCTGCTTGGAAGGTTGCCGCACTCTGCACTGCTGCCAAACCCCGAGGGATTCATGTGGATGGGTTGAGCAACAATGCGCTGAAGCATTTGGCGGCCGCGGTGGAGGGCTCCAAGACGCCGACAGCTGTGGGTGTGCTCGTTGCCCAGGGGGATATGCATGGGGTTATGGGGTCGGAAAGGTATGGAGAAGGGCGTGTAGCAGCAACAGGTCATGCAAGTGACCATGAAAACGGAATGGCTGTGGGTGTGAGGCGGAGGTAGAGCTATCAACACCTGCTTGTCGTCGTCAGAAGCAGCGTTTTCCCTTCCCTCCCTCTTCGGCCTCATCTTTCCCCCGCGCTCTATCTTTCACTCTCTCTAATGCTATGGGTGCGCTCTGGATCCGCTCTTTCGCAACCGTAGATATCTGTTGTGCACACCGCAGGCATCCAAGCGGCTGTGAATCACATGCTGTGGAGCTCTGAGTACGTGTGCAGCAGCACATCCAATGGGCATTTGGAACCAGAAATGATCACGCATTTCACTTGTCCGCTGCGGAGGTACAGCGATCTCGTTGCTCACAGGTATTGACAGCGTGTGTGCCCTTTGGTTCTTCCGTGTGCCCCGCTTTCAAAGGTCCACAAATGAGCTTTTGCTTGTTCATGTACGTGGTCCAGTATGGCACGCACATCACACATGACAGCGACCCCTACCCGTTGCCGTTGTCCGAGCAATCTGTAGCGCGTTTGATGAACTTGTACCCGAAGTACTGTTTGAGATGCCAGAGGGATTCTGGAGGGTAGCGACCATCGGTGATTATGGCCAAGCAATCTGTCTGTTGATGTGGGTGACGGCCATCGTCAATCTTACTGCCAAGCAATCAGTGAGCAGACAGCATCTCATGATGGTGACGATGACGTAGTCAGACGTTGCCCGGAAAGAGAATCAGTTTTAGTGCAGGGTCTCTGTCTCTCTCTCTCTCCGTGTGTGTGTGTGTGTGTGTCTTTCTCTCGTGTTCTCCAGCCACCAATTGCCCGCAATTATCCACCAGCGGCCGTCGGTCAACACGAACTGCGTTGATGCCATCCGCTGTTGCTTAAGCACCGAGCACTGTATCGCCCACATAAAGTCTGCGCAGTCCTTTGGACAGACCGCCCCCCCGAAAAACGATTTTTGTTTTGTGCCCCTTCAGGCGCCATTGCGGACAGGTACGGGGTTGTGCAGGTTGAATTTCCGAGGTTTTGATTTTCAGGGACATGGGGGCCAAAGTGTGTCATTTGTGGCACGTCCAGAGGAGCGTCTTTTTGTGTTGGTTTTGGAGTTTGTTGGGCCATTTCTTTGCAGGATAGGGGCTCAAGATTGTGTCAGGTGTGCACACGATTCTAGGTGTGCACACGATTCTGTGGCAGTTTTGGCGGAACCCAGCACCACGATTTCCTGGTGGCTGTTCCGCTGTGCTCCAATCGCAAGCACCCTCTTGCACCCGCACATTTTGGGCTGCTCCAAGGAGTGTGCAGCAGTTGGGCGGCACAAATTTCCTGCACAGCCATTGTAGAGACACTGGCGGACCTCCCAGTACGCTTTATGCACGTAGCCAGCACAGCCAGTGTGCTCACATGTGGCGGGCTTCCCACCGCATTTTGTGAACATGAAATGTTCATCAGGTTCCTGACCTAATCACTAGTTTCTGTTGGTCATCCCTGACTGACAGTTGCATCGTTGAGGCTCAGACGTACATTCGGAGCCATGCCATATGTGTCAATTTCGGATGTCTTCTCTTGCAGGCTGTTATCACATGTGTTGGAGCAGGAGACCAAGCGGTGGGATCCAAGTGACACCGCAACGTCTGTTGTCAGGTATGCAGAGTAGACCTGCTTGCGCTACCACTATGTCCCAGGCCTTCTTCATCTACATCCGGATGTGTGTGTGCGTGTGTGTGTGTGTTGTGTATGTTGGCGAGCGTTGTCGTGTGTGGGTTTGTGTGGGTTTGTTTTGTGTGCTAGCGAGCGTTGCTGTGTGTTTGTGTGTGCGCGCGCGCCGAAGGCGCTGTTGCCAAAAGGCAATGGCTGGGATGCCGTGACCATGAGAAAAGCCAGGCGGGTGGGCCCTGATACCAAACCCTAAATCTTAAAACCTGGTGTCTGTGCCTCACTGCCTCACTGCAGGGTGCAGTCGGCCTCAGTGCGTTGCCGCACTGCAAGGGGCAGTGGGCAGTGAGACCCCTCATTGCACCCCCACTCTGCAAGGGGCAGTGGGCTGTGGCGGTCCTTCTGTGTACTGCTGCACTGCAGGGGGCAGTAGGCAGTGGGGATCCTGCGGTGCACTGCCACACTGCAAGCGGGCAGTGGGCAGTGACAATCCTTCACTGCACTGCAGGGGACAGTGGGCGGTGTGAATCCTTCAGTGAACTGCCGCACTGCAGTGGCCAGCCGTTGTACCCGCCGCCACAACTGCAACATTGCGGATGTAGTTGTAGACGAGGCCATTCTGATGTTTGTTTTTTGGTTCGTTTGGAGTACCATTCCAGAAGAGCCGCCCTATCCGGTAGGACGGTCTATGATGGTATTGATTTGAAATGGATTGGATTGGACCTTATTCCTTGAATGACAATTTGCCCTGGGCTGGGCTGGGCCTGGTTGCCGGGACACCCTTCCTCATTTTCTGCAGCTGTGAGAAAGCTGGTGGGTATTCTGTGGACCAGCTGAAGACGCTGTGCACCAACTTCACCGAGGCCATATCCAAGCAGAGCAAAGTGCAGCAGACCTCATTGAAGGCCTGTCTGTCTCTCTACTTGCGGTCGCTACAGAAGCGGGACCCATACCTTTCGGCTGTGGCCTATGTGGTCCACCTGTCTCCAGACGCCATCACCGTCACCATCCCGGCGTATGGGATCAGTGAAGATGTGAAGGTCATGGACAGGTGCTGTTACAACTCCGCTGGTCAAATGCAGGCCGCTGGGGACCTCATGGGAGCGCTTTTTCCTTTTCGTGCTCGTGCTCAACTGCCCCCCCACCCCCAGCCCCCGATTAAGAATTCTTGGCCGCCCATGAAGCTGACCTAACGGGAGTGCTAAACCGATTGGTCCGCCTTCAGCAGTGCCAAAACCACTACAGCCGTGAGCGGAGTGGAGTTCCCCGGCCACGTGGCGGGGAATGTCCAATAAAAACCTATTCCGAGCAAAATTGCCTCGGCCCGACCGGGCTCCCCACCTCTCGCAATTTGTGAACCTGCCCTCGTCACCCCCAACCAGGGCTTCTTTAGAATAATTAAAAACCAAGGGGGGGGGGACCCCTCCCCCAAAACCCCCTCCCCCCCTCCCCAGACCAAAGTGACCATAGTGGGAAAAAACGAAATTTACAATAGGGAAAATCTGGTCAGGCCATTTTTGGTACACCAAGTTTTGGATCCAAAACCCCCTCCCCCCCCCCCCTGCTCAAAAGAAGCCCTGCCCCCAACCCAATGCGTGGACAACCAACCCCCCATCCACGAGTGAAGGATCCCCTCCTCAAGAGGTAAACACGTACGTACAGCCGGAACTACCAACCGGCATACTCACTCAGTCTTTATGGAACCCCCCCCCCCGGCCCCACAGTTCGGAGTCCAAGGCCCCTGGCACACGGCTGCAGTGACAGGGCCACATGCTTGGACCCAAGTCAATGTCATGCCCAATCAAAACACAAAGCTGCCCAGTTCAGATGCCGACATGCCCACTCCCGATCGTGCAGAGGTCATGCGCACGGGGAACGGACAACAGCACCATTGACCAAAGGCCCTAGCACCTCCACAAGAACACACATGTGGAGCAAGTCCCTGTGGTTTGACACGCGAGACCCGCGATTCACCGCACCGACCGTTTTCGTCAGTCGCTGGTGCGGACGACCCGTCTCTAAACGACGCTGTGAATGACGCCGGGTCTCGATCACCGCCCCCCCCCCCCACCACCTCCGTTATTCGCCCCTTTCATGGGGACCGTCAGGTTTCCCAGGGCTCACAAAGGCCGTCGCTGGGCACCCCCGTTACTGTGGACGCACCTCAAAGGTGTTGCCGCACATATCAGTCACCGGTGAAGCTTTGCTTTTTCTGGAATTCAGGGCGTGTGGGGGCGGACCGTGTTGGGGTGGGATTGGCAGCACAGGACCGCCCCTCAAGCGTCATCCGCGGCCGGGAGCTGTTCCTCCTCGTAGCCCCCCCCCCAAGGGGAGGTAAGGGGAGCCTGTGCCCCCCCCCCCCCCCAACACCCCAAATCGCCCCACTTGGACCCCCCTCCCCCACCCGACCCTCCCGGAGTGCCCCCCCCCCCCCCAAGCCCCTTCTAGACCCCCCCCCCCCATTTGCCCCTCCCTGAACCCCCCCTCAATGCCCCTTGCCCCTTGCGAGAGCAACGCCCTTGTCAGAGTAACAGCAGGTGTTGTTGCCGCAACTTTTGGAAGCATGTCCCACTTTGCCCTTTACGAATACGCCCCCATGTCAGAGCAACGGTAGGTGTTGGTTCCGTCAAATTTTGGGACTCTGGGGTTGCTCTCGCAAGAGGGGGGGTGGGGGGACCCTCCATCAGGAACCGCCCGTCCCGGAGCCACGCCCTCCGGACCGCGCGGAGGACTGCACGCGCGCCAAGAGATCGGCGTAGAGGAGTCGGGAGGCAAGGGGGTTGTCTTGCTGGTTTGGCCTGTTTTCTTGTATTGCTGATGAAGGACAGCCCCGAGGGTGGACGTGGCAGCTTGTGGCGGGTTTGGGGGGCAGAACCCTGTCAAAGGCCCAAAACACCCCCGAACGGGCCAGAACACCCCCGAACCCTGTCAAAGGCCCAGAACACCTCCCGGTTCACAGAGCCACCTGGGCCTCGTGTCTGACCTTGTCTTTGAGAAGCTTTTGCCCGCGGAAGTAGGCACTGCCGATGAATCACGATCTTTCGCACATGTTCTACAGACACCAGCGGTGGCTGGAGGTGCAATACTCGAAGGAAGCCCATTCCGCTACGCTCACGTGGGAGAGTGGCCAAAGTGCAGAAGTTTCGCTGCTGACGGCCTTTGAGGCCCGAGTGTACTACTGTAAGGAAGGCCGCAGCGAAAACCACGGCGTCCACGTCGTTCTGTGGGACCTTCTGGACGAGACCCAGAAGGCCAAGCGCCGCCAGAATCCTCAGGTGCAGTGTCCCATGAGCCAATGTCTGGCGGGAGGGACCCGACAGAGTGAGGCACCTTTCTTTCGGTCGACGCTCTACTGCCTTTTTCTGCCGGGGGCCGAGGCCGGGGGAGGGGCCGGGGTAGAGAAGAGAGCCTACCGCAATAGGTGTGCTCGTCGGGTGTACACCCTCCGGTTTCAAGAGGACATTGTGTACGTTGCCTGTCCCCAGACGGTGGGCCAACGTATGCTTGGCGGGTGAGCATTATGCAATAGCCTGCGGGGCAGCACTGGGGCCACCCTGAAAGACATGCACCTGCGCCTTCCCCTGCGCCTTCCCCTGCGCCTTCCCCTGCGCCTTCCCCTGCGCCTTCCCATGCGAGGCCGTCAAGGAAATGGACGCCACGGGGGCAGTCCGCTGCAACTGTGACCAGCAGGAAACGTATACCTCTCTGAGTTACAAAACTGCCTTTTCCTTGCCCCACTCCTGCAGAAGCAAACCAGCCTTGACCAACAAGGGCAGTCCGCACGACAGACATGGTACTGGACACCGGTGGTACTGCACGGTACCCCCGTCAGCCTTGATGGACCACCCCAGGCATGGATCAGAACGGCTGTTAACCACAAGAGGAGGGGGGTTCCCCCAGGGATGTGTTAGAACGGCTGTCAACCGTAGGAGGAGCCCCCCCCCCCCCTCTTCCCCTTCCAATGTTTGAGGCTGACAGCCACAATTTTGCTTCGGCGCCTTCGGCACCAAGAGAATTTAAGCCTAAAGTACCTCGAGTACTGTGAAGTGAGCAGGCTACGCCAGCTCATCTTGGTCTGAGCGAAAAAAAAAAGAGAATTTAAGCCTAAAAATTTTTGGCCCACCTTGGGCGGGGACCATAGGGGGACCATAGGAGGAGGGGGGGGGTCGCCAAACCGCCCTCCCCCCCTCCCAACCCCCCCCCCCCTCCTCTCTTCCAATGCATCCCTGGGTCCCCCTCTGGACCCCCCCCCCCCGGGACCCGGGACGCATTACCTCTGGTTTGCATTTGTCTGTTTTTTACTTAGGTCACACCCCCCGGGACCCAGATTTCATAGTTGGAAATAATGAAACTTTCAAAAGGAAATATTGATTTGGGCTTTTTTTGGTACACAGACTTTTGGGATCCATCCCCCCTCCCCCCCTTCCTCTCTTCTCATGGACCACCCCTCGCGCATGTGCCCTTGTGGAACATCCCCTCCCTTGTCCTCTGCAGTCCGCCAGAGACCACATGGCGCTGGGTGAGTTCCAGGAGATGCAGCAGGAGTACGCCAACGCGATGGCGAGCTACACCGCAGCCCTCGAAAGCGACCCGCCGCTCGCGGAAGCGTTCGTCAAGCGGGGGGACCTGCGGGCGTCCCAGTTCGATGACACAGAAGGGGCGTTGAAGGACTTTGAGGCTGCGAAGAAGTGTGACGCGAAGAGTCCCGCGCCGTACCTCAGTGAAGGTCCGCCACGGGATTGACCATGACGGATTGAGGATGGGGCTCATGGGGGGGGGGGGGGGGCTGGCGCACAGGCGCCGGCAAATTGCTCTCATCAACCTCCTGTTCGAACCAACGGTGTCTGTTATGGAGTTGCTGAGAACTCTGCGCCTGGTTCTCGACAGAAGAAGTCTTTGCGCCTCCGTCCTTCTGCTGTGCTCATTTGGTGGGTTTCTGAATCCGCATGTCCCTTTGTACAGTATCGGGGGTCCAAATAGTGCCCCCGGGGGAGTTCCAAATGACCCAAGCCCCAATGGGAGAGGGCGGGGGGGCGGATGCGAGCCTGTGGCTGTGGGCATGTGGTGGTGGTTTGCGCATGCAGTTCCTCTGGTTTTCTTGATTGTCCCTGCCAGTCGTGGGGCCCATTGAACGTGTGGCTTTTGATAAATCTGGTGGAGCCTCCCACACGCTGTGTGATGGGGATGCGGGCAGCACATTCCTTCATGATGGACCCCATCATTCAGGGTGCTTTCCCTCGCCGAAACAGCACCCCCGTCCGCACAATGGTCTTTGTGGGCAGGCTCGTCCCCAGGGGGAACCTGCAGGATTTTCTGGAACCAGTACCCTCTCTGCCTCATTTACAGCACTCCGGTCTTATTCTACTTGCTGCTGCCTGCCCAGGGGCCCGCCCTGGCATGGTGCATTAAGTTGGACGGGGGGGGGGCACAACGCGGAGGCAGCATAGCACACAACGCAGCGCAGCAGGCCAAAGCCGGCAGAGGCACACAATGAAACTCGCCAGCACATGATAGCACGCAGCACACAAGTACAGCAGAGCAAAGCAAAGTAGTGTACCACAACAACAGCGGCGGACAGCCACACCACCCGCCACAAGCACCAACACCAGCCCAACACCCAACACCCAGGGTGGGGGCCACACCCACCACAACCGCACTTCACCCACACACAGCCACCGCCACCCACAAACAAGGCACGCACGTGGAGCATCACCAAGAGCCCAAGACCCCACACCCCAACGCCAACACGGCGCCCACCACACACGCAACAACCTAGGCCACACCTACACACAACATAGAAGGGATGCTTCCCTGATGCACTCACGGGAGCCATCACCATCCCAACCACACCGGGAGGAGAAGGCAACCCAAACCTAAGTAAGTGGGTCGCCCCTGCGGGGGGTTGGCAGCTGGCTAGGTGGTTGTCCATTGGGCAGCGACCTAAAACATGTACTGCCCGCGAGTAGCTAAGTTCTGTCACCAAAGCCTAGTGCAGGGGCCTTGGGCACGCTTATGAAACACAGCGTCCAAACCAGTGGTGGTCACTGCACAGGACCAACCAGGGGGTGGACTCACACGAGTCCCTAGCTCCGAGGCGTGGACAGCCCGGAGTGAAGTCCTCAAACGGGGAGCCCCTCTGCAGCCCAGAAAGCAAAAGAGCAACAACGCAACACATTCACCCCAGAACAACCCCAACAAACACCAGTGACAGGTCAGTTTGTAGATTTGGAGACATGTGCAAAAGTGCCCGGTGCCCCTGGCACCACCCAACTGCGAGTGGGACAACCCGACGGCCACAATCGGATGCAGGGAGCAACATGCTACCCCTCCGGCGCCGCATAGCAGCAGTGAGAATGCCTGCCACGGGGGCCGATCCTAGTCAGGACCCGACCCCAAGGGGGGGGGGGGTAGCCCCCCCCCTCTACAGACCCCAAAATGGTTGTACAGAACAATGGGTTTTGTGGGCGCCCCCAAGGTTTGGGTCAACCAAGGGGGGGGTGGGGTCCCCCCCCAAAACTGTCGCACACCCCTCGGGGTCAGAAATTGGCTGGCGGCGGCCCCCGTGATGCGTGCAGAAAAAGAAAGAGCCCGAAGCTGGGAGGAACGCAAGCAGCAAAACAACTGGGCACAGGGCCGCCCCACACACGGCAGTGAGACGAGCCCCAACAGGACACACAACAAGACACAAGGGAACCATGAGGTGCGAGCACTGCAGCAACCACCAAATGCGGCGCACGCCGAACGAGCCATAACCAAACCCCCCCCCCCACCTCCCTCTACAAGGTGCCCACGTACTCCACAAGGGTGGGGGCTGCGCCCCGTGCGCCGGGTCGGCGGGTCGGGCAGTCAGCCGCCGGGCCCCCCGGAGGGGGTCGGTGGGTACCCCAACATACATACCTCAAAATGATCCCCATGACACACTGATGATTTTGAATATGCACAAGTGGGGTAAAAAATCACCTCGAAGAGAGGTTGTTAGATCAAGCGCAGGCGCGGGCGTCGTTGACCCCCCTTTTTTGGGGTCATTCGCGTAGCATACCCCAAGGCATGATATTTAATGTCCTTTCTGAGTGTCTATTTTTTTTCGTGTCTATTTTTTTTCGATGCTCTTCATGCATGGACGCCACGGGGACCTGCCCCTTGCAAATTGAAGCCTCGACCTGCCGACAGGGACTGAGAGTGCGCCGGGTGCCACTTCCCCTCGTCTGGTATCGCCTAAGGGTCCCGACCCTGATATACGAGTTTGTGGGTCCTGCAGAACAGCAGGACCTCCTCTTCGCTTTGCTTCAGGACATCTTCACCGAGAGTGTAGAGTACCTGCACATCGGCGTCGACTTGGACTGAATCACAACCCGAGTTGGTGCACTAAGACCCGGTCTTGGGCCACACCACCGGGGTTTCACGGGTCCTCCCCACTCCAGATTGCTTGCATTGCTGATAGCCATAGGTGAATAGCTGAGATGCCAGAGGCAGCAAGTGCCGCGGATCTCATTGCAGAGTTCAAAAAAGCCCACAAATGGGCAAAAGAGGGAGCCCTGATGGCATACGAGTCCACGCAAGTGGCCATCGCCAGTCTTGTAGCGTCAGAACACACGACAGCAATTTTCTCAGACCACAAATATTTCGAAAACAAGGACGTCTCAGCAGCCCAATACAAGCTCGACACGGTCCTCAATCTCAAAGATCCCATCCTTCCCAAAATCATATGGTGCAAAGACGCCACCTTCAACCTGGTGGTTGCAGTGCGCAGCTCAGCCCTATTAGAGGGCATTGCTCTGTTCAAACAAGTGGTGGCTCAATACACGGATGTCTCTCTCAAGATGATAGTCTTCACAGGCAGGGAGTTACGCCTGGCTGAAGGTACGGATCTGCTTCGGGAAAAGCTCCCGTTCAACCCGGAATCAATCTCGTTGCTAAACAGACCAATCAGTGAAAAAGGTGGCTCACATCTCCACACATGGATAGTGGAAGCACCGCAGGGAGTACGTAACAACCCCTTCGCCACCGCCCCTGCACGACGCATCGTCCAGCTTCTCCCTCCGGGTCAAGACCCACTGAAACTGTTTGCCCCCATTGCGAAGCAAGTGGATAAATTGGCTATTTGTATCAACAACAAATTCCTGAATGAGATGGTGTCTGAATTGGGTCTAGACACAGGCCTGACCGCAATCTCACCGGGGCCACATCCAACCCAGACCAGCTGGGTCATCTTCCAACAAGCTCTGGTACCACAGGACAAAATCGACCAAACAGAGTCCAAGTACTACAGCAAGGAAAACTACGCCCGCGTCCCCTTCAAGACATACTCTGGTGACCTGAATGATTGCGAATGTATTGCGGAAGTCTGGATTGTCAAGAAGGCACAGACACACGAAGCCCTCACAAAATTTTGGGCAGTGCTCAATTTCCACTTGTGCAAGATCACGGACCAGCTTCAGCATAGGCCGCAAGCACAGTACACAAACACCAACAAAATACGCCTCGGGTTCAAGACCAAGGCGGATGCGCAGGTATTTGTGGAAAAGAGCCTACCGCAGCTCAAGGAGCTCGGATACGCGTTCAAAACCGAAGGAACCAAGGACGGATATTGGGACCAGAGAGGATCGTCATCGTCGGCTGCCAGCATCCGCACGTCTACATCCTGGTCCACCAAAGGTTCCAAAGCACCCACGGAGAAAGAAGACCACGTGGTACTAGTGGATATACCAGAGTATCTGGCCCCCAATGAAATTCTGGCGGTAGTAAAACACGCGCTGACCAGCCGCTCCATCCCGGTTGAAGACACCCAGGTGTCCATAGAAAGATTGAGGTGGTCGATGGGCAACATCCGGCAGCCGAATTGGAGTGTGCGGGCACCGGGAGTCAAAGGGTTGGCGGGGGCAGTGCTGACCCTGACCGACCACGAGGGTTCCCAACGTGTGGCCACGATCCGTTCTTATTCCGACCGGGAAACCAGCTGGCAGTCATGGCGTGAAAGGGATAAGAACAAACCACAGCAGGCCCAGCAGACAGGGCCAATGACTCCGGCACAGATTCTCCGTCGGAATCCAAACTCCCTCCTCCCCTCTCCTCAAGTGCAGGTACAACCGAACCCTATGCAGGCAGTACAGGTGCTGCCGAACATCCTCCCCCCGCAGGCACAACCCCCACACCCCCTCTACCAAGGACAGGTTCCGCTCACACAGCAGAACCTCAGCTACCTACAGGCCTTGGTGTCGCAGACCCCCCCCTCCCACTCCTCAGGATCCCGCATGATGGCTTTGGACATTGATAGTGTCAGAGGTAAACGGCCACGCACTGGTAACGATGACAACTTCTAATGTCACAACACAACCACAGGCGTTCCCGTTGGGCAGCGACCTCACAGTCGCCACCATCAACGTCAATGGAGCGCATGCCGACCAGCAGGACGGCTCACGCATCGTACCCAGGGTTAAAGTGGTGCTGCGCCACATGAAGGAATTGCAGGTGCAGGTCTTTGCGATGCAGGAACCGCACCTACAAATGGGATCAGCGCAATTGGAGGCCCGTTCCACCAGCCTCACAGACCTTGCTAGACAGCATGGCTATGGCTGTAGGGCCCAGCTATCCCCCCCCCACACCAGGGGGGGGGGTGGCACTGTTTTGGCAAAAAGATTGGACGGAGGTCGCATCGGCCTCCATCTCCCCACGCCTGCTCCTAACAAACTTGCTGAGCCCAGAAGGCCTCGTGTATACGGTGGTCTCGGCCCATTTCAGTGATAAGCCAGACAAAAGAAAATCACAATGGTTACGGTTGAAAGAAGCAATGGCAGTCTTCCCCTTCTCACAACACATACTCCTCCTCGCAGACCACAACTCGGTCATCACTCCGGGTGATGACTCTGAATATATTTCTGAGCACGACAACCTCCCCCCCGCAGCCAGAGCACGAGCAGAGGAACTCAGCACCATCTCAGCACTGAGTCTGTGTGACACGTGGCAGGAAGTATACGGCCCGGCTATGGACCACGACGACCCGCGAAGACCTAAAGGGTGGACGTGGGGATTCCATACTGAGCAGGACGACACCCCCCATCGCAGAAGGACTGACAAAATCCATGTGTCCAGGCACATGTCAGCCTCGATCGTACGGTGCTACGCGAGGAAAATTGGCAGCGGGGATCACCGGGCGGTGGTATCAACCCTGGCTCCCCCCACCCCCACGACGGTCCAGCCCAGACAAAGAATCCCCACGTCCTTCCTACAGTGCGAGGACACCACAGCGGGCCTCGCCCAGCGGCTCAGGAGTCTCACGGCTCAAGGAGATGAGTGGTGGGCACAAGCACTCCGCACTATCAGAACCACAGCGTACACTTTCGAAAAACAGGTAAACCCCAAGGGATTGAGCGAGGTCATTGCAATGCTACAGGCAAGCACTGTCGATTACACCCCCCCTGAGGCGGCACACTTTTTGCAGCAACAAGGATTGACGCCAGCCACGCCACGGCAGGCATATGCGATGCTGGCAGCACAGGCAGAACAGGCCACCCAGCACAAGACGGAAGGGATTGTGCTTTCCAAACTACGGTCAGCGCTCAACACACAGCCGGAGGAACCACAGAGCAAACAACAACGGCGGATAGAAATTGCACGGCTCACCAGGGAACTGCAAAGCAAGCGGAAGCTCACTGCACTCCGCAACAAGGCAGGGCGCACGTTCACGGAACCCACACAAATTGCGGAGGAACTGAAACAGTTCTGGTCTGGGGTGATGGCCAAAGGGGAACACACCGTCGAGGAGTGCGCCCAGTTTTTGCGCTCGCTACCCCTACGCCCGCAGCTAAAAGGGGCGGCAACTCTGCTCCTTAAGCCACTCACACAGGAGCTGGTGCTCACAGCACTGGAAAAAATGAAACCAGGGTCGGCCCCTGGCCTGGACGGAGTCACGGCAGAAATCCTGATGGCCCTCCCCGGAGCACTGGTGCCCAAAATGACGGAACAAATTGCACTCTTCCTAACCACAGGGAAAATCACAGAGGAGTGGGCACTCGCTATCCTGAACCCCATCCCCAAGCAAAAGGGCTCCATTTCGGTCACACAGCTCCGCCCATTGTGCCTGCAAAGTGTGCTGTTTAAATGGGTATCGATGACCCTGTACCTCATGCTGCAGGACCTACTTTTGTATGCCACCCCCCCTGAGCAAAAAGGCTTCATGAAAGGGCGATTCATTTTTGAGCACATCTGGGAGGCGCGGGCGGCCTGGACCGCAATGGATTATGGTATGTTTCTCTCCATTGATTTCTCCAAAGCGTTTGACTCTGTCCATCACAATTATTTTATTGCCTTCTTCACCCACCTGGGTCTCCCCCCACAGATGATCGCGCTCATCATGAACATGCTGACTTCCCCCTTTGTCTTTGGAGTGGGCAAAGGCGTAGTGCGCGAAGTGCAAGTCACACCAGAATCAGGGGTCCGACAGGGGGACCCACTCTCCCCAGCATTGTTTGCCATGGTCTGCTCGGTGCTGGTCCCCATGCTCCAGGCAGTGTCCCCCAGCATAAGAGTCCTGTTTTACGCAGATGATCTCCTGCTATATATCCCCGTTTCCCCGGCTCTGATTTGCCCCCTCATACCAGACATCATGTACACGCTACGGCGGTACGCTAAGTTTGTAGGATTACGGATCAACTTGGATAAATCGGCTTTCTTGTTGCGTGGCTTTTGGACGGACAGGCAGAAAACCAAACTCGAAAGCACAGGCATTCCGGTGCAAAGCAAGGTGAAGTACCTGGGGAATCTTTTTGGGGACGTCACCCCTGATGAAGCATTTGCGCCCCATTTATCCCGTGCATTGGCGCGAGCGCAGTTCGCAGCGACCCTACCCCTGACGATGCCAGAGCGAGTACACCTGCTCCAGGAGTGGATACTCCCATTGATGATCTACCCGGCGAGGGCCTACTTCCCCACGGAGGATGTATGCACCAAGCTGGCAAATGTGTACCGGGTGGCCCTAAGGCTTAGTAGCCGGGGCCTCACCCTACCCATACTGCAGCTTCCCCCGAAGCTGGGGGGAGCACTCCTCCCGAAACCCAGCCTCTTCTTGCTGTGGCAACACGCCACACACTTCGTGATGTCCCGGCACGATACTAGTAAGCTCTCCCCCATTTCTGCGCAGCATTTCAATGGTTGGGCCAAACGCTTCGGAGTACAGGCGGAGCTGGGTGACCTCCCATGGCTACAGCTGGGTCCCATCCCCTGGAACACTTACCCCTTTTTGGGCACCTCGGCAAAAGCCTTCTCCCTGCTTCGGAAACTGGCCCCCATCCTCCCCCCCAACACAGACCAGGCACCACGGCTGAGCTGCTGGCACTCGGTACTCTTCAGGGACACAAATAACAACACATATTTTTCACCGAAACTCATCAGGGCAGGGATCACACGCATCGGACAGTGTACACCGGACCTGCAGGAAAGACTCCCGCCCACATGGGCCCCGAGGTACAAGGCCCAGCTGGGACAAGCCTGGCCCCAGCCACAAATGACACCACCACAGGAAACATCGGCCATTTTCTGGGGGGGTTGGAACACAAAGGCCATGCTCAGGTACTTGATGCGGCAGGAACCCCCGGACCCCCGTCAAACGCCCGAAACCTGGCAGGCCTGGACCAAGCTGTCGGTACCGCCCAAACACCACTCATTCATACAGACAGCACTGTGGAAAAAACTCCCAGTGGGGACCAGACTCGCCAACTGGCTCCCTCAGCACACACACTGCCTGGTGGATGGCAAACCAGAAGACATGCGACATGCGCTTCTGGAGTGCCGGTTCCTCCCCCCCGCGTATCACATTGCGGAACAATGCATGGGGCCAGCGATATTCGAGGATACCACAGAAACAGACCCAGAGGTCCTCCTGTGGGACATGCCAGTTCTATCCCTCCAGAGCCCGCTAGGGCTGATCATGTGGACCGCGGTCATGGCATCCTGGAACCTGCGCAATGCGGTCAAATTCCGAGACACCCCCCCAACATGGGACATATTCCTCACACAGTGGTTGTGCATTCTTGCGCGATGGCACGAGCACCCAGCTCCAACCCTCCCCACCCCCGAAGTGCGGGACATGCACCGAGCAATCGCATCCCTCAAGGAAACAGGAAATTTGCAACACCCCAGGCTCAGCCAACCCCACCCATCCCCCCCCAGGCTCCGCAACCCACGGCCCAGGAAACGCAAAAAAGACATGTATGGACCAGCGATGGCGGAGGCACACCAGAAAGTCATTGATGAGTATGTAGCGGAGGGATGGGAAGCCATCTACCCCGACGGCTCGTCGGAGGTCCATCCGGAGGCGGGAATGGTGGGAGGGTTTGGGGTATATTTCGGGGATCACCGGGACACGGCACAGTGCATCCCCATCAATCAGAAACAAACAAATAACAGGGGAGAGCTCCTCGCGGCCATACATGCCATTCGCCACAGGACACAGCACAAGCGCACACTGATCTGCTCTGATTCAAAACTAGTGGTCATGGGGGCCACAGGCAAAGCCAGCAAATGGCGGCGCCATGACTGGCAAGGCTCGCGGGGGCCGGTGGGCCACGTGGACCTGTGGGAGCAACTCCTTAGGGAAATTGACCAGGCTGGGGCAACGGTACGCTGGCTGCATGTCCCCTCACACGTTGGCATAGTAGGAAACACACATGCGGACACACTGGCTGACATGGGCCGCCGCAAATCCCCCCTCCTCCGAGGGTATGTCACCTCAGCCCGGCGCCCACAGCAGGAAGGGCAGGCACAGGAACAGGAAGAAGAGTCCGACCTGGATGAACCACCCATGTTTTCTCCGGAGGAGCGGGCGACCAGCCCGCCTCCCCGTGGCACACCCCCCCCCCCCGACCCCCTGCAGACAGGGTGTAACCCCACTGCTGGAAATCGAGGATTGCACCCCAGCCTCCAAGAGACCACGCCACTCACCAGGCTGCACTGACCCGGCCTCTGGATGGAGGTCGCGGGCGGTCTCCCGCTCACCACGGCAAACACCAATGCGTGACGTCAGGCAGGAACTCTTCCCCTCGTCAGCCCCCCCCCCCTCCCCAGGCAGCTGTGATGAGACCTGGCTGGCACCCAGATCACCAGCAACGGCCTCCACGATCACGTGCAGCACGGAGGGCTCACGGTGTGGCACACCGGACCCCAGCCGCCCTTTGTTTGGCACGCCCAACACCCCCTAATGCACAGCGCCACCACCCCGGTGATGAGTGAACATGCCCTGTTTTTTGAGTGGCTGTTATCTGATATCTTCGATATAGCACAACGGTATCATCAGTGGCCCTGACGCCGGATGGCGGAGGTTCGATGCCCGGAGCGTGGCTTGTGGCGGCTCGCAACGGGTAGTTCTGGTGTTGTGGTAATAAATACATGGGTTCCATCTAGGAGGATTATTTACTGTAGGGAGGAGCATACCTGAAAGTGCACGGGGGCCCAGCCCCGCAGTGCGCTGCGTCACCGCGGCTCGTGGAGGCGACGGCGCAGGCCGCCCGATCACCGCGTTGATGTTGGTGTAGCGGGCCTCCTTGGCGGGGGGGGGAGAACCGAGTCCCCCCCAGAGACAGCCGGATATAGACACCTGGTGGTATGGGTGGGGTTCCCCACCACATCGTCAGCATAGCATACTGGAAGTGCACGGGGGCCTCGTCATGCGGGCGTAGGTTCGATGCCCACCGTGGAGGCGACGGAGGAGGCGGCCCGTTCATCGTTGGGCTGGCCATTTTTCCGCCAGGCCACCCTGTATGCACCAGCACACACACAGACTGCACATGCAGGCGCCCAGGCGCTGCCCACACCCCTCCCCTGTATGGCTGTATGTTGACCTCCGAAAAGCCAGTACCCACTGGGGTTTTTAAATCCTAAGGACCTAAATAGCCCAGGGCCGGTGGCAGCGGCCCACAAGGGTGACCTCTGACCGCCCCACCCCCCACGACCAGGTGACCCGGAAACACAGGTGTGTGGCCGAGAGGGGCCAGCGCAAGCGAGCATGCCAGTGCGACGGAGGGAGCCAAAGTGGGACACATCAAACGCTACGCCCCAAACTCAGTCCGAAGGCGACAATGCCCTGAACCCTGTAGAAGCAGCCCGACTCTTACCCCATCCAGGGACGAGGGAAGGGACGAACTGCAAAGCACTGTCTGCGTGACACGGACAATCATGGAACTGAGAAGGCGATGAAGGTTGTGAGGCAGGCGCGGCTGGAGCTAAGTGGCGGGTCCACACCTGACCAATTGAGGCCCCCCTCCCTCTACAAGGTGCCCACGTACTCCACAAGGGTGGGGGCTGCGCCCCGTGCGCCGGGTCGGCGGGTCGGGCAGTCAGCCGCCGGGCCCCCCGGAGGGGGTCGGTGGGTACCCCAACATACATACCTCAAAATGATCCCCATGACACACTGATGATTTTGAATATGCACAAGTGGGGTAAAAAATCACCTCGAAGAGAGGTTGTTAGATCAAGCGCAGGCGCGGGCGTCGTTGACCCCCCTTTTTTGGGGTCATTCGCGTAGCATACCCCAAGGCATGATATTTAATGTCCAACCCCTTGTAAAATCTTTATTTTGCCCAATAAGACCATCCCCCAATGGATTTTTTGATTCTGAGGCCTCTATCCCCTAAAACTGGACAACACTTTTTTGAGGGGGGGGTGGGGGTGGGGGGGGGTTTGGTTGGGGGGGGGGGGTCAAAAGTTTTCGCTGAGAAGGCTCCAAGCAATGGGAGACACATTTGTGTCGCATTCACCCTCGGTCGAATGGTAACGCACCCGGCCGCAGATTTTTTGGTCGTTGCCACCCCCGTGGCAGGCGCCGGAGATTTTGTTTTAGGCATACGGCAGGGGGAAATTTTTTTGTTCGACCCCATGTGTCTGTACTCAAAATACTCAGAACTTTTGTGGAGAATTCAAAAATGGCTGAAAAGCACAAAAAAGGATTTTGACCCCGACCCGGCCTCCGGGTCGGACCTTGGCTGATGGGAGCGTGAGTTGATGGGCAATTTTTTTTGAAAAATTCTACTGCCTTCGGCAGTGCACCTCGAAGAGAGGCTTTCAGTCAGTTAGACAGGCCAGCAGTCAGTCAGACAAAACCACACACTTTGGGTTTTTGTCAGTGGCAGACACGGCTCCAAGCAGTGGGGAGAACGAATGGTCTCAGAATCGGCAGTGAACAGCCAACCGCGCACGGGACAGTCCACGTCGTACGGAGATGCGAAATCCGCGTACGGGGGGGCAGGCGGGTGGGACAGGAGGGGTTGCGCGACATGGGCTCCCAGGAGCGCCACCAGACAGGGGGAGGAGCAACACAGACACACAGAACGCGGGTGCCACACCAGGAGGGACAAGGGCGAGCACAGCAGACAAGGAAGAGGGGCACAGCAAGGCAGGAGAGGCAACCAGAACAGTGGGAACCGGGATGGTGCGGATGGTGGAGGGTGCGCATGGGAGGCAGCGACAATGAAGGGGATGGCTTGGCCAGCCAGCCCCGTCGCTACCGGCTACAGGGCAACCCCTGCTCAACCGGCATCAGGTGGGGGATGTCTCCCGCAGCCCAGATGGGCTGTTTGCGCAACAGGAGCAGGGGCCCATCAAGGGCAGACCAGCCGTGAGGGGGAAAAGCACATATGGTGGACCACCCGGACAGCGCGTGGAGGAACAGGGCACCTGGGCCTCACGCACACAGAAACACAGCGAGGCAGGCTACAGACGGCCTGTGGACAGAGGTGTGTGGACAGCAAAAACAGTCAAACGACCCCGCCAACAACCAGCACAACACCAATTATTGGGCGCCGCTGACGCGCAAACGGCACACCATGCCACATTCAGCACAGCCCCAACACACCAAATACTGGGCTCCGCGAACGCGGAAACGACACCAGGAAGAGCACCGGGCGCAGCGGCCGACAGAAAGCAGCAACCGGACGCAACATGCGAAGGGAAGAACGGGTGACCGTCCAGGGCCCCGTAAAGGAGCAACAACCAGACGGAATGTCACACAGGGGATCTGGGTGGGTCCCGTGAGGCGCCACTTATTCAAATTGGATTTTTCCGGAGCCAAATTTTGGGTCAAGATTCGTTTTGGGTGGGTGGGTGGGTGTTTGGACGCTCAGGACCCCCCCCCTCTTGATAGATGAGGCTTGGTGCTGTAGCAACCAGATGAGCAAAGTGGTGTCAGTAAGGGACTTGTTGAGGCCGTTGTGGAGCTCCACCCTTCGCCTGTTGGCATGCAGGCAAGCTGCACTCCTGGATGGGCAACTACGTGGATGCCCTTGAGCAAGCCATGCAGGCCATCATGCTGGCCCCGACCTCCAGCGATGCGTACTACCAGCGGGCCGCCGTGTACAACAGTCTGAGGGACCGGGAGCGGGCAGTGGCGGACTACAACACTGTCATCCAGTTGGACCCGACGGCCGCGCAGGCGTTCTACCAGCGCGGGTGTCTGCATGCCACCAAGTTCAATGACTACACAGCAGCAGTTGCGGTATGCCCCCAGGGCTGGGAGGGTGGACGGACTGCACGGACATGGGCCCTTGGCAGTGCCCGAGCTGTCCCGCTCGCACCTGAATTCCTCTCCCGTACCTTCGGGGTACAGCGGCCAGGGAGGTCAGGGCACAAACAACTGCGGGCACTGTCCCATAGGGCATGGATTGAACTGAGATGGGGGAACGCCGTGTGAAGGCCGGCGCTGCTGGAGCACAATGGCGGGTCCGCACAGGCCCGGTTCACTGAGAATTAGCCTGGGCTCATGTCTGACCTTCTTTTTGAGAAGCTTTGGCCCACAGAAGTTGGCAATGCCTGAAGAAACACCATCCAACACGGCCAAAATTTGCCGGCGCAGGGGCGACATGTTCCGGATTCTCATTGGCAGTTGGTTCAGGTGCTGTGAGGGTGTCTTCGTGTGGTTTTGTGCATTTGGGGTTGGTGTGTGTGCCTTGTGTGCGTCATCGTCTGTGTTCGGGGGTGCTGCAGGTGTCTCCATCCGCCTGTCCGGGTATCAATGTGCGGCATGTGTCGTTGCTGTGTCCCCCTGTGCGTGCACGGGGTGTGTGTACGGCGTTCGTTCGTGTGCACAGAGCAAACGCCAGTCTGAGAGAACCATTGCAGCGTTTATAGCATGAGCCACCGGAGCCTCAGAAATGGTGTGGGAGTAGGCCCTGGAGCTTTGTAGCCACAAAGTCGGTTTCTGCTGAAGATTTGAAGGGGCCCGCGGGTTGTGGTTGCCTTCCTTGGGGTGGTGCAGGCGGCTATGTTCTACTACCCACGTCACCCCCCACCATCGCCAACCATCCAACACCACCACCATCACCAGTCAACAGCCCCAACGTCACCATCGAACACCACCAACATCACCACCCAATATCACCATCACCGCCAACCAGCATCACCAGCCAGCACCACCAACACCACCAGCCAACATGATTAGCATCGCCCCCCATCATGTTGCCGCACCCCATCTTGATCTGTATCTTGATGTGCCATAGGCCGTGGCCGATTTCACTGCTGTCATCGAGCTGCAGCCGTCCCATGCCAACGCCCACTCCAAACGTGGGGACATCCTGTATGGTCGCTTCCATGACATCCCCCGTGCTGTGCGCGATTTCGCTCAGGCGGCGGCCCTGGAGCCCAAAAACGTCCACCCGTCAATGTTCCAGTCCTATCAGCACATGGGGTTTGCGACTGAGGTGCGTCCGTGCCGAGCTCTGGCCTCCTTCCATTTTGTGAATCCTGCAGCCACATATTCTGTGCCTTTTCACAAGAAGTGCCAGAGACTAGGCATCGCCCTCCCACAGTGCGACACCCCTGATAGTAGCCACTGGTACACCGATGGCGGGGCACGGCAGGAAGAGGGCGGGGGGGCAACCAGAACAGCGGGAACAGGGAACCAGAATGGAGCGGATGGCAGAGCGTGCGCATGGGAGGCAGCGACAATAAAGGGGATGGCTTGGCCAGCCAGCCCCGTCGCTACCGGCTACAGGGCAACCCCTGCTCAACCGGCATCAGGTGGGGGATGTCTCCCGCAGCCCAGATGGGCTGTTTGCGCAACAGGAGCAGGAGCCCATCAGGGGCAGACCAGCTGTGAGGGGCAGGCGTGAAAAGGACATATGGTGGACCACCCGGACAGCGCGTGGAGGAACAGGGCACCTGGGCCTCACAGAAACACAGCGAGGCAGGCTACAGACGGCCTGTGGACAGAGGCGCGTGGACAGCAAAAACAGTCAAACGACCCCGCCAACAACCAGCACATCCTCAATACGCCAATTATTGGGCGCCGCTGACGCGCAAACGGCACACCATGCCACATCCAGCACAGCCCCAACACACCAACTACTGGGCTCCGCGAACGCGGAAACAACACCAACAAGAGCACCGGCCACAGCGGCCGACAGAAAGCAGCAGCCGGACGCAACATGCGAAGGGAAGAACGGGTGACTGCCCAGGGCCCCGTAAAGGAGCAACAACCAGACGGAATGTCACACAGGGGACGCAACGCAGGATTCAAGGTCCTGGGACAAGGAGTGCAGAGCCGCAGATCCTTGGCATTTTCTACGCCGGGCAGGATCTTGTCTGCTGAAGAAATGTCACCCCAAGTCGATGTGCTCTGACCGAAGGGCGGGTGGTGGTGGTGGTGCCATAAACGCTGGGTTTGCCGGTTGGTATTCCCCAGTGTACGCACTGTTTTGCGGTTTTGAAGTGAAGTAAATCGTTTACATTGCCTGTCCCAAACCACTGGGGAAAGCATCTTCATTTTAAAGGCTTTCTTGGACTTTTGATGCGCGAAAAAGGGGTCAAAACAGGCCTATAATAGGCTCATTTCACTTGTCTAGGCATCCCCAATGGTCCAGGATCATTTTCGGTAAAATGCATTTTTGACCCATTTTTGGTCCCAAAACGGCCTATTTTATGGCAATGGGGGATTTTCAGAGGGGCAAACCCCCCCTCCCCCCCTAAGTGCCAGTGCCTGCATGCAAGCGCCCTGGTATTTGTGGGCTGTCGGCTGTCCGCCGATCTGTCTACGGTGCGGCGACTGCCAAACCTTGGGTGTTGCTTCAGGGGTGGGCTCACAGGCATCCGGGCATCCCCTGTGAGTGCGTTGCCGGGCCGCACAGAGCCTGCCCCGGGGCTATCCTGTGGGATTGAGGTATTTTCTTCTGCCACTGAGGACGGCCTGAGGCCATTGGTTGCAGGATTCGGCTAATCGACGGCGGTTGACACTAAACCGACTGAGTTGCCGCTTAAGCGACAGCAGTTTGATGGTCAACCGACGCCCGTTGGCTGATAGCCGATAGCACTCGCCTCTGCGGGGTCCCGTACCGGAGGCCGACAATTTGTTGTTTGGTTTCTCGCCTTGAGGACAGGCCCGGCGCTTGTACCCCCCACCCCTTGTCCGAACACGGGCTTGTCCAAACACGGCAACCCCACATTTCCGCACTTTTGGGTCTTTTTTGGAACCATTGTTTTTGCGGTTCCAAGGTGGTAGAGAATGTGGTTTGTAGCTTCGTGCGCCCTGCAGGAAGGGTCAATATGGGTGTCAAAGTGATCGTGTAGCTGTAATTCCATGTGCTTTTGTGTTCTGGGGTGTGTGCCGGCCTGTTGCTTTGCATTGTCCTGTTTTGAGGGGTTGGTTGTCTTATGCCTGCAACATGTGTTCCGTGGTACATGCTGCGCGGCAGCACGGGCGTGTCCAAACATGGCGCCCCCGTGTTTCCGCACTTTTGCCCCTTGAACCAGAACCTGGCCCGTGCTAGGACAAGGAGGGAGGGGGGGAGGTACCATTGTTTCCTGGTGTATGAGAACTCAGTCCGTAGTTGGCAGCCTCTGCGAACCACCGTTCATTTGGGTGTTGGTGGTCTGTCCACTGGCATCTCCATGTCTCTTTCTCGTTGCAGAAAGGTGCCTCTGCTTTTTTAGGCCACCGACGAGTCTTCCTGCGTCTGTGTGCTGGCTGCCTCTTGTGTGCACGTGCAATAACTCAGCATTACTTCGGGGGGTATGCCGTATGGATCCTTAATGTCTCGACCACCACAACCCGCCGCCATGGAGAGACAGAAATGGGTGGGTCAAGACAGCGGCTTGGCGGACCTTCAGGAGAAGATCGACACTGCATCATGCGGTGAAGAATACACGGGTGACTGTCCAGGGTCCCCGAAAAAAACCACAGATGGACTACACGTCACACAGGGGGTAGCCTCTCCGTTCCCACATTTTTTTCAGGCGGAGTACTATGAAAACCGCATGAACTCGGAGGGCCTCCGCGCATGCGGGGACCTGCGGTACCGCGTGCACCAGATCCTGACCAGCCTCGGGGAGTGCCAGCTGTTTGTGCAGGGCTTGACCCTCACGGGCCTGAGCTGCAAGCACGACACCCTCGATCTGTGCCTCGTGCCGGGCTACACGGGCTACGCGGAGTGGTGGGCGTCGCAGGGCATCAAGCACTCGGAGTACCAGACCCAGTTCGTCACCCGCATGGCCGCAGCGCTGGCCGAGCAGATGGACGCGGGCTTCGAGGTGCAGGCCGGGGGCTCGTGCCCCCGCGTCAAAGCCAAGACCACCACGGAGGCCGTGCCGGTGGTGTTCACCGTGTGCCTGGACTACAGCGCGGTGCGCATTTCGCTGCTGCAGCAGCGGTACTTGACGGGCTGGGTCCAGGTGCGGTGCGGCGCTCCCTGGGGGACCCTGCCTCCTGCGGCCTCCGACCCCCTGTCGACTCCAGAGCGTCACCCGATCCTTGGAACGGCTCCAGCACGGCGCGGGGCTGGCATTCCGTTACCGACCCAGGGCTGTCTTTAAGAACTCTTTTTTAAGGACAGCCCCTACCGACCATCAACCGCCAACCGCCAACCGATGCCAACCGCCAACCGCCGATTCCCTATTCGCCATGAGAGACCACAAAAAAGGGCATTCCGGCAGACGCAGGAACAGGAACATGCGAAAGCACCCAACGAGCAGGGTGAGACGTGCACCTGCTGAACAACGTGAGGAGGGGGGTGGGGGATGTCGGGGTCCGGTCCCACACGTGACCGCCCCCTGTAGGACCATGCCAGCTAAGGCGACAGCAACACCAGGCATCCTGCCCCCTACCGCCCCTCCTGCCGGCGCCCCCGCGTCCGTCTCGTCCCCCTCCTTTGTCTCCTCCCTCTTCTTCCCAAACGTCGACCTTCCCTGAGGGATGCCGTGTGGCACATGCAACGGAGGTACAGGGCAAGAGGGTCCATGCCCCATCCCCCTTCAGTAGTGGTCAGTACAGGGCTGCCATTAAGGGAAAACAAAAAGAACAGGGTTCGTGACGCCAACAGAAACGAACGTTCACGGGGACGCTTTCTGCTTCATGGTCAAGACATGGACAAGACACAAGACCACAGAAGCACTAGTTGAGCGGTTGGCGGCGGTTGGTGATTGGTGGCGATTGGCGGTACGCGATTGGCGGTTGGTGGCGGTTAGTGGTTGCGTCCCCCCCTCCCCCGCCGAGTGGTTGCAATCCAGCAGCTCTTGATGGGTGTGGCTGATGTGTTCAACAAGGTAAGTGTACCGAAGGTTCGCACCTACACCTAGCTCGCCGTGGTTATTTTTAACCCCCCCCCCTCTCTGTGTGTGTTCAAAATACTCAGAATTGAGCAGGGAAGCCAAAGATGAAAAAAAAGAAATTTTGGACCCCCCCCCTCCCTTGGGTATTAGACACTTTCCTCACACCCCCGTGTTCCCATGGAAGGGCCAACGGGCACACTGACTCAGGCTCGATGGCAGCCCTCCGCATCTTTTGCGGCGGAGGGCACTGCCGCAGTCAAGTTCGACGATGAGGATTTCGTTTGCCTGGAGGTGGGTTGTGCGCGGCCTCCCCTCAAGAGGCAGTCCTTTGCCGTCCCCTGGGGCGCTTGTAGGGGTTGCTTCAGGGCGTCCGCCCCAACCGCGTCTGTCCGCCCCCCCCCCCCCTGGACCCCCGACCCCGCCGCTCGCACCGTGGGATGTCGGGACCAGCACTGAACTGACATGGCCAGGCCTGAGGTAGACTATTTTTTGGGGTCATGGGTGGACTCTTACCAGCGTACCTCGGCCTGAAGTCCCCGCGTCCCCCAAAACAAGGAGCAGAAAAAAAAAGGAGCAGCAGTTTGGGTTTGGTCAATTTGGAGTAGATCACGACCTCATGTGCGTTGGTTAGATCCCGTTGTGAAACGGACCTCTTGTGGAGCCACGATCGTCGGCGACAACCTGTTGATCTGCTGGAGCACTGAAGAGCACTGGTGACGTGGCAGTCTGGGACCACCGATGTTGAGGGTTCTTCTGCGAAGGCGGTTCCAGGAGTTTGGCGGGGGGTATTGCTCTGTGCCAGTGCTCCGCACGCTGGGCCTTTTATCAATCTCCTCACGCAACGCCGCCCCGAAACGGCTGGTTTTGCAGTACTGGAGTGGGAGACAGTGAACTTCACGGAAGGACCAATATCTCTTTTGGCCCTTTCTAGTGCACAAGCTTTTGGGTCACAGACCCCCCCCACAACAACACAACAGAGCTAACCACCAAGGCCTTGTGCCAAACCCCCCCCACAACACCTCATCAAATGGGTGGCAAGGAGCTGCCCCCTATTTGAGACGCAGACCAGTTGTGGTGGTCGACAAAACACGGCAGCCACAAGAACACGTACGCGGTCCACCAAGTGTACACATGGTGCGTGGTGAAGAACACAAATATCAATGAGAGCTGCCGGACATCGCTGCATACGCACCACAGGACGTGCGTAGGTGGAGCGCTTGTTGACCTGCGTGCGGCCCGAACACCCCCCTCAAGCCAGGTCTGGACACGCCCCATGCACGGCGCTCTGGTCAAAGGGTAGCTTTCTCCAACGCCACACCGAACGGGGCAAGGGGTCAGGGGGCGTAGCGCAACCCCCTCGTTGACTCCTCACAGGCCCCCTCGGCGGTAGCGCCCTGGATTTGAACACGGATGTAGCGGCTGACAACCGTAGGAGGACCCCCCCCCCTCCCCCTCTCCGGACCAAAGTGACCATTGTGAGAGAAAACGAAATTTATCATCCGGAAAATCTGGTCGGGCCATTTTTGGTTCACAAACTTTTGCTTCCCAGACCCCCCCCCCTCTCTTCCAATACATCCCTGGATTTGCACACTCCTCTGCCCTCCGTCCCTTTGTGGGTTGTAGAGGCACTGCAGTGCCCCCCGGTGGCCCGGGCGTTTCCGCGCCGTTCCCCTCCGCACGCGCCGTGGCCAGTCTCCAGCCTACGGCCCCGTGACGGTGCACTACGCCGCGCCCTATGACTTCTTCGCGTCCCGCTTCCGCCCTCCTTCGCCCGCCGTGGCCTTGACAGCGCCCTCTCTCCTCCGCAGGTCGTGGCGTTCCATTTGCTCCAGTGGTCCAGGTCGCTGCCCCGATTCATCGGGAAGATCTTGACCCCCGATACGGTCATTGAGTTGCTGCTGTACTTCTTGCTCCAGAAGCGCCGCCTGCCTTTCATAGACCCGTCGTCGATCCCGGCGACACAGCCCACGTCGGCGGAGACTTTGTGGGAGGCGTGCGTGCAGTCGGAGTTGGAGTACGCCCAAAGCAACCCGAGCGGTGTGTGGGCCACGGGGGGGGGGCTCTAGAGGCACGCGGTGAGGAGCGGCCACAGGGGCAAATGGGATGATGTGGGGTGCTACGACGAGAAGTCGGTGCGCCGGATGGGTGACGCCTGGCCCCGGCCTTACATTAGAACGGCCGACAACCGTAGGAGCCCCCCCCCCCCCCCCCAAGACCGAAGTGACCATCGTGGGAAAAAACGAAATTTACAATCGGGAAAATCTGATTGGGCCATTTTTGGTACACAAACTTTCAAGTCCCAAGAACCCCCCCCTCCCCCCTCTCTCTTCTTCTTCTTGACAGCTACTGACTGTGATTGTCTGACTAATGTAGTCAGACATGATGTTCTGTTTTCTGTTTCAGACACAGTGTGTGTCTTGAGGTTTAACCAGGTTTGGCATAGAGAATAAAGATGCACTTATGCCTGACTGTGGAGTGCATTGCCTCTGGTTTGCATTTGTCTGTTTTTTTAATTAGGTCAGCCCCCCCCCTCTCTTCTAATGTTAGCCTGCCTGGACCCACCCCTTGACGACGAGGCTGTGCCCCTCCCCCTCGGCCGCCGCCCACAGCTGCGTGGCCCCGCTGCCCAGCGGCGCCAGCAGAGCCTAGAGGGCCGGGAGGTTGCCGCGGGCCGGGAGGCCGCCGCTGGCCGCGGCAATGTGAACGGCGAGCTGCCTGCCGGTGGCGGTTCGCCAGGGGAGCTCGGCTCTGTTTATGACTCGTCCGGAGTGGCCTGCATCAAATCCATCATGTCCATCATGTCTTCACCTCCAATTGGGTCTGGTTCGTCCTCCATTGCGCTCAACGGGTGTTGGTCGGGTCGTGTAGCCGTTAACGGATGACAGGCATTGCTGGGATTCACACCCTCGGCGTCACCCTCACATTTCCACATGTTCGCGAAGCCGACCAACGCCCGCTCGCCCATCTGCAGTGGAATTGGCCTTCCAGATCGGCAAGACGGTCTGCGACTTCTTCCACTTCTACCATTTTGAGTTCGACTACGCACATCGAGTGGTCTCCATTTCGCAGCCGGGCGTCCAGTACAAAAAGCACAAGGGCTGGTCCGACTGTTTCTGTGTTGAGGACCCCTACAATCCCGATTTCAATGTGGTCAGTGGGATCACAAAGCAGGTGCATGTGCGGTGCCGGCGCCGTCCCCAAATTGTGTTCACCAATTGCCGCTCGTTACTGAACGGACAAGGCTGTGGCCCGCTCCCAATTTCCTGGAGGCCGAGGCCACTGTTTGGAGACGGCATTTGTGCGCGACGAACACCGGAGATCGTTGCCAATTGAGGCTGGAGAGTAATGGACGTTGCTTCGATCGTTGTCGATGACGGACTGTAGAATCTGATGCCGCGTGTCGAGCTGCTGGTAGAGGCCGCAGAGTACCTCCCGCTGGTGGGAGGACAGCCGTGTTGATTCGCTGTCGACAGCAGCGCACATGTGCAGGGCAAAGCAGCACACAGGAACGCAGAAGGGCAGAGGTGTTGCAAAGAAAAGTATGATGAGGTTTTGCGTCACATAAGGGTACCCCCCCCCCCCCGGTGTCCAGCGAACGGCTTGTCCAACGAACACTTGGTCTTCAGAGCGTATTAAGTTGGCGCCCAAATGAATTAGGTACCGAGTTTCAGAGTACATGATTTAGGCCAGAAGATTGGGGAAATGAAGGGCTGTTGTGATGTGTCTTGCACTGATGCTTGTAACAACCGTACAACAGGATGCAAGGCACTGCTAACCCTCCACTCTAGGACCTCAATTGCCCACCATGACTGCTGCTCTATTTGCACCTGGCCGTGCGCACCGAACAGCTTGTCCAACGAACCCTTGGTTGTCGGACCGTGTTATTTGGGTATTTTATTCTTCGCTGGACCCCGGGGGGGCGGCATCAGGTGGGGGGTGTCTCCCGCAGCCCAGATGGGCTGTTTGCGCAACAGGAGCGGGAGCCCATCAAGGGCAGACCAGCCGTGAGGGGGAAAAGCACATATGGTGGACGGCCCGGACAGCGCGTGGAGGAACAGGGCACCTGGGCCTCACGCACACAGAAACACAGCGAGGCAGGCTACGGACGGCCTGTGGACAGAGGCGCGTGGACAGCAAAAACAGTCAAACGACCCCGCCAACAACCAGCACATCCTCAATACGCCAATTATTGGGCGCCGCTGACGCGCAAACGGCACACCATGCCACATTCAGCACAGCCCCAACACACCAACTACTGGGCTCCGCGAACGCGGAAACGACACCAGGAAGAGCACCGGCCACAGCGGCCGACAGAAAGCAGCGACCCGACGCAACATGCGAAGGGAAGAACGGGTGACTGTCCAGGGCCCCGTAAAGGAGCAACAACCCGACGAAATGTCACACATGGGGGTACTACTGAAGGGACTCGGGTGGATGTACAGCCTCTCGTCGCCGCAAGCGCGGCCCGACGGTTTTGTCCGCCGGCGGGACGGGGGGGGGCATCGGGACAGAATCATTGCCCGTGGTCATGGGTCCTCCTCCAGCAACACTTGTCTGTAGACCACGGCAGCCATGCGGCAGTGCTTCGCTGCCGCGTTCGACTTTGTGGTGGAGGTGTACGCATCCACCTGCGGCCTTGAAGACTATCCGGTGTGTTGGCAGGGGAGTGGGGCGGTGCACGGGAAGCGCAGGGTGTCCGAGGGGCATTGCGGCTGGCAACAACTTGCGGGGCTGCGTCACGAGCAGGGAAGTGTCCGAATGGCCGGACACCGCAGGAAGGGGGGCAGGCCCCGCGGGAACCCCCCCCCTACCCCACCAAAGTGACCGTCGTGGGAAACCACGAAATTTACAATCGGGAAAACCTGGTCGGACCATTTTTGGTTCACAAACTTTTGGGTCCTTCGAATACTTCCCTGGGCACGAGGCACCGTTGCGTCCCTTTGGGCACAGCAACGGAGCGGACAGCGTCGATATGCGGCGAAGAGCAGGGCGTGGTGTTCGGCGCGGCTCCGAGGCGGCGGCGCGGCGCAGCGGCGCAGTGCTGCAGAAGCACAGCGACCAGTCCCTAACATGCCCTCCTGGAACGGCCGCGACCCAATCCCCCCACCCACACACCAGCGTTGTCGGGAACGGCAGACGGAGAGGGACACTGTGGCACACGATCCACGGGTCCCGGCGATTGGTGGTACCCGACAACCGTGGAAACGGCGGTTGAAGGCAGCAGGACGGTCGTTCAGGGGTCTCAAACAAAAAACACGCCTGTCCTGAAAGGCCGCCTGCCACGCATGCTTCACGCACCCATTGAGTCCGCCCCCTGCCGTCGAGAAAGCAGTGCAATTCACAACCTCAAGCGCCCCACCGCCTTTTTGTGTTGCGGCTCAACGCCAATTTTTCGCGTGAAGTTGCCTTTTGCATACGAGAACTCGGTGCGATCCCTGCGATTGTTTTGGGTGGAGGTATGGACTGGACTCTCCCTCTCAAGTCCGTGAGGTCGCAAGTGGGGGTGTTCACGCGTGGGGGCGGGGCGCTGGGGCGTACATGAGCGGCGCGCACGTGGGCGTTGTGGGTGGGTCAGGGAATCGCGGGGGAGGGCTGGCACGTGGAGGGCGGCCAACCGATGGGGCTCGAGGGTCTCGCAGACTTCCGTCGGGCGGAGGCAAAGGTCGCAGGGAAGTCTGCGGGTGCCACGGCCTTTTCCCTCTCGTCGTCGTCAGGTTCCTGCCCCTTGGGGTGAGGAGCAGGGGGCGGCAGACGGCCAGGACCCGCAGCACGAGGCAGACGACGTGCCTCGATCAGCGCCTGAGGCTGACGGACCGCAGGAATCGGGGCCGAGCCCCGCAAACGAGGTACTGGATGGTCTGCGCCGTTGTGATGCGCTGCGCTCTGTGTCTTTGGCTCAAGTCTGTGTTGTGCGGCCTGCGGCGGACAGTGAAGGGGTTTGCTGGTTCACAGTGAGTCCGAGCACTGTTGCAGTCGCGGCGGCAGCAACCGAACGGAGGGTTGGCGAGGGCTGGTGCGGGTGGCTGAGAGCTTGTTGGCGTTCGTGAGGGTTGTTGGCGGTTGGATTTCAGGGGGTGGAAGTGGTTGCCCCCCCCTCAGAGTTGCTCGGGGCGATTGGTGGGTCGCCGACCTCCAGCTCACAAGCCGGCGCTCGTCAACGACCCTCGGTAGGCTGCGACAGGCACCATCAACCGTCACCAACGGACGCCCACCAACCGTGAACAACCGTTACTGGCCCTCAACAGGCCTTCACTCAGTCGTCTCAAAAGCTATAAGCCCCTTCAACGACCCCAACAACTGACAGCAACCGTTCAGCATGGCAACCCACACGGACCCTCACCGACACCTATTGCTCGACCCCTCAACAGCCTTCAACAGCCGTCACCAACCCCTCACCAACCCACCACATCCTTGACGAACCATTCGAAGCCCGACCGACCCTCAGCAAACCTCGTCACTCCATGCCGACATGCCAGCACAGTCGTCATCAGCACCCCACAACCCTCAACAACGCGGACCAACCCTCAACAATCCTCCACAACCCGCCAGCCCCCACGACACCCACGAACACCAACGAACCAAACCCCACGGCGTGCTCCATGTGCATTGCTTGCGTTGTCCAGTCATTACGGGACAACAACTGGACCGTGTTGACACACTGGCTTAGCACACCAGCGTTGATCCTGCACTTTCGGGACAACCGGCCCAACAACAGGCCAAAGTTGACCATTTGTTACCACAAGTTGGGATGCAGAGCTGCCGCCAGCTTCGTTTCAAGAACTGAGCAGACTAAAGGTGCCCATTGATATGGCAATGGATATGGGAAAACAGAGATTTGAATGTGAAGCCATGGCAATGAATATGGATTTTCCCCTGACCGTAGTATCTCGATTGCTTGGTATTCAGTTATTTGGCACTCATACAAAGTTGCTACATTGTAAGGAGGATTTTGATTCGCTGCAAATTATTTTGCTACGTTTAAGACCGTTCTGAAGACTGTCTCATACAGCAATTGTGCAAAAGATTGACGGCCATTGACCGCAAGGACAATGAGCGGGGGGGGGCGGGGTCCAAAAGATGCACCACAAAAGCAAGTTTTCCGAAACACGCACATCAACAATTAATCGCAGCCGACTATAATTTTAACCACGAGACAAGCACACTTGCCACAAAATAAAAATAATCAACCATAGGCTCACAGGCCACAGCTTCATTGCAATTGTTCACAAAATTAAGTCAGGAACATACAGCGATTCTCCAAAACATTCGCTCCATATTTAATTGCAAACAGCTACGCTACCATACATACCGGCAATGGTTGACATGTTTCACACCGTTCTGAGGGATATGCTTGACACCTTCTGAGAAACGGGGTCTTTTGTGGCGTCAGTGTCAGAAATGATCTCCGCCCTCTGCAGGATGTGCCTCCCGGATCCCCTGGGGCAGGTGATGCACCCATGAATGGCGTTTCGCCACAGAACAATTCCGAAGAAGCACCGGCGAACCCCGTTCAGGAACCTGAGCCAGAACCACCGGCACCCCCGAAGAAGGTAGTATCTTCCTGCACAATCAGAGGACCTGGACCGCCACACTCAGTGGGTTGTCGTACTGGGGGCGGTGTGGGCAAGTGCGCGAGCGTAGTTGTTGCCACACAAGAGCACCAGCTGTACCTTGGCATGCGGCCACGAACCCACCACTGGAACATGCACGTGCGCCTACTGTTTGATTGCTGGTTGTGATTTAGCTTTGGCAAAAATCCATCCCAGACTGTGTGCTTCAGATAACCAGATGTGTTTAGATATATACATACATAGATACATACATAAAAAAAATTCTACTGACATTCAGAATTTTTTTTGTGGCGCCTTGGGCCCACTTGGATTCTGGTGCGAGTCGCGAGTGCTCACACAGAGTGCTCGCCGCTTCCTACGCCACCCAGTACCCCATGGTAAACCGTACGTATGAGAGAACCCAGCACAGCCAGGACCTTCCCCAAAAAAGAATCAAAACAATGTTTCGTGCTTTGAGATTTGGCACATCAACTGCAACTTCCACAGAGCACAGAACATACTGACCACACCACACTGCACCACACCACACCACGCCACACCGCACCACACTGCACCACAGCACAGCACAGCACAGCACAGCACTCCGCATTGCACCGCACCACACACCGCATCGCACCGCACCGCACCGCGCCACAGCACACCACACCACACTACACCAAGTGTAAATGCGGAACAGCAGGCACCAATTCGCTCGTTGGGGTGCGACGTCAACCGCCAATTGCCAATTACTGTAATCAGCATCGGCGGACCAACCACGGACCTCGCTTCACGCCACTGACCCAGGAGGGGGCAAGGGAATGGGTGGGGGGAGGCACAAATGCGAGGATGCCACGAGGAGCCATGCTGCCATGAAGATGACAAAATGCTGAACAACTACAGCGCACCTCCCATTGGCCACAACTGCTGGTTGGGGGTGTGGATCCCTGTGGTGGCCAATCACCACCCAGCAATGATACATTTGTGCGACGTGCTACACGATCGTGGTGGCCTTGGGCTGATCGGAGCGCAGTTCAGCACCAGTACAGCAAACTGCCCCTATTGTGCTTTGCCAGGGAGCCCCTGCCACTAAGCCTCATGCACAGCCCAATCCAGGGGGCCATGAGGCTCGCAGCCCGCACTCGTCCTCAAGTCGGAGGGTTGAGGGATGACTGTGTGTGATGAATCCGGTGAATACTTGGGGAGTGCGGGAGTCGCAATGGCATAAGATCAATCAATCAGATACAGTCCCAGCAAAAACTACCCAAGGCAAACATTCCCCCCCAAAATGGAAAAAATTAACCACAAATCAAAGTTGATTTGGTAATTGGTCTTTTGTTTCATTGCAGGCCCCTGTCTGGGGTTATGATGATGATTCTATTGATGATGATGATTCTATTGAGCCCAGGATTGACGTTCTCAAGAAGGTTAATGCTGAAGAGACACAGCACCCTTGTGAGTGTGGTTTTTTGACCGTCTCTCTTGCATTATATGTGCCACACAGTCCATACCGAATACAGAGCACGCCCGTATGGTCCACCCCCACTCCCCCTCCTCTTTTATGGTTCACGCTGGTGCTATTGTTGGGTGTGCTGTGTTGTGCTGCGTTGTGGCATGCCATGCTGTTGCGTGGTCTGATGGACTACTGTGTTGTGGTCTGATGAGCTGCTGTCCCGCCCAATGTGTTTGTGCTGGTTGTTGGTTGGACCACACCACAGCTACTTGTCCTGCCCTATAGCCAAGCCATGAATGGTGTAATCCACATGGGTATGGGGAAATTGATGGTGAAGTGGAGTGTGGCCAAAACTGACCCAGGCCAAGTGCCCATACGCACCAGTACCGCTATTGGAATTACTTAATTTCTTGGGTTGGTTTGGGGGGCTTCCTGAGTCAATTGAGCCTTCGGGGGGGGGGGGGGGGGCTGAGCAGACCAATTATTGGGCCCCACTCACACACAAAATGCACCAAACCCCATGGCCCAGCAAGCAGCGATGCCCGGGCACACTTTATGCAGGGAACAGCGGGTGAGTGTCCAGAGCCCTGTGAGGAAAACAGTGTACGACGACCCCTGCAGCACCAACCACAGATACCCCGAGCGAGTGTGCGTGGCTTCATTTCGAATGAACTCAGGGAATGGGCAACAAATGAAAAAGCGGGACACATTGCAGAAGCAATGGCGCTTGATAGGCAGTCTCAACATGTGATAACAGGACAGGCTGCACTTGAGGCTGCATGCCTACATACCAAATCCTATTCCCCAAACCCTTACTGGCTAGTGCCCAGGCTAACAACATCCTGGACATTGCGCTATCGCACACTGTGCTGGCGTCCCTATGGCAAAGAGTTCTGGACATAAGTGTGTAGGGTTTCAATATAGGGGTGCCCCCTGGCCGGATGCCCCCCCCCCCCCCGCCCTGTGTGTCTGCTTGGCTGTGAGGCCGGTGCATGTTGCTTTGTGTGGGACCAGTGTTTGGTCTGCTGCGGTTGATCGCACCCGTCATTCTGGCGCACGCCCAGGCACCGGAATTACTCCATCCCACTGCAATAAAAGAGGAACATATTTGGTTTAATTGTGCTGAGCAACATATTTAATGAAAATCACCAGCTCATTCACCAGCTTTTTACACGCTGACATGATTTGATGAAAAACCCAACATGCGTGCAATCCACCAAATCACAATTTGCCACAGGGGCAGCAAATACTGCAGCATGCCTTCCGCTCATATTACACAGGACACCCAATTAATTGTAGGGGGAAAGAACAGATTTTTCTGTTTTGCAATGCACGCAATAAGTTCTGCCTCCTGTGCATCTATGGGTTTCACCACGCAGTCGCAGTCAGTGCACGAATTGTGGGGTCACACACAACAGGGGCAAACCCTGAGGCTGTCTACAGGGGAGGTGCAGACATAGCAGGGAGATGCACAGGTGGGCGAACATAATAGAGGTGCACATAGTGGGGGTGGGGGCACACACAACGTGTTCGTAAAACAGGCGGTTTCTCCACATGGGGTGGGGGCTCACGCAGTCACACCATGCCTGCATACAGTTTGTACACCAGCGGGACACGTCTTCTTCAATTTCACATTCCCTTTCTCTAGGAAGCACATTGCATCGCCAGCTTTGTGGTGCTGGCAGCTGCGGCCAACTCTCTCACAGCGAATCAGCACGCTACTGGAATGTCCACCCATACTGTTGTGTCTTCACTTTGGCAAATGTTCATCGCTGTGTACTGCATAGCAACACCAGAACTATCTGATGCATTGTGACGCCTCTCATGTTCTTTCCAGGGGGACTGCACCCAACTGCCATCCCCCTTTTTGCACGCTCTAAACACCCATTGGCACTCATCCGTGACACATGCTTCATACCTCTACACCATACATCCAGACTGATGTCTTTCTCCATATGCAGGCTGAGCCCACAGCTGAGGAACTGGAGATACTGGACATTTTAGTGAAGTCAGTGCCAGCACGTTGCCGTGTCACCCTGAAGCAGATGGAGAGCACTCACTGGAAGCAGGTATGCTGCATTCTGACTGCTAGAACCGCTGCAAACCTGTGTAATGGTGGACACATTCTGTTACGCCATTCCTTGCATTTGGTCTTGTGCTTTTTCTTCGCCCCCCCCCCCCCCCACCCGCCCCCCCTGTGGACCATACACGAGCACCAATGGCACTCTCCACAGAAATGCATACTGAGCAGGGTGCAGTGGTGCCACCAGACTGCTGACACTTCAGATGATCACGATGAAGCGGGAAACACAGTAGACGGTCTGGACCAGGGAGTGCACCCGCAGTGCGCACACAGTGCAAACTTTTGTATGCCGGCAACTACTTAAACCCTAGTTTTGGCCTTTTTTCACTAGTTGGTTGTTCCATAACAGAATTTTTTACGCTTCTTGTGCATTCAGGATGTGGCACATTTGAATTGCCACCCATGTTCACCCATTTTCAGCCATTTTAGCCCAGTTTTACCCGGTTTTGTTGCACGTTTTTTGTTATAGGTGGATGCTAGATTATGATGATGGGGAATCACCAGATGTTGTGAACATTCACAATGCAACAAATCGGCAGTTGTTACACACTCCAAAGCGGATTCCAACCTTCATGGTCATTGCCCTGCTATCTCTAGGAAACAATGTCTTTGTGGATTCTCTTTATGAGCTAGCACTTGAACCCTCCATCCGCACGATCATTGCGAATCAGTAGCATGGTTTATCAGTAACAGCCCACATAGTGCTGAATATTGCTACAAGTTGGGCCCCAATGGGGTCAAGGCAGAATGCCTATGTCCCCAGAAGGATGCCACCATCTTCCAACACAGTCACGAAACAGCAGATTGCGCTTGGCCACGGCCACCAATCACCAAGTATATGAAGACCCTTGTGACGCCTGCATAAATCCATGGGGGTTTCCTACCTTCCTCCTTGGCTAGGTTTCATTGTGTCGGCACTGCACACAGTGCCCACGCAGTGCGCTCGTAGTGCGCACACGGTGCACCAACTTGGCCAATGTTTTTTCTGGCACATGCCGTTCCTTAAATGCAAAATTCGAGATTTGATGGCCCCTTGCGCCAAAGCAAAAAGTACACAATTTACACTGTTTTGTCACGTGGCTTAAAGCCAAAAAACAAGTATGTGCAGCCGGGGGGAGGGGGAGGAAAAAATTCCCCCCCAGCAGGAAGACAGGGGTCAGGCCAACGCCCCCTTCCTCTCCTCTGATACATGGCTGCCTACGGCAGCCGCAACGCGATGTAAGCAATCCATTCCTACCAGTTTCTGGTAGAACATGTATCAGTTCCTCCACAGCTTTCAGCCATGCCCATAGCTCCACATTGTTTTTTGGCGAACGCCTCTGCATTGCTTTACACTCAAGTCGAATTTTATGCCACGGTTCCATTGCTTTACCCATGCTGGAGGTACCCAAATTGTCCATGGCAGCTATGTGCTTCACCTCCTCCGGTAGCAATGGCGGTCAATGGGTTGTTGTTATTGTTCTCTTTATTTCTTTTTTTTTTTTTTGAAAAAACAAGTGTATGCAAGTTGCATGAAAAGGTGTAGAAAAAAGTGTGCCCAATTTACATGTCAAAAAGAGTGCCTTTTTTTGTTACACAACTTGGAAAAAAAAAGTACAAGGTTTACGCTTTTTTCCAGCACACAACCCACATTTTCGTCAGAGTAACATTGCTGCCTGTGTCAGTGAATGTATTTCTGTCGAGAGTATTATTGCTACCCAGGTCAGTGGTTGTATTCCCGTGTCAATGAATGTACTTCTGTGGAGAGTAGCAGTTTCCAATCACGGAAAGATTTTTGTATCCAGCAGGCTAGGTGGGGCTGGTGGTGCAGTCCCAAAGAAGCACCGGTTGGATCCGTTTGCTCAGCAGGCATTGTACCTGGCTTTTCGTCGGATGGTCTGAAAGGGTTGACAACTCGGTGAGCTGTGTTTTGCCTTGTATGTTGGCAACACATGCGCGCAGATGTGTGGAGCAGGCCAAAAAAATCAATTCATGGAGATTGTGTGGCCATGCTTCCTGGACTCGTCTCTATTTCTTGTCTCTATTTCTTCAGGACCGCAAGAAGCGCTTTGGGCCTCTGGCCAAGTTCCTAGCGAGGTTTTCTGACCGAATCAAGGTGGAAGGGGCCTTGGTCTACCGCCCTACTTGAGCCTTATCACTGTGGATTGCGGAATCCCCGATAATTGGGAAAATCTTCCCCTATCATTAACCTCACTAGACATGTCGTCTTAGGAATTTTGTGGCAGTGATCACGAGCCTGCCGCAGACAAGAAGATGAACAGTATTTCAGTGGTGATGGAATGAGGACCCGGTCTCCTAACAGGTGGTAAAGGCCGGGCGCGTGGAACATAGTAAAGAGACATAGACATTTTTATATATGCAAATTGTGTGGCTTGGGATGCGGAAGTGAGGAGGATTCTTCGTCCCAGCTAAGGCTGACTGGAGTCCTCTTCAAGGGGACCACTGTTGCCTTAGAGTTGACGTGAGTATGCTACACATTTTGAAGGGTGGCTGTCGTTGATAGGTAACCGTCACTGAGTCACTGACACTGGGTGGCCAACAGAAACGGAGAGCAGTTAGCAATGGCCCGCTGCAGCCACCAGTTATCCGCAGTCAAAATACGAAAGACAATGCCAGCAATGAATAGTGACGTTCAGCAGCTGAAGGCTGAAGGAGATCAGCAGCTCGACCATTCATGAGTTGCCTGTTACCAACCAAGGTGTTTGCCTTGCCAAACTGGAGAATGACGAAGAGCCGGAGGCACGAACAGATTTTGCGGAGGGACTGGGGCCAATGTAGTAGTGGGGAGTTTTGCTGAGTGTCATCCTACTGTCTAATTTGCCCTATTTCCCACCCATTCCTGCCTGTTTTCTGCCTACCCGGTTCCAACCCATTTTTCTCTGCCTTACCCTGTTATCAAGAGTGATCCTCTCCGGATTTTCTATTGCTCCTTATCAAGTTTGTCTCCAAAGAAAGCTAAAACCAACAAATATTGCTATGCCAAACACCACCAGAGATTTGGCATAGGATGGCCTCTGACCTGCACATACCTATGCATATTTAAAGAGAAAACAGAAAGAGAAGATGGGGGACAGGAGAAATGGAAGATTGTGATGCAAAGCATATGCAACAAATTTGTTGGCCCCTCTGATAATTTCCTCGGGGGTGTTTATGAGGTTGTCACCTTTGCGCGGTTGTTGGTATGTCGGTGATTATTATTCTTGCACCATTTGCGTGTCACATGATCAGTCAGAGTCTGCTTGCAGTTTCTGCAACGGTTTGTGATTGTGAGCCAAAGCTCGTCTGCAGTGGGATATAATCATTGCTATCAATCAGCAACATGTTGTACTGGAAGGCCAGGAGATTGTGCATTTGGTGTGTGAGTTGCCAGTGCTGTGTGCTGGTTCAAGCTAGAAGCCATTTCTCGACGGCCATAACGTTGGAAGATAGCTCTAAGTATTTCCCGGCCATTGCACATATTTTCTTCGGCTACAGATGAATGGTCTCTTGAGTTGGTGGCACATTGAGTGTGCTTTTTGGGCGTGCTTGTCAATGTGGAGGATGGAGACTGCTCATTGCTGGTTCAATTTGCACCTCCTGCAGGATTTTGTTTTGTGCGTAACCAGTTTGCAGAGTGCTTGGTCTGTCTACCGCCCTCTCCATTCAGTTAATGAAAGAACCCCTGATGTGTGGTTGCGAGGCCGAGTAGCGGACGCACGATTTGTTTACCACATGCGCGCTCCGGCGACATATTGGATGTTTTGGCCATTTTGGTTTGATTTTTTTTGAATTTCGATGGACTCCTTTTGACAGAAGCCTTGAAAAATTCAACCCTTGCTTGACCACTCGACGCCGATTGATGGATTGATTTTTTTGTGAAATTCACTCAATCTTTTCAAAATTGCGACCTCAATAGTAGTCAACAGAGGCACGTTCGTGACAATGAACCCTCAATTATGGTGTCCCTTGAACTTGTACGCGTTTCGGGCTTATCAGCCCCTCATCAGCTGCAGCCACTATGTGTCAATTCAGACCAATGCCGCGAGACCTTTTGGTTCCTGCATCATCCATGGTATTTTTCGGTGAATCACCTCGAAGAGAGGTTGTTAGATCAAGCGCAGGCGCGGGCGTCGCATACCCCCTTTTGGGGGGTCATTCGCGTAGCATACCCCAAGGCATGATATTTGATGTCCAACCCCTTGTAAAATCATTATTTTGCCCAATAAGACAATCCCCCAATGGAGTTTTTGATTCTGAGGCCTCTATCCTCTAAAACTGGATATCACTTTTTTTGGGGGGGGGGGGTTTGGGGGGGGGTCAAAAGTTTTGACTCAGAAGGCTCCAAGTAGTGGGGTGGAACCTAGATGTAACATCAAACGCCGGTTGAATGGTAACACAGCCGGCTGCAGAGTTTTACGTCGGCGGTTCGAATCCTGGTCGGTTGAATGTCGTTGGCGGCACCGCCGCCATATTCGCCCGACCTGGGTTCGAACCGCCGACCAAAAAGTCTGCAACCAACTGCATTACTATTTGGCCACTGCTTGCCGTCAGCCAAATGTTCTCCCCATTACTTGGGGCCGCGTCCGCCACTGACAAAAAACCCAAACGGTGTGTTTCTGTCTGACTGACTGACTGCTGGCATGGCTAACCGACTGATTGGCTGACTGTTAGCCTCTCTTCGAGGTGCACTGCCGAAGGCAATAGAATCACCTCGCAGAGGTTGTTAGATCAAAGCCAGGTAGGCAGGCGTATATAAGGGGGAAACACCACATACCCCCCATTTTGGGCCTTTTTGGGCCGATTCACGTACCCCACCCCAAGGGGTTGAATTGTTAGTTTAACCCCTTGTAAAATCATTATTTTGTCCAATAAGCGCATCCCCCAATCAGTTTTTGGTCCGGACCCCCCCCCCCTGACCCCCCCCCTTGAAACCCAATTTTTTGAGCTTTTGAAGGAGGTGGGGACTGGGGGGGGATGGGGGGGGGGTGTCAAAAAATGACCCCCCCCCTTTTTTGGGTCGAAAATCATGAATCTTTTGGTTTTTTTGATTTTGAGCCGAAAAAATGTTTCTGGGTCCCGGCTCCATGGGGTTTGTATGGGGCGGAGTGGGACGAGCGCTTGTGCAGTTAATGCACTTTTCAGCCATTTTTGCTATGTCGGCGGTTTTGGCGACCTCGGTGACTCCGTGCTACCCACTGTGAGGGGTGTGCATGGGGATGTTGTGACGGTGTATGCCTACTAGGATACGAAAGGACGTTTTTTGCAGTCTGTAGCCTTGCCTAGGGCCGGTCAAAACCCATGCCAAAGACGCGAAATGACTATTTCCACCAATAATGGCCTAGTGAATGGGCCGTATTTACATGTTTTTCACCCTATTTGGGTATTGGGCACACGGGGAGGGGGGGGAGCTCCCAAGGGATGGGTACACAACCTGCTTCTGCAGCTTTTCACCCTGGGCAGCCCAAAAATCGAAGTTTTCGAAACTTATTTTTTTGATATTGTGACCACCTAAAATGACCATCCAAGCTATGTAAAGCATGTTTTAGGTCGTATTCACGTGTTTTTCACCCTATTTGGGCATTAGGTCCCGGGGGGGGGGGGGAGGGGCTCCCAAGGGATGGGTACACAACCTGCTTCTGCAGCTTTTCACCCTGGGCAGCCCAAAAAATCGAAGTTTTCAAAACTTGTTTTTTTGATATTGTGACCACCTAAAATGACCATCCAAGCTATGTAACGCATGTTTTAGGCTGTATTTACATGTTTTTCACCCTATTTGGGTATTAGGTCCCGGGGGGGGGGGGGGGGGCTCCCAAGGGATGGGTACACAACCTGCTTCTGCAGCTTTTCACCCTGGGCAGCCCAAAAATCGAAGTTTTCGAAATTTATTTTTTTGATATTGTGACCACCTAAAATGACCATCCAAGGTATGTAAAGCATGTTTTAGGTCGTATTCACGTGTTTTTCACCCTATTTGGGCATTAGGTCCCGGGGGGGTGGGGGGGGCTCCCAAGGGATGGGTACACAACCTGCTTCTGCAATTTTTCACCCTGGACAGCTCAAAAATCGAAGTTTTTGAAACATGTTTTTATGATATTGTGACCACCTACAATGACCATTCAAGGTATGTAAAGCATGTTTTAGGTCGTATTTACATGTTTTTCACCCTATTTGGGTATTAGGTCCCCGGGGGGGTGGGGGGGGCTCCCAAGGGATGGGTACACAACCTGCTTCTGCAGTTTTTCACCCTGGGCAGCCCAAAAATCGAAGTTTTCGAAACTTGTTGTTATGATATTGTGACCACCTAAAATGACCATCCAAGGTGTGTAAAGCATGTTTTAGGCCGTATTTACATGTTTTTCACCGTATTTGGGTATTAGGTCCCGGGGGGGGGGGGGGTCCCAACCCATCTCTTGGGAGCCCCCCCGCCCCGGGACCTAATCCCCAAATAGGGTGAAAAACATGTAAATACGGCGTTCGTCGATTAGCGCCAGGGATGGGTTGGGAGCCCCCCCCCCCCCCCCGGGACCTAATACCCAAATAGGGTGAAAAACATGTAAATACGACCTAAAACATGCTGTACATACCTTGGATGGTCATTTTAAGTGGTCACAATATCACAACAACAAGTTTCGAAAACTTCGATTTTTGGGCTGCCCAGGGTGAAAAACTGCAGAAGCAGGTTGTGTACCCATCCCTTGGGAGAACCCCCCCCCCCCCGGACCTAATGCCCAAATAGGGTGAAAAACATGTAAATACGGCCTAAAACGTGCTTTACATACCTTGGATGGTCATTTTAGGTGATGATGGTATCAAAAAAATAACATTCCAAAACTTCGATTTTTGAACTGCCCAGGGTGAAAAACTGCAGAAGTTTTTCACCCTATTTGGGTATTAGGTCCGGGTGGGGGGGGGGGGGGGCTCCCAAGGGATTGGTACCCAACCTGCTTCTGCAGTTTTTCACCTTGGGCAGCCCAAAAATCGAAGTTTTCGAAACTTATTTTTTTATACCGTGATCACTTAAAATGACCATCCAAGCTATATAAAGCATGTTTTATTTATGTCGTTTTTTCCCGATTTTGTGTGTGCGTTGCTTGGAGTAGATTCTCTGCGAGGTGGACTTTCCGAAGGCAATAAAATTTATTTTTTTGATACCGTGATCACTTAAAATGACAATCCAAGGTATGTACAGCATGTTTTAGGCCGTATTCATGTGTTTATCACCCTATTTGGGCACTGGGTGCAGGGGGGGGGGGGTCAAACGGGATTGGTACACAACCTGCTTATGCAGTTTTTTACCTTGGGCGGCTCAAAAATCGAAGTTTTCGAAACTTATTTTTATGATATTGTGATCACCTAAAATGACTATCCAAGATACTTAAAGCATGTTTTAACCCGTATTTATGTAGTTTTTACCCTATTTTGGGTGTGTGTTGCTTGGGGTAGATTCTCTGCGAGGTGGACTTGCCGAAGGCAATAGAATTTTCGAAAGAGACAAGGCTCAAACAGAGGCTTGAAGAAGCCACAGCCAGGGAGACAGGCCGCAAATTGCATTGTTTTGTATTATACATGAAAGTTGTGCTTTGGGGATGTGACGAATCCAGCCTCTGTGGTAGCTTGCCATGAGCGCCCTACAACAACCGCCTCACAGCATTTCAGCACATTTGCACATTCACACGTCCCCTTGGTCAAACCAGCACTTCAAAATGATCGTTTCAGCTCACACACAAAACAAAAAAGCAAAAGTCCAAAAACTCCATGGTTTTGGGGTTAAAAAAAGAAATGCAGGAGGCCCATTGTTTGGGGCCCACCCTGAGCCCCGACCCAAACACCGGATGAGACACGTGGCAATCATAATTTGGCAAAGCCCACAACTTCAATGACACTGCTTTCCATGATGGGCCGAAAGCCACAAATTGTGTTGTTTGCCATTGTGCAATGGCAAGATCATGAAATCAATCTCTCTAGATGGCCACCACAGCATCTTTGGGTCTGCCAAAGACCATTTTAGCCTTTTGAGCCAATTGTCTTAAAAGAACTATTTGAACAGAACGGTTAAGGTTTGAATTCGGCCACATCAAGCGCACGTGCGCGCGCAGTGCAAGCGCAGTGCAACTATTTGGGCGTGTGGCCGTACTAGAGACCCATACTTTGTGATACTAGGGGGGCATCATTGTTGTTTGAGAGTAGGTTTTGATACTTCTTCTACATTGGGGATATGGCATTTTTGGAGTTTCACCTAGTTTCACCCATTTCCACCTTTTTTCACACTTTTTTGCTCATTTCCACCACATCCACTCTTTCCTAGGTTGATTTCTCCCCACCTGAAGTATTTCCAAAAAAAAGGTGATTATTTTCACACCCAAAAACGAGGTTGCAAAAGGATTCTGCCTCTGTGCGATGGCTGTTGGTTGGATCACACCACAACCATTTGCCCCGCCGTTTAGTCAAAACCATGTATGGTGCGACTCACATGGGTTTCCCATTGCTTTGTGTTGCATCGTGGCATGGAAGGATGACATCCCCTTTGCTACGGTACCAAAATATTACCAAAAAAAATTCACCAAAAATTGGGCACCTTTTGCTAATTTTAACCTTTGGTAATTTTTGCTTGAACTGTACCCGGGGGGATATGATATATCTTGTGACCACATTGATGAGTACTCTCAACCTGCAAGTGGCTCTGCAACAGGAAGACTTTGAATCTAATGGAGATGATGACATTGAGATCAATAACCCAGCATTTTTTGACCCCATGACCCAGTGGGTGGTTGATCAAAGGGATGCCGATGTCATTGAACAAGAGGATGTTTCAGACATTTTTGACCCTCAAGGTGGTGATGAAGCTGAAGAACGTGAAGTGAAAAAAGAGAGACTACATGCTGCGTGGCAAAAGATGTGGAACAAAATGAATCAGGGTGAAAAACATGCAACAAGAACAGCCAATATGCTGGATACGTTCACAAGCAGTGAGCCATCAAACAGCATGCTGAAGGAGTGGCATTTCACACCATTCAGGAGGAATTGTACGTATGTTCCTGTGGTACACTGATTCCGCAAGGTCGCAATCAACTTAGGAAGAAATGGCCCGCACTGGAGAAGTGTCTGCAGGCAAGGAGGCTGGGCAAACCGAAGGGCCATGGTCCTTTGCAATGTACATTGCATCATATTTTCAAGCTGTCAGTCCATAAACAGGCCAGTGCACTGCAATTTGCATATCACTATTATTGATTGTCCAGACAAGTGTCCGTTGTGTGTGCCATCCTTTCCTTTCCTTGGGGGGGGGGGGGTATTGAATACCCCTAGGCATTCAATATACCCTTGGGGGCATATTGAAAGCGGGAGGGGGTGGGGGTATTAAATGGGCCCCTGGTTTAGACGATTCTACCGTGCCTTTTGGAGGCTCAACTATCAAAATGTTGAAATGGCTTCATTTTATCTGGCAACTGTGTAAAGCGATCCTAAGATTGGTGTCTCCCAGTTTCCCTAGCATTTCATCATCACAGCTGGTGGAGCATGAATGAGGCGAATTGACAGGTAGTGAAACTGCAGATATAAACAGCAGACCAAGACTGGTCTTTCTTTTTGTTTTTGCATCGCATGGGATTGTTTGGGTGCTGTTTGTGACTGTGGCATTTTGTTTTCTGACCACTTTATTGTGGGGATTGCAATCAAAGTACTGAATTGATCATTTCAGTTGAGGTCATTATCTGCAAGGTGTGTTTAATCGTAGGGTAGGGTAGCACATACGTGGTAAATTAGGCACATAGGCATTTGTGGGGTCCGGTGGTTCCCGTTCCCTGCAGGTCGTGGTTGATGGAAAGGTCACAGACCTCTGTGTTGTTACGTTGGTTGTGGAAGGACCAGTGGCATAATGCATGGCTGCTGTAGGAGGGGCCGTGGGGTTTTTCGGGTGAAGGGCCCATGTCTCACTTCTTGTGTGTCTATCTTTTTTCGCTTCTGCAGCCTGCGATCCTGTGTTGCAGCACCGCCGTGAAATGCCCATGCTGCTGTCACCCATGGTGGAGGATACTCTCCGGTGCTTCTTATGCTGCTGTGAGCGTGCGAAAATCCTTCTGCTGCCTGAGCTCGGCGCCTTGGTCCTCGAGTATGGATTGCAGGTGGGGCAGCCATTAAAGCACTTCTTTGCTCATCACGCAGCCATTTGGGCCATGGTTGCTACTGAGGCCCACGTGTGGACAGCCTCTGCTGACAACGTGGTTCGATTGTGGACCACTGACGGTGAGCCTGCAGCAGAGTGCCACGGCCACATCCACTTTGTCACATGTGTTGTGGCACACAAGGGGACAGTGTGGAGTGGGTCGAAAGACAAGACTGTGCGGAGTTGGGATGTCAACGGCAAATCATTGTGCAAGTGCAAGGGCCATGAGCGAGCAGTGCGGTGCTTGGCAAGTTGCAGTGCTGGTATATGGAGTGGCGCAGAGGACAACAGTCTTCGTTTGTGGAGTGATGATGGGCAATGTCTCAGATGCTGTCGAGCACATGAGGCCACCATCCACCACATAGTTGTCATGGGGGACGCTGTCTATAGCGGGTCCGGCGATCGAACCATTCGTGTTTGGGATGAGAATGGAAGCGCCATCCATAAATGGGAGGTGTCGGATCGAGTCCAGTGCCTTCTGACAGCAGCTGACACACTGTGGGCCGGCCTGGCAGGAGGAACCGTCATGATCATGTGGCCAGACATGACTTTCACCACGTGTCATGGGCACACCGAGGATGTCACTTGCATGCTCGCTGCCGAGGGTATGATATGGAGCGCATCCCGTGATACAACCATCAGAGTTTGGACGACAAATGGGGAGCGGTGGCATGTACTCACAGGGCACACCAGCGCCGTTTTATGTCTCGTTGAGCGGCAGGGGACCGTTTGGAGTGGCTCTGCGGATCGCACTGTACGGGCCTGGAACGTTCTAGGGCAATGCCTTTGCGTCAGCACAGGCCACACCAATTATGTGCGCTGTTTGGCCGCCCAAGACAGAACCATTTGGAGCGGTGGTGATGATGGGTACGTTTTCTTGTGGGAGTGAGCTGCAACAACTGAGTGGATGTTGGATGGTGGCTATGACATGCTCAATGTAGCTTGAGCCTTTGCTCTGGGCCGACGCTAACATTTAGGGCTGCATAGCGCTGTTCAACGACTACAAGTTTGAAAGTTGGTTGCTAAAATGCTTGGAACGTTTTACCTACTTCGTAGGCCATAAGCCCTGTCCACGTTTCCATTGAAGCGGCTTGTTGAGTGAGGACTTTTGGATCACACTCGCTTGCTTCAGAAGTTTGAAGCTCGCTTACTGCCAGGGAGCACATCGGAGCACATCAACCCATCGCATTCCTCCACGTGCTTGCGCTCACTCGCCTCCTCTCGCCAACGGGTGGCACGCCCTGCCATGGCACGGTATGGCATGGTTTGCTTGCAACAGCTTGTGTTGCATTGCTGCTTCCTCATGTTTGGCTTGTGGGAGTCCCTCATCCCAACATTCCTTTTCCTCTTTTTGGAAGAATGCATTGTGTGTGTCGCTGCCTTACAGTCGTATGTTGTTGGCATACAGGGTTTGTGAAGGTTATACATCGTTCTTGCTTCCCCTCCCTACCCCAACGGGCTTTCATTCCTTCGTTTATCCACCCAAGGAATCCACCCAATAAATGGAGATCTAATTCTACAGCGGCAGCCACAGGAGGATTTGCCGGGGGGGGGGGGGGCAGGGCGTTGCTTTAATTTTCATTCCAGCAGGGGGGGGGGGGGAACCCCTCCCCCTTGGACCACCTCCCTCCCTCCCCTGGACCCCCTCCCCCCCCTCCCCCCTCCACTCTAATTCACCTGAGAATCAGGGTTTTGGGAACGTTTTTTCGTTTGGGCCAATTTTTTCCTCCCGCGCCTTCGGCGCACTTATAGCAGGGTTCTTTGGTCACTCCACTGTATCCTTTCTTCCCTCTTTTGCAGACACCATGTCCCAGCGTCCCATAAGTGCGTTCTTCGGCACCCCGGTCCAATCGTGTCCCCGCGTAAAATGCGACGACGTTGTAAAGGCGATCCTCTATTTTCGTTTCCAAGATAGATGGACTGGGAAGAAAAGGCAAGAGGCGCATAATGTGGCACAGAAAGCATGTTCCACACTGTTTCTGAACACTCCAATGGCAACTCTGCATGAGTTTATAACACAAGCAGCCGTAATGGCACGCCAAGACCGCGAGGTGCGCTGCCTGCCGCATGAGTTTTTGCTCATGCAAGTCCAACTCTGATTGATTTTCAGCAAACAATTTGATAACAATGAGCATTCCACTGTGTTTCCTGTTTGTGTTGCCTGGTGGTGTTCAGGTGAGGGCACAATGTATGGACCCAAAAAGATGATTTGATTACAGGGGGGGGAAAATTTTGGGCGCGGGGAAAAGTTGTTTGGACAAATTTCGAAGCCCTCCCTCGTACCAAATATTTCCTTCAATTTTAAGGATTCTTTGTGCCATATTGTGTCAGGGGGTGCCATAACGACACCTTTTTTTTTTTCACTATGACATGCACACTCTGATGTTACAGTTCTGCCAGATCGTGATGTAGCTTAGTTGGTAGTTGCGCTAGTTTCTGGGTCTAAGGGTCGCGGGTTCAAACCCAGCTTAGGGTATATTTTTTGCTTCGCTTTTTTTGGCCTTTTTTATGTCTGCACATCTGCATGTCATCTGACCGTCACCTGAACGTCGTATTTATGCCCCCCTGCCTGCCACCATCCAGAGCCCACCAGGAAATATCAGTAACCATCCAGAGCCCACCAGGAAATAACAGCAACCATCCAGAGCCCACCCGGAATCCACAATGAACATCCACTAGGAAGTAGCAGCAAGGGGCCGCATACCAAATTTTTCCTTCATTTCTAAGGAGCAATACCAATTTTTTACCCCCTTAATTTTGGTCATCCGAAAAAAAAACCTCTTAAAATTTTTCCCCCCCCTGTACCTGTGTTAAGACATTATGACAAATGTATATACTGAATGGGTCAATGTGGTGCATTTTTGCAATTCTTGGTCGATATGGTTCATTCCGGCAGAGGGGGGGGGGGGGCTCCCCCTCCCCTGGACCCCCTCCCCCCCTCCCCCCTCCGCTCAAGCAACGTCCTGGGGGGGGGGGGGGTGATTCAGCAATTCTTCATGACACAATTTGCAGTCAACGCTTGTACTCGCTTTGTTGGCTACTCCCTTAATCCGTGACCTCATTCCACGCTTTTTGATGTTTCTCGTCTCAGTCTACAGGACCCTCTGGGGTACCGTAGTGTTTTGTAGCACCGTGGTGTTGCTCATCACCCCCTATGGTTGGTGTTTCAAGTCGAAAGGCATGATACACTGGCTGTGGCTGCGGGATCCAGTCAGTAGTGTTGGCGAATACTGAATTTTGTCAGCCGGCCTCTGTACTTAGAACGGGTCTGATTGGTGTGCCATTGCATGCGGGCAGAAAAATCCATTGAAGAGCGTCTCCCTTGTTTTTTTTTTTTGGGGGCCGAGGGGGGTCGCTGTCGTCCCCTCTTGACCAAGGTGCGGCTGTGGGTGGGGATCTCCTGAGAGGTGGACTCTGGTGGGGAAACGTCAGAGGTGCTGGCACAGAGTGAAGGGTATGAATCGGAGGGAGCAGAGTACAGCACAGACATCAGTTACACCATGTTGCACCAGGTCGCGGCCGCATTTGTGGGGGGACAGTGACTCTGACGATTTAGTACGGACGTGAGCCAGACGTGAAGAAAGCGTCCAAGGGGGCTAACTGACAGCAATCCTGAAGGAGCCTAAAGGCCCTGAAACTGACCTGAACCCAATCAATGTGGGCACCTCACGGCGCCTTGCTGGACAGCATGGACAATGTGTGTCACAGCTTCGCCGTGTTGAGAGATGTCGTACCAGAAGAATGATTCTGGAGGGTAGCGACAATTGCTGATTTATGACCAAGGTACAGCTGTCCCAGGCACAGCAAGTGTATGGGCTCCAAGGGGCCAAGGGAGTTGGAGGGAGAATTGTCAATGTAGTATGTTTAACCAAGGTACTATGAAATGGTCCATTATCCAGAATGGGTGGCAACAGGGCCAAAAAAAAAAAGCACCGACTGAAAAGTGCTTTTCAAGGAGAAAAGACATGTGCTATGCGATGCGCGGTGCATATGTTTTTGATGTGTGGAAAACACTTTCTTTCTATAATGGCTAGGGTACAAGTCTGACCCTCAATGAAACAAACCGTTGTATTCTGAACTACCTGTTGCTAACCTTGTTGCTAATTTACATTACCCAATAGTAGGGGCAGGGTCTAACCGAAATCTTTTTCATGGTGAAGCGTTGGTGGGTATGCCATGAGAAGATTGGGCAACAAAAAAACGGAGAGGTAGAGCGGTAGTTTAGTTCATCTTCACCAATTCTTTCATCGAAATGCTTTGGCTAACCCTCACAAGTGCCCATTGGGCGTGCTGGACCGCCTACACTGTTGTATATACTACATTTTACACTGCATGACACACCTGCATGCCGAGTGTGGTAGCACTAAGTGATCGTGTGTGCAAGCGATTAATACCACGACATTTGGATCATTGGGATGGAGTTCACTGTCCATTGCTTGTATGGGTTCCCCGAGGTCACGGAGGGCTTGATTAAGATAGATACTACGTGGGATAATCACACACCAGCATAGTAGTACACTTACCATTCGCTGCATGCCACAATACACATTGCGCATGGATACCACGCCATGCCTGAATCTCAGCACGTCACACGACATACCTCAGTACAGATTGAATGCCCGTTGGGTGTGGCAGACCGTCTATACTGAAGGATCGACACATGTGTGTCGCATTCATGTGAAACCAATATGCATACTATTCAACTGTGATCATAACGTGATCATAAAACCACTGAAGGATCGACACATATTATGCCGGTATGTTGCTTAGGCCTTAGGTCCACTCAGTTTCTAGGTGCACCCATACTATTCATAAATGGACCTTCTACTTTCCGGAGCTCTCCTGAGTACACTCAATGACACCTTGGGCGTTTCCAAGGGGTGTGCTTGGGTGCTCTTCGGGGGGAACATAGTCTAAAAGTAGCGCGCCGTGCAAGGATTCCCCCTAACAAGGCATAGCGATAACAATGTTTTTTATAAAAAGTTTTTAATCTTCTTTTGCACAAGCGCGCCACATTTGTTTTATCAAAAAAAGAGAGAAAAAAGCCAAAGATCACAAAGCTGTGTATCACAAAGCCGGCGTCTGCACATCGTAATTACCTTAAATGTGCATCTATTGTTGTAACCAAAGCTAATTCATATGCATCATGTCTAAGAATGTGTAGGACTTCCCAAAGGTAAACTTTCTTTTGGATGCAAAACATTTTTTTCAGATGTGTTGAAATTCAAGAAAAGTGCCAAAATTAAGGCAAATTGGCTTCAAAAAAAATGATGAAAAAAATGAGCCAATGGTCAATGCGTGTATTTCTTCGAAATAGTTTTTCGCGGTAGAATTTAGGCGGCCTGCTTGGTGTGTTGAGTCCAATACAAATACATAATGGCTAGGGTACAAGTTTGTTTCTCAATGAAAAAAAAATTAAATTTGCGATATCTTTTGCTAACCTTGTTACTAATTTACATTACCTAGTAGCAAGGGCTAGGTCCAACCCAAATCTTCTTCATGGTGCAGCGCTGGTGAGTTTACCATAAGAAGACTAGGCAACAGCAAAAAAAAAGAGAGGTACAGCGGTAGTTTACTTAATCTTTACCATTTTTTTATACAAGTTGTAGCTAACCCTTGCAACTTTAATGGGAACACTGTTTTTCACAAAGGTTTTTTACTCTCCTTTTACACAAAGGCGCCACATTTGCTTTATCAAGTATACAACAGGAAAAAAAAAGCCGAGGAAAAGCATTGTAGTATATCACAAAGCCTCAAGGTCTACATATCATAATCATCCTAAACGCGCATATTCTGTCATAACCTAAGCTAAATCATCTTTATCCTAATAGGAACCGCGGTGCATATGATGATTAATTTCTTTTTGAGATGTGAATTCTGTTTTAGATAGCTAAAGGTAAAGAAAAATGCTAAAATTTAAGTCAACTCGGCTAAAACATCACCAAAACCATCTAAAAAAAGATTATGCATCTAACAAAACCATTCTTTACTCACAAAAAGATTGCAACAAAACCAAAAATGTGAAAGAAAAGTCAATGGTATGTTAAAGACAGTAGAAAATCAGAATCTTTCTTTTTGGATTGCCATCAAAAAATAACATTTTGTGGAAACCAAAAGAACGCAAAGCCGAAGTTGAGGAAGTGGCTTTAACAACTTTAACAATTTTGTTCTATTACTGCTTGATTATAGAAATGCCATCTAAAACCTTGCTCCTTTCATCAAAGACATCAACGTGTACAACAATGTACAGCGCAACCGTGCCTTCGACAACAAAGAAAACATTTTTTTGGGCCCGTCGGCCACGGCAGCCGATGGGCACCTTGTCTTTTTGTTAGTCCACAACGAGGGACAACATTACCCGTACTAACCTCCATGCTAAGAACATTGTATGACCATCCTAAAGGCGCCCGGAAGGCAAAAAATCCAATCACTTTCTAAGTTGAAAATACGAAATGTTCACCAAATCACCCATCAACCACCCGCATATGCACAAATTTCTCTCTCGCCAACCACTTTTGGTCAACATGACCAACAACTAGTGCACGAAGACGCTTATTAATGGTTTAGGAAAAATCATGGAGGAGCACTAGATGACCAAGCCGTCACTTCCGAATCTGCTCAATTTTCACGTGCTTTCATGTGCTTGTATTGGACTTAAGGCGACAAACAAACGGGCTGCCGAAGTTCTACTATGAAGTTTTAATGAAAAGTTGTTTTGAAGCAATATAGAAGAAGTAACCCATTGACCAAAAGCAGCGAAAGACACATTGCACAAATGTTGACAGGGCATAGTAGAGCACATGTGCACCACAATGGTACACCAACATTGCCATGTATTCTCTAGTAAATTGCAAATAAATCCTACCTAAGTCAAGTGTTAGGGCAATATCATAAAATTGTGTAGCATGATGTTTCATCTTGGGGTGGGGGAAAATTGGCTTGCGCGGGCGGGGGGTCGTTGGAGCCCCTTTCCCGGACCCCCCCCCCCTCCTTGGCTCCCGTGACGGGGCCTTGAAAAAGGTCATAGATGGTGGCAAAAAAAGTTGAACTTCCATTGACGGGGGGGGGGGCAGCAGTGGTGGTATTTATGTCCGGTTAGAGAGAAACACACAGTTTGGGTTTTCGTCATTAGCAGACTTGGATGCAAGCAGTGAAGAGGCACTGTTTCACTGCGCCTGGCAGTGGCCGAGTGGCAGTGCAGCTGACGTCAGATTTTTTGGTCGGCGGTTCGAACCCTGCTCAGGTGCACATGCCGGCGGTGCCGCCGGTGGCATTTCGCTGGCAGGGATTCGAACTGACAACCGCAAAAAATGTGTGTGCCTGCGCTACCATTCGACTATGCGTTGTTGCAGTAGAAATGTGCATCCCCATTGCTTGCACCCTTCTGACTACAAATTATTACACCATGCCTTGGGGTATGCTACGTGAATGACCCCAAAAAAGGGGGGTATACAACGCCCACGCCCGCGCTTGATCTAACAACCTCTCTTCAAGGTGATTGGTACTTTACCAAGGGTTCTGTCACAGGAGCCCCATTGCCAGACCCCCCCCCCCCACCCTCCTTCGGGGGGCTCCCACGACCCCCCCCCCCCCCGCGCAAGCCAATTTTCCCCTCGCCTTGGTTTGAATATTGCTACCCCGATTTCTCCATGCTATGTTGACTATGCACCCTTTGTTACCCATTTCAATATTGCACAAAATGCCATGTTATTTTTGCTACCATGTAAATTCATAAAAATTAATCAGGAAAATGGCGGAAAACGGCGGTGGCAACACAGAAAGCCAGAAGTATATATTGCAAATTAAATGCATACAAAATCATTACAAAAATGTGAGCACATTCTTCATCCCCTAAATTTCTAGCAATGGCCTACCTCATGTTAATGGTCACATTATACGTCAAATTCCCCTTGTTAGCTGTTAACTTTTCCTTTCAGCGTAAAATGTTTATCTAATCTCGGGTGTCGAAAAACCTGCATAGACGGCAAGCACAGGGCTCTCTTCCTGAAGATAGAATTTACAGAAAGCTGGCAACTAAGAGTGGGCATCCGAAGAGATGACACAACCCAGTTTGCTTAAAACCAACCTGCGAAGGTATGGTGACACTAGCTTGTAGAGTAGGCTCAAGGCTTGAAAACAAGTGGGGTGGAGGCCGAACGAGGGTCTGGGACCCCTTTCGGCGGCACTTTTACCCCGGTGCCACGTTTCTTTACAGCGCTGCTCCACTGATGTTACAAATGCCCACAGGCCCAGTGTACCATCTGGCGCGGTGGAAATGATATGGAAAACGCCCTTTGCCAAACTTGTTTGTGCAGCATCGCCCCAACCTTCTTTACCTAGCTGCGGATTCTGGGGGCCTTTGTTGACGCCGGCACATCCAAATACTGGCTGCAACACACCTACATTGTGCCTGGTGTTTGCCTTCCCTGCCTGGTGTAGCTTGTGTTTCAATTACAATGCATTTAAAAGGCTCCAGACCAAGATGAGCTAGCGCATTTAAAAGGCCAGATTTCCTGCCACTGCATGTCTTCAATCAGATTTGGGCACCCGGGTACCATAATTTGAAGCAGGTGCAGCAAACAAATTGCGAAGTGTGGTTTTTCTCATAGCTCAGGTGAGCATTCCGAGCAGCTCTGATGGTGCCTCCAGAGGGCGGTGCCAGAGGGGAGGCCCAGAGTGCACAACCAGAAATGCCCATGCACAGCGGAATGCACGAGACAACAGGATGGTGACAGTGGCTCAAAATATGGTGAAAACCAGCATCTGGTGAAAATCAGAGAGCGCATCTAACGCAAAGAAATGGGTGTCAACAATCTGTCCGGAGAAACCTTGGAAGCTTGGCCCTGCAGCATGACCCTGATACGTACATTTGGTAGTTGGAGCAGCAGAAATCTGAGTCTTCAACCTGAATGGAATCAGGACAGCAGGCACCTGGCGTCTGACATCCAACCACATTCAACACCCAGTGTTCATGTTCCTGTATCAAACCGACTGATCATCCCTGAACATGAAAATGTGCACGAGCAAACAGCAATCACCGTTAACCCAACTGGCAATCCCCAAGCTATACCCCTAGTAGAGGGGAGCAGGTTAGACATTGGTGTGCAATAATGCACTGGCTCGCACATCCAATGTAATGCACTTTGGATTGCACTGCTTGTTTTTTGGGTCGTCAACAATGGAGGTCATTTTTGGTGTGTTGTGGCGCCACCACCGCCAGTTCAGAGTGAATCTGAATGTAGCATGCGTCAGCATTGGGGTTGACCCTGTAACCACAGACATGATACTGATGAGGTCCGTCCGCCAACAGCAGACGCCTGTAACAACTGGATCTGTATCGATTGCCCCAAGACAACGGCAGGGGAAAACCTTCTGCTTGGGCCATAATGCGTGAAGGTTATGGTTGGGGTAGTAAGCAAGGGAGATTGATGCAAGAAGAGGTTGGTCACAGCTCAGAAAAGAGCAGGGGCAAACACTGGTCATATCAACATCAGAAACCAAAAGCCAGAATGGTAACACAGCTTTACAAAAAATGGTTCTGCCCCAAACGAGATCCACTGAACCAATGAGCTTTTTTTTTTTGGCTCAGACCAAGATGAGCTGGCGTAGCCTGCTCACTTCACAGTACTCGAGGTGACCCCTCGGGATCAAGGTTCAGAGCTGTCCAGTGCCCCAAACGAGATCCACTGAACCAATGAGACTTCAAGCACCCCCACCCAAAGGATTTGTGATATCAAAAGTCAAAAATTGAGGGAAGACGGAAAAAAAGAGAAACAAAAACATGGATCTTTCGCCTCTAGAGCCTTAGACTCCACATAGGAAACAGCTGGGCTGCAAAATGCCTCTCTTTTTGGATGAGAAAGCAGAATGAGAAAAACCCTGACAATCTATGTATGACCCAATACACGTTTCTATATGCATACACAGGGCATTCTGAAGGAGCCTCCGTGTGTGTGCTCTCCTGAAACCCAAGAAGTAGTCCCACCGGGGCCCCTGTACTCTCTGACCAAGTCTCAGCTCAAGCACATGCTAGGTCCCTTACAGAGCATACTGTGAGAAGGGATACTGTCCATGAAAGCTAAAACTTGCAAAGGGAACATGACCTATAATTGAGGGGACTGAAACCCTTTCTTTGGCCAAGTTGTTGCACTGCGTGCGCACTGCGTGCATATTGCGCACGCAGAGGCCGGGATACTCACCCAAGAATACCTGTCACCTGACTGGTCGCACAGCGAAGCAGCAAAGCCCATATGAGAACAACGAAACTGCCTTCAACTTGGTACTCCACTATCCCTATGTGATGTGGTGTGGTGGGAATGAAGGCGGTACCACAAAATCCTCAAGGTCCGCGGGCATTGACATGTGTATTCTACGAACAAAGCACAAAATACAGTAGTTCCGCAGCAGACACCCTGAAGTTGTATCACCACATACTAGGCTCAGGGTGCCCGTTTGACATTTGGCAACAAACATGGGAGAGGCATGAACGCAGAGAAGGGGGCTGAGTTACAACCGTAACACCGACCGTAGGAAAGATTGGCCCGGTTTCCTCAATATCACCGGAAGGTTGAGTCGAAGCACTTGCCCCCAGAAGCATTCAACGTAGATGCTCCGGCTTCCTTTGTCACTCAGCATGGCTACATCACCCCTGCTAAAAAAAACGCAGTATGGAACCAAAAACTTGTCAAAAGGGGCCAAAAGTAGGGTCCGAGTATTTGCCGACATCCAAAACTTCGCACTGCGTGCACGGCACTCCCTTTTCTGTTTGTCCATATGACACAACCCATGACAGCACACTACACGGATTCAAGGATGATGGGAGCCTAGAGTACTGAAACATGGTGAAGGGCAAAATTACAACAAAGGCCGGCAACAGATGTAGCCTCAGCTTGGGTATACCTGGGATAGCACTGGTTAGGTTTTTTTTTCAATTTTCTGTTTTATGCTTTTTTTTTCTTTTTGGCTTTTTTTCTTTTTTGGATTTTGATTTTTTTTGTTTGTTTTTGGTTGTCGCCTTTTTTAGAGACGAATTTATAGAATCAGTTCTTTCGGCGAAACTTGCAGGAGAGGGAGTTCTCTGTCTTCACAGACTTTCAGACTGGCTTGGTGCAGGGTGATCAGATTCCACAGCTCCCCTAACTAGGGTGATCAGATTCCACAGCTCCCCTAACTGTCAACAGAGCACTGTTCAACCATGGTATTATCAAAAACAAAATGTGTGGTGGAAATTCGTTGCAAGTAAAAGACATGTAATAGCCCGTTGTGCCAGCTGACAGAGGGAGAAAGGTGTGTGGTTCACAATCGGCCAGCCAGAGGTCACTGAACAGCAGGAAAGGGTGGTTAAAAATGGAAGAGATGAAAATTCGGGGTAGAAAGGGAAAGGCATGCAGGTATCTGAGTGGCCATTGCTCCGATATATTGGATGGGAGAAGAAGAGGACACATGATCCGCCATGTGTGAAGAGTCTTACCGAGTTACCTCCAAGCCCACTCCCAAGCCAGAGCAAAGCACAAGAACAAGCACAGGCCCAACCACAACCTCCGACAATTGATAACCAGTTGCGGAAACTTGAGAGACGAAGGAGCAGAAGGGCGTTGGTGGTGCCCTAAAAAACCCTGTTGAGAGTCGCTATGGCGCATCACAGACCCACCTGCACGGTCCTTTCAGCGATTTGCTCGGTTTTCTTGTTGGCACATGCACCAATTCCAGAGCACATTTTCTCCAAGAAAATCAGTCTAATCAGTCTGGGGATCGGGGGTGGGGAGGAGTTGAGTTGCACAATACTCTTTCTGTTTTATAGCCCGGCATGCCTGTGTCAAGGTGTGCTCCCGAGAGAAACTTGGCAATGTCCATTAGAGCTTGGCCACACAGCCTTGACCACATTGGTGATACATTGAGTGCGCGGCGCTCGTTACCCCCGTGTTGCAGACGAAGTGACGACCGAATAACTTCCCGAAACATAATCTATAGCACTACTCAAAGCCATAGTATTATGTAGAATTTCTGCATCCTTCACACTGACTGCCAGCATGTCCAGAACCCAATTGCCGGAATTCCTGCTTGCAGGAACAACAGATGCACATGATGCTGATATTTTTTTTCGGGGGCGGGGGGCAGATGCACCACACAATTAAGAAGATAAAAAAGGAAAGAATTGTGGTTTCCACACAACATGCAACCAGAAATCTCTGAAATCACTGCAAAGCAAAATTGTAATCTGCCCAGCCAGGTGGATGTTCAAAATTCAGCCAGTGCGTGTGCAAGGGAGCAAGCAGCAGGTCGGTAGGCAGGCCTCCTCAGGCTCATTCAATTTCAACGAAAACACTACAATATGCAGACAGTACAATGATTGCCCACACAGCCCAACAAGGAAATAGCCCTTTCGCAAGCATAAAGGACAATTTTACCCTGCTGCAGGATGTTGACAAGTTTCAATTGTCCATGTTTTCGGCAGATTCTCTGAACTGACACAGAGTGCATCTTCATGGGACGCAACAGGAGGGAATATGGTATCAGTGAGGGCACGAGCCTATTAAATCTCCACTTCCCAATCTCAACACACAAACACGCACACACATACACAGTATAACCCCAAACTGGCCTAGTTTTGGCCCAGAACGACCAACTTTGCCAAATCACTCCTTAAAATGGCCAAAAAATGTGTGAAAAGGGGTGAAAACGAGTGAAACTGGGTGAAAATCTAAAAACATCCCCGATGGGCAAGAAGCATAAAACCCTTGTCAAACAACAATGACGCCCAGAGCATCACAAAGCATGGGTTTCTAGTGTGCCCAAATGCCCAAATTGTCAGTGTGCTAAGTGCGCCCCTCTGTCGTTGTTGAAGGGGCCCAAGCAAAACCAGAAAAAATTGGCATGGCCCTTTAAGGACAGCACCGGGTCGTGCGCTGGGGGTGCATGGGGACGTGCCATATGCCGTGTCCGCATGGAGCCCCAGATGCAGCTGCAACTTTGGCCCCGCGGCAACCGTGGCAACGGTGGTCTATCCATCAGTTGCAGATGGAAGGGTTGCTGGCACCCTGGCCCCCTGCCCTCTGGTGCAGTGCGTGACACCCCCAACGGCACATCTGTCTGCCTTCTTGGTTTTTTGCAGGTCTGTGGGACATGGACCGGGGTAAGTTTCTTTTTTGTTTTGTTTTTTTTTAGCCCCTGCTGCTCAAGGTGTCATTGAGCGTGCTTAGGAGAAACCCAGAAATGTTGCTAGGACAGTTGTGTGCAGCACTGGGCCACTCAGAAACTGAACTGGTCAGCGATCTCCGCCACATGCCATCATGTTGCTCCTGCAATCCATCTGTGTGCGACCCATCAGCGGGGGACAGAATATAGACAGAGGATAGGTGCAAAAATGCTCAATCCCAAGATATTGTGACATCAATTCCTGAAAAATGTGGCTGTAGGCCCTTTTGACTGCTGCTCCCAGTTGAAGGGTTGCAGGGTCGGAGGGCATTGTGACCATCATTTTGCATCAACAAGCTGGCCTACGGGGCCGAGCACCAGATTCTCAAGACTCGGGCCCTGTACCTCAGGCGCAATCTCCTCCCAAATGCCAAACAACCAGCAACATGGCACCATCTGACCACCGGCAGTGGTTTTTCAAGGGTCACGCTCTGACCGGTGGGTGGGTGGATTGTGAAGTAGCCCGAGGGTGCGTGGTGGGGGCTTTCGGCCTAGTGCCTTTAATGCTTGTCTGGTTCTCACTCGCTAAGGTGTGTCAAGGTGTTCGCCAAGAAACCCTGTGCAGTGTGAAAATAAAACTGATTGGCCCTGCAGAAAGGCATCAGAAGTACTGTTGTTGGACAAGCCCGTCGATTGGGGTGCAGGCCTCCACGTTATGAGGAAAAATGCACCATCTGACCTCGGGTGGGGAGGTCGGGGTGGGGGAATGGCGCATGACAAGCTCGGTTAAGTCAGTGTTAACAGGAAATGACACAGCCTACAAGACTTACAAAACAAGCAACAGGATCCCACCTACCCTTATTTGACAAGAGGCTCCAAGCTCCCTTGCTCAGGTGTTGTGGAGGTGCCTCTGCAAGGGGGTGTACCTACATTCCCCATACCATGGACATGTGAGACCTAATTAAGGTGAGCTAAGCGAAGGTGTAGGTGGACCCTTTGGTAAACTAACCTTGTTCATGACAGCCACCTACCAAGAGCTGCTGGATTGCAACCACTCAAAGGCACACAATGGCAGGGGTGCGGGTGGGGGGGGGGGGGGCTTGGCATGAGTCAATGGTTTTGGTTTGTTTGCCTTTGGCGGCGCCTATTGGCCTCTCGCCACTGCACATTCCGTCCCTCTGTGGGTCCGAACGTGTTTTGGTTGTGTCAACGGAGCCCCTGGATGACTTGTCCTGTTTGACTACCCCGGGGTCAGCAGTCCCAGTGCAGGAGGGGGTGGGGGTAATGATTTGAAAGTACGTGGAAACGCGCCAGAATGCAACACATCTCTGAAGGAATGATGTCCCCCACTGCTTCTTTCTTTTTTTTTGGTGCAGACTAAGGTGACCTGCTCAGTTCACAGTACTCGAGATAACCTCTGGGATCAAGGTTCAGAGCTGTCCAGTGCTACAATGATCCCACAATGGGTGTGGTCTGCTTCTTTCATGTGCTAGCGGAGGTGTGGGTGTGTTGGGTGGGGGGGGGGGCAGTATTGTCCCCACTGCAAGGCAGGACAGTGGGGCTGGGGAATCTCCGCGGGGCGTTCTGCACCCCCGATCCCTTCCACGGCAGCACAGCATGAGTGCGCAGTGCACAGCACAAGCGCAGAGGAATCGGTCTGCCGTGGTCTGGCATCCTGAACAGCTCTCGCCAACGGCAACAGTGGTTCGCCCCTCGGATGCCAGTGTTGGGGTACCAGACATGCCACCAGCGCCCGGAAGGGCAGACGGGTCCCGGTGGGAATCAGCCCTGCAACTCTGTGCCCCCCAGCAATGCCCGCCCCACTCACATCCAGAAACCAGTGGGGACCTGCTGCGTCCGGTGCATGGCTCGGTGGGGCCTAGCCTCGCCTCGTGGTGTGTCTGGCTTGGCAGACGCTAGTGGCAAGTCTGTGGGGGACCGGATAATCAGGACAACTGACAGTGTATCCGTGGGATGGGTTTTCAAGGGACGACATCGCTGAAAAGCGCTCCATGGAACGGGCCCAGTGCCCGACGCCAGCATGCGTCAACCCCTTTGTGGCGGCATGAAATTTGTCGGGCCCCGTCCCTTCGACACTTAATATCCCGGTCGGAGGGCAGGCGAGGGGAGCCCGCATCAGCAATGCACGGCCGTGTAACAGCGGCTGGTCCCGTCAGCAGCAAGAGACAGTTGTGGCCTGCGGGTGGTTTTGGGATACCTCTACCCTTGGCACTGGGGGGGGGGCGGGGTTGCAGAATGCAAAACGGCAGGTGCTGGGGTGCAGCTGCGTGGATTCCAGTCACGTGAGCTATTGCCTGTGGCTGCAGGCCACAGGCAGACCAAAGATGATCCAACCTGAAATTGACCTGGACCCCAGCATGAATCCGAACCAACAAAAGCCTAAGCCTAGGAGACCTGGTATGCGGTGTGTGCAACGAGGAGACTTGGGCCAGATCGTGTGACGCAGAAATCTTGTATGGCAGAGCGCATACAAAGCGGCGATGAAGGATTTGCCATGATGCCGGAAACTGTGACCTGCGACGGGGATGACGCTGTGGTGATGCATTACAGCACACGCCCTAACCCCCGCCCCCCGATCCGGACTGCACAGGGGAAGGCGAGATGCAGTGGCACGTTGGACGATACCCCCGTGGAGGGTGCGAGGCACCAAAACATGCGGGCGGGGACGGGCCCGGTGGCGGCCTGGGTGCCCCGGCCTTGTCAACCGACACTTCAGCCCGGTGCACTGCGGCGCATCTGGCTTGGTCCACGAAAAAAGCAGCAGGTTGTATTGCATACCGTAACAGCATCAGAGAGGGACAGGGAGACGACATTCAGCCATGGTTGGCCACACTACGGGACTGGGAACACTGCTGTCCCAGTTCTGGTTCAGGGTAAAGGGGAGCCATATGTGGTGCACAATGCCTTTTTGAAATCATGGGCCTGAGTGTCACATGAGGGGATGCACAGTGGCAGCCTCGCTCCGGAAAATGTCCTCCATAATGGACCATTTCTCTTGTAGGAGCTGGGCACCAAAATTTAGTAATGGTCTGCATCGACTGATGTCTCAGGGCACGCAACGATTGAACCAAGAGTCTTTTTTGGTGTTGCGAGTTTCCACCAGTGTGCCGTAGGACTCGAGGAGAGATGTTCCATGGCGTCTCCAGGCAGTAATGGCAATGGAGGTGCGCAGAGCTGTGTAACAGGAGCACACTTGTCCGCAAAACTGCGGCAGAAACGAGGAGTCAGCATAGTTCGCATACTGGTGCAACCATTGCCCCAACTCTGTGTCCCAGCACCTGTGCCTGAGGAGGGGCTGGGCCGACTTGGTGTACTCAGCCAGGGCATGTGTCTGGAACTCTGGTATGATGTGTGGGTGGGTTGCGCGGTGTCAACCACTTCTGATCATGCATGTAAGTGTAAGGGGGCACCAAATCTTAAAATCCGCCGTATGGGGGGTGTCCTGGTGGCAGGTCAAGTAGCGGACTGCTTTGGTTCGGTTTTAGGAGACTCGGCCAACAGTTTCCTAATGCGACGCATAACCAAGCGGGCAGCTGCAGGGTTGGCAGCTGAAGCACAGCCGCTAGAAGCCAGTTGTGGGGGTGAAAAAAGCACCTGTTCCCGCAAACCCTTTGATGTCGGGTTTGGGTTGGACTTTTCTGGGTCGCAGTGAGCCAAACCAGGCTGAGATTGATTGGGAGGGCGCTCAGGAATCAGTATATTGGGGGGGCATGGGCAGTTTGCCTCTAAGGGATGTTACAGACAAGGTAAATGGTACTGATGGTACGCTACGCGTTCAGACAAAGCAGGTCGCAGTAGCTTGGGCAGGCCCTCGATAACGGACTGGGGGATGCGCGGCCGACGAGATGTGTCGCCTAGTCGTACCAATTAGTGGCATAATCAATCCATCTCCTCAGTCACTCAGCCAAACTTTTCGAAATTGTGACATCCAGGTGGGACACTGGATTAGACGGAGTTGGGCAGTGCCACTACGGTATGTGTGGTACAGTGGGCACAGGTTGATTGCCTTTCCCCGCGAGAGGGGGGGGGCATCCCTCCCATCGCACATTGCCCCACAGCCAGCGGAGCCACAACATAGGTCTGGTGCCCTTCAAATGCAACCAGGAGGCCCAATGTACATCGGAAAGTCCAAATTTGCGGTGGCACTGGATGACCCAAATGAGCACAATCCCTGATGCGGGGCACGGATTGGGAAACTGGGTAGGATGCCAGCAACACTGTCGCGATGGTCACTTTTGGTTGCCCCCCGAAATTAAATCGCTGGTTCAAAAAGGGTGCCCAGGAAAGCAACATTGTCTGCTATGTACAATCAGGAACCTTCTGTTTCCAATCAACATTACTTTGTCTGGGTCAGAAACCCCGTGGCATCAGGTGCTGATCGCCCGGTGAAAGCGCTGTTTCGCCGGGATGCGTGCAATGCGACTCTGGGGGGTACAAGGACCATCATACTCCGTCGCTCCGAGGACAAGCAGCAACACGAGCACTCTTACGCAGTGTGCAAACCTGCAAAAGACAGGAGGATGCAAGACAAGGGTCAGAGGAGGCGTCTTGGTGGCAGGGGGGCAACCATGAAATTGGGTCCAATGCCCTGGAATTTACTGCATCGGGTGCATGTTCAAGAGGTTCCAAGGTCGTGAATGCAAAATCCCAGACGAGTGCCAGAGGGCCAGTTGGACAGCTGCAGGTCCAGAATTGTTGGCAAGGGAGCAGCGGACCGGCGGATCTTTGATGCTCAACGGCAGAGAACGCTTTCATTTATTAATAATGCGGCTGTTGCGCCTCCCAGTCCACCCTCACCGGGGAAACGACCATGGCAGAGGACTGTTGGGGGGAGGAGTGTCCTTCCTGGTGCCGCCGGCTGGTTTGTCACTGCAATGCGATACGGTTCCCGATTGGGCTGCGCGTGCGTGGAGGGGAAGGGGTTCGTGCGGGCACGCAATTGCCTCGCTTGCACCACCACGCGCCGCGGCGGGAGGAGGGTCTGGGGCGGTGTTTCGCGTGTCTACACGCACACACACACACATGCACACGAGCCTCTATCCATGAATTGCAGATGCAACAACAATTAGTGGCGCCTGGTGGCCTGGCAAAGGCATCCCATACAACCCAATCTCCCCAGCGGAGGGCGGGGGCACAACCCAACGTAATCTTGATGCTGCACAAACGCCGGTACAACAAAAAACTGATGAAAATGGCGACAGTCGTCAAGGAACTTGCGTGGCAAGTCACAGGCGCAGAACGCAGTTCAGCGTGAAACGAAGGGCATCACGGACCTCAGGTACGCAAGTCCCACATGGGCCATGGCTTGTTTTAGAAGGGAGGGGGGGTCTACGATCCCGGGGTTTGTGTACCAAAAATGGCCCTAAAATCTTTCCCTTTACAGAACTTAATTTTTCCCTGACGCATTTCTCGACGAACCCGGTCTGAGGAGGGGGGAGGGGGGATCACCCTCCTCCGTACCTTTGTCCGATTCAAACACAAGGCTGCCCGTAGCCCTCGGTCAAACGACCTGAGGCGAGCCGAAAAGCCGGGCCTCGTCCCTCCACTGCTCACGCGTTGTTGTGCACACAACACAACGCATCGCAGGGACTCTACTGGGTCACGCTTTTGGTTTGCAAGCCCACTTTCTGAACGCCCCCCCAGATGCGGCAGCACAAAAGCAATACGCTGTGTCGTATCAAGGCATGGCCGCGTGGAGCGAACTGCTGCTCACTGCAAATTGTTCAAAGCGCAACCGCCAATGGCTGACAGACTGCTGCGGGAGCTCGAAGGCTCTGGCACACAGCCCCTGAGCTGGCGATGGTTCCACGACAACGCGCCCACGGCAGCCCCCCAACGCCTGTGCAGCGACCAGAACGCACCGGTTGGCGACCCCTTCCCGAAGCAGACTCCAAATGAGTGCCTCAAGAATTGCCACGAGTCCACCGCTGGAATGGGGTCCCCAGGTGTGTGGCTCGGGGGACACTTCGACGTGGGAAACGCAGGCGATGTGCACGCCACACAAAAAAAAAAGGGATTACTGATCTCCGAGCAAGACGTGAACTGCATGACTCTTGCGCCTGCCCAAATAGAGGCTGGTTGCTCAGCAGCCAAAAGCAACGCCCACAACTCTCGGAATCACAAGCAAAATACGGTCAGAACACAGCAGGTTCGCGGAAGATACTGCAGGCACGCATCAATTCTATTGCAACGCACCTCAAAGAGGAGGATCCCCAACGCCTGCCGCGAAATTTCGGGGGTTTTCCCCCCCCAAGTGCCACAGAGCAGCAATCTAAGCGGTTTCCGTGTGGCCATCGCCCTGGCCACTCCTAACACCTTTCAAGATTCTGAGACCTGGGCTTGAAAATTCGGATCAGGCCCAGCCCCGGCTGCCAGTCAACCAATCCAAATCCCAGAGCCCCACTGCGCACCCCCTGACGCCCTCGACCTCGTGCGAACCGGAACCCGCCGGACACAGCATGTGTCGTTTCACATGCGTCTGGGGGGGCCGTACGCCTTCTTATGGCTAACCCTCACCAGGAGGGGGAGGGAGAGGGTGCGGGTCATGCAGACGTCAATGCTGGCTCGAGTGAAAATGGGCACACGTCGGTGGGTTAGAATGCGCGGCTGCACGAAATGACCCACGGGGCGTTGCTGTAAACAGCAGGCCTCCCTGTGTGTCACAGAACACACCTGTACCTACGCCATGGCCCACACCTCCGTTGTACACGTGGACGCGAAATGGCCCTAAAACGCCAGCCCTGGGGGTCGCAAGGATACCCATGCACCCCAGTCCCCTCTGACACTCACGCTCGGCTGCCTGCGCCATCGAACTCTCCGCCGGCCAAACCTACGCGTCATCCGCCTTGCACTTCGCCCTTTGCAGAAACCCCCGGTGGACATGACAAGGAGTCGCAGTGGCTTGGATCGGATATTCCGTAGAATTTACCTCAAGCCACGCACTGCTCAATAACTAACCCCATGTCAGGGCCAAAAACTCGGTCGGACTCCGCGTCTGGAAGCAATTTCGTTGGCCCAACCCTCGGTGACGCAGTCCAACCCACGGCCGCATCCCATAAAGGCACGCGCCATCCGCAGAATGAGCAATGCCTCTTGCCTAACCCCCGCCCCCCGATCCGGACTGCACAGGGGAAGGCGAGATGCAGTGGCACGTTGGACGATACCCCCGTGGAGGGTGCGAGGCAACACAACATGCGGGCGGGGACGGGCCCGGTGGCGGCCTGGGTGCCCCGGCCTTGTCAACCGACACTTCAGCCCGGTGCACTGCGGCGCATCTGGCTTGGTCCACGAAACACAGCAACGCCGTCCCCATGGGGAGTGCAGCTTGGACAAGCAGCACCTGGCCACAAGGACGACAAAGATCGTCAACAGACATGCCACTGTCGTCCGGCCGCACCAGCCGTAACATCTGCCCCGGTCGCAACTGAAACTCCGAAGGAACCAGCAGTCCCCCGTAGCTGTCAATTCGTTGCCATGAGTACGGGGCTACCGCATTTGCAAAACCCATTTTGGGCTGACCCCGACAGAGCACAGCTGCCCCCTACTCAACTTGTATATCCGTATTTCGGATGATCCCGGCAATAGAAAGCTCGGGCCCGATGTGGGGCGGCACGGCCGCTGTGGTCCCCCCTATGGCATTGCCCTGCCCCCTACTGCACACGTGAAACCCCGAAAACCCCCTCCCAATACTGGGCCGTGGTCCACAACAATGGCAACGAATTTACAGTATCCGACCCCGCAGGGACCAGCTAATTCTACTCCCGAGTGACCTGGCATACGCTCGTGGCAAGTCTGGTCGTCACCCTCCGGACGCTGTCACTCCCGGTGCAATTGGTGGTAAACGCGGCGGAGCCGCGACAAGTACAGCAAAACACATTGAGAAAGCTGCGTCCAGCTGGTCAAGGCCGTTGGGCGCCCTCAAACGGGACACGACCAGAGCAACGCGCCGCAAAGCGCTGCCAGAGTTCTTAGCCATCACCGCCCTCTACTGTCCCGTCTGCCTCTTTGGACGTGGCTCAGTCCGGGTCACCCACGGAAATGGGATGTATAATCATGGTCTTGATGTGGTGACGTGGCAGCGCCCCTTCACGTCCGCTCCAGGCCCCAATGGCATGCCGCATACCCCAGCACGGGCACTCACGGAGGAGTGGGCGCAATGCCAATGCCTGGGGCAGGCTTCCTGCGCCCACCCTTTCAGGGACTCGGAGCTTCTGCTTCGGGTCTAGCCACGCCGCACACATCCCCCCACCCCTCCACCAGATTCACCCCCCGACGCCCTCAGGTCCACCCGATCTTGGCTAAGTTGCCGCGCGCTCACAGCGGGTGGGGTCAGCAGTTCAGAGGTAAAGCGCGCGGGGGTCAGAGATCGGGCAGCGACGCAACTCAGTTGATCCACGACGGCACCGCCAGAGGCTCCACGGCCGTGTCCATGTGGGCGGGGTTTGCAGGCACGGCTGCGGGCGCCGCGGGCGGTGCGGGCGCGGGCGCGGGCGGTGCGGCCCGGGGCGCGGGCGCGGGCGGTGCGGCCGCCCTCGCGGGCTCCGGATTTGCCGGGGGCGCTGGGGTGGGGGGCAGCGCGGACAACGACGGGGAGGGGGTATTGAAGGGGGCGCCGAAGGGCTGTCCCATGGACTGCTGGCAGCCCGCCAGGAGCTGGGACACGTATGTGGACTGCTGGTAAACCGGGACTTGGGGGGTGGGGGGCAGGTTCGTGAGGGAGGAGATGGAGGTGGGCAGCGCGGCGGAGACGGTGCTGGCGAACTGCGGGGAGAACGGGCTGCTCACGCCGAAGGAGGCGGCCGCCGGCGAGAAGCCGGCCGACGGCGTGTTGTTGAACGCGGCGGCCGAGTACGCGAGGGCCGCCGGCGACACCGCCCCGATGCCGGAGAAGTTAGACCCGGGGGAGAACCCGGCGAGAGGCGAGGAGGCGAAGCCCGAGGGCGTGAGGGGGCTCCCGGCGTACATGGGATTGATGTGGGGGAGCGCGCTGGTGCTGTGCCGCCGGGACGTCGCCGAGGGGTCTTTCGGCTTGGGCCCGGGCTTGGCGCGGGGCTTGGCTGGCCGGTCCGATTCGGACTTCGGGCCTCGGGGCTTGGCCTTGGGGGCCTCTTTGACGGCCTCCCTCCACGACGCGGAGGTCTCGGAGGGGGGCGGGCTCCCAGAGCCCTCGGAGGCCGTCTTCTGCTTCTTCGCAGGTTGCAAGCCGTTGGAGCTGCTCTGGGAGCCGGGCCCGCGCTTCCTCTTGCCTGCTGCAGAACGCGGCGGCGCGGCGCAGTGGGAGCACCCCGTGGGACATGCACCCAACAGGCCGGCCTCCACGCCCCCTCGGGACCACGCCTTAGCACCTCCACGGCACAGGGCGTTGCACGGGCGTTGCACTGGCGTTGCACTGGCTGAGGCGTGGTTGCATTCCCGGGCGCCTCTCCTGCCCCGGTCTTGGGGGCCGTGGAAGGGGGTCTGGCAGCAAATGGGTCTGGCCAATGGGCTGTCCCAAGGGGGTCATGAAGGCCGCCCCCGCGGACTGCGGGCCTTGGCGGCTGCAATGCCCCCCTGACGGGGCGCAACGCAACGCCAATGCTCAGCCACCGCAGTGCTCAGGGGGCGGCACGGGGATGGTCTGGCAGGGCCCAGCGGGAGCTCTGAGGGCCGGCCTTGCTCTGGGTCCAGAGCAGCCCTGTCCCTTACGGACGACGCGGCTCAATGAAATATGAGCCCTACGTCGACCTTTGGCCCGGGGGAAGTCGAGCGCGCAGATCACCGGGGGAAGCCGTGTGACCCGCGCGCCGGACCGCTCGCGCGTCGCACCGCCGTGACCGCTCGCCGGGACCTGAGCACTGAGCGCCGTGCACGGCAGCCCCGGATGGGGGGCGAGGGCCCCGCCAGCCCCGGGCAGAAGGGCCGCACGCCCGGGATTGCACCCGCTGGAGGACCGCGGTGTGCCTCGTGCTTCGGGCCCTGGGCACACCACACCACCAGTGCCTCGGTGGTGGCGCCCACGAGGAAACACCGGGTGCGGGATGCCGGTGGTGCTGCCATTCTGCCGTGGTCCTCGCGACGTGTGTACTTGATGTTTGCGTGCCTCCCGCCC